>JAREIS010000091.1:1812500-2157424 GCA_030060385.1 Muscicapa striata striata
AAAAGGCATGTGAAAACACCATACCTATAATGTACCTTGTTAGCATATGCAAATGACATAATTATACAGGCTGATAGCACTTAGGCACAGTAATACATCGTCCATGTGAACTGTCCACAAATACTTTTGAGATCAAGAAATGAAAGTAAATTCTTTAAACATCCTAATTGGTTGCCAAAAGGAAATTCATTCCAACTAGAACTTAATTCAGTGTAAAGTAACGTAACTCATTTGATCTCAATGAAGATCAAAAAAACACAACCATATCCAGACAATCTTGGATTACAACACATTGTTTGTATATATTTACTACATAAAGTTATTATGCAAAAAACAGTCTTAGTGAGATGAAGGCTCTGTGAAATCCTTCAATGCCATTTCTTATGTGTTATTTGTGAGTCAAACATTGTCCTGTTCGTGCAAGAATACACCAGATTTTCTTATAGTCTGGGTTTGCATGCAGGATTTCTGCAAGCCAAATGGATAGTCAGATGTTTCTCATTCCCTCAACTGCACTCAGTGATTTTGCACTTCAAATTTAGGCCAGCCTCTCACCTCTCAAACTATTAATGTATCTCAGAGACATTTTCTAGGGAATTATTCAGGTAGACAACATTTTTTTCTACTTGATTTGCTATGAAATGACAAGCACTGTTAAACCAAAGGTTAATCATTGATTGAGTTTAATGACACTAAAAGAAACAGGTCATGTGAGAAAGCAATTGCACTTTCATTTTTGCTGTCACAGGTCATTTATGGCTTTTGATTCAAATTCCACCCCACGCAAAGAGTTGCTAACAACATCCTACTTCAAATTCTAATGTACTACAACTGCAGAGCAAGCATGTGAGCTGGCAGTAATCAGGTCATTTGTAAAGCATACACAGATTCTTTCATTCATCCTGGCCATTAAACTGTTTGAAAAGATTATTTTATTGTTCTGCATTAAGAGGCAGTGCTTTTGACAAGTTGTTTTACAGAGAAGTGCCCCTTTTTATTTGTGTTCAAGGCTGTTCTGCCATTTTCATGCATTTAAGAACCTCATATTCATCATCACCTGCAGCTCTTCCCAGTTTGGTATGGACAAAACAAAACAAAACAACAAAAAACAAAACAACAACAAAAAAGGAAAATAGCTCAAAAATAGATAATTTATTTCCTCTGTGACCAATAGCTCTTGTACCCCAAAATACACAAGGACCTGAAAAGTCAACTGTAAAAGTTTATTATTCTTTCAAGGATGGCTACATCAGCAGGGAGCTGCCCAGACACTGATAGAAACTCCTTCAGATCTCATCCTCCTTTGTACCCTTCCATGTCCATTTGGTTCCAGGTCATGAATCTTCCTTTACACCACCACCAAGCAGATCAGAATCAAATCTTCCACCTGCTGAGGGAGAGTTAGTGGGCATTGTTAATCCAATATTCATCTATGCTTTGGTTCACTAGATAAAATAATTAGCCCTCTAATGAAGAAAGGACCCTCTAAAAACTTAGATATGGGCACAAAATAAGCAATAGAAGTAGATCATGAGGCTTTGTAAGTACTCTGTCACCTTTCTTTCCTTCCTTTTCATCCATGTGATGAGACAAAGAAGGGCCTAGTCCTCTAAAGTTTTAGGCACTTATTTCAGAACTGACATAACTGATGCACAAATGTACAAGAATTTTCAAAACTGACCTTGTTTGAAAGAAAAAAACCATAAAGACCATGATACAAGCTTGACTTTTTTTTGTCAGGATTTTTGTTACAAAAACCACTTATAGGCAGAGGGGAACTTTCAAAAAAAACCTAACGGTGGGACAAAAGACATGAGACTGCCTTTATTTGTAGATTGTGCATGAATTCAGGGGTGAGTCTGGCTCTTTGGAACGAGGCTGTTGCCAGGTGCAAAGCTGCAGAGAACAGTTTGTCTCTGAGGCATAGCACTGATTCTTCCTGCAATGGGCAAATGACTCCAGGTGTGATTTGATGAAAATGGGCTGTTGGTAGAGACCAACTCCAGAGTATCACCAGAGCTCATAACAAAAAATTGGCTTTAAAATGGTAGCAGAAATGATACAACAAAAGGAATGCCTTGAAGCATTGAAGTATTTCTCTTTTCAAAGAATGCAGTGAGGATTGTTCAAATCTATAAAGCACGAGAAGAGTGCTTGTTCTGCAATAGGGACAAGATTTTTTTCCCTTTAAATCGAGTTCAGGAATGACCATAAAAAGTCTGTTTTAAAACTTCTCATTTTCAGTGCGGCAGAGCTAGACCATTGCCATGGACTTTTTGAAGAGTCACTTCACATCCACCTCTATTTTCACCCTTTCAACCCAATTCTACATTGTTACTGGTGAGTGGTGGAGCTGCCTTTGAAAACATACAAAGCAGGTGATTTTCAATTGTGTGAAGCCATGTTTGACTTTAGGCATTTGAATTCATGGAATAGCCTTTCAAAGTGCCTAGTCCAAAGCAGAGTGAAGTCAGTGGAAAATCTCCAGGTGACTTAACTGGACCTTGGATCTGATCCAAACTGTGGAGCCTCAAAGTCTGGAAGTCTCAACTGGGCTTGAAGTTAACCCTGATTGTCCAAAAAGAGAATAAGAATTTTGCTGGTTTACCTCGTCCACATATGCTGTGTCCTATTTTCCAATGGCTTGAGTCTTGTAGAAGGCTACAGGCATTCAGCACCTTACAAAATTACCTCCCATCTTAGGAAAAACCTTCTCACAATAGCCACTGCAGTAGATATGCAGTAGTTTCATTATATTGTCTCCATTTCTGCCAAAATTCATCCAGCTATGCAGCCTAGTCACCTTTAGCTACAAGTTGTGGTTGCAACTCATCTGCTAAATTTAGCAAGCCACATGGAAATTCACTTCTAGGAGACTATTCCCTCCAGGCATTGGCTACGAAAAAATAAAGGAATAAACACAGAAATACAAAAATTTAAATTAAAATTGTAATCTGACTTCCAAAACAATTCTCATCCATAAAGTTCCCACCCAAGGAACCAGTTATATGTTTCAAGGGACTATATTGTTTAAAGAAACTGTAAATGCTACACAGTTAAAAGAGAGAGATGCAGCTAGATTTAGTTAAACAATTGGCTAATAACTCAGTCAACATTATTCTTACCCTAGGTAGTAGTTATCAGCTTAGACAGCTGTTACAGTCTTTCACTGCAATACTTAAAAGGCAAACCACCAAATTCAATACCATATTGTTTGTGTAGTAGTGTTTGTTTAAAGGTAAATCACTCATAAAAGTGTAATTTCCTGCTGATACATAATGGTGGATAGTGGCAGGAAGCCGGTCAGAGCAGACAGACCCTGAGATATGCAGTGCTAAATTGCCAGCAGTAGCTACCCCAGCTCTGAAATTACTGTGTTTTTACACCCTGTCACACTGAAATCAGCATCAGCATTTTAGGCCTTCTTGCAGACTTGCCTCTCTTCTCTTTGTGCAACAGCACGTGATAAGGAAAAGTGCTACAATCGACACAATAAAGTAATGATTCTCCAAATAAAGGTTCCCTTCCTGCTGGGGAGACCCTGCTGGGCAAAATTCCCTCCCCAGTCTGTTTTCCTGACTGATTTTCTACAGAATCATGCTTATATTTTGGGAATCCTTCTGCTTGCTTTCAGCTGATGCACTGCCTCATAGGATTCCATCGTTTTTGGAGCTGCTAACGGAAGCTCCCAAATTCACAGGGTTTTGCTCTCTGGTTTCCCAGTGTCAGTGGCACAGGCAGAGAGCAGCTGCTGTTGGCTTTGGGAGAGCTGCTCTAGATCCATGCCAGTACAACCAGAACCCCAATTAACTTGCCAGCATGTGCTGATCCTTCACCCAGTGGCCCCTCAGCCTATGAAAGCCATGGGTACTGACACGTTTATCAATCTTGGGATGAAACATGCCCTGAGAGAAATAACTTTTTGTTCCCATCTTGGTCCTTGGAGCTGAATGCTTTTTGTCCAAGTTCATCTGCCTAAATCTCAGCTTGCTGAGTCCAAGCCAGCTCACTATATGATTAAATTATAATCAATGAAAAGAGAGGCAGAAGATAATTCATGCTGGGCATTCCATCTACCTTTTTTTTTTTTTTTTTTTTGCAGAGTGAATCAGCATCCATCCCCCAGATAGTCCCTAGTGCCCAGGGTGGGTGGATATGTATTTTGCTTTCCTGCATTTTCCTAAAGAGATTTCCTGGGATGCCATCAGTATGCCCTGATGGCCTGCTGCCAGAGCGCTCCCCAAGTGCCATAAGAATGCACTGGATAAAATCACAGCCTGTAGCTCAAGCCCACGCAGAGTGGGGAGGAAAGGACTCTCACTGCATCTCTCACCCTTTCTCTGCCAAAGCCTAATTGCTCAGAGAGATTAAGAGAACAAAAACAATGTGTGTCCTCTGCTCACTCTTACCCGTCTATACCTGAGAAGCTGGACCCAGACAAACCTGGATCTAAGCCACAGCTCAGAGGAAGTTTTGACAGAATGAGGCTGTTGAGCCTCACATGGTAGGAGGGGCAGATGCTGTGGAATTTTTACTGGGACTGTCTTGTTCTCCATTGGACAGGAGTGACTTCTGATATGTCTATACACAGGTATTTTTACAGAATTCATTTTAGCAGTCCATAGAAAGGAAACCGGAGTCCTGCAAAGATTACAGGAGAGTGAATTACTATGCTAAATTTAAATTCATAAAACATTAATAGAAGGCTAAATTGGAAATCAGTTCCATCTTCCTCCATCTGGCAAGCTCTACTTTCTCAGCAGCAAAGCACGTAGCTCAGGGAAATTCTCCCATCTCCCTCCATTAGGGTTTGATGTTATCAGCATTTTCCTGTCATACACAAAAAATTATCCTTAATTAGCTTAGCTTACAGCTACACTACCCAGACTTGGAAACTTGTTTTGGGATATGAGGAACTAGTTGTCTTCTCAAGTGTCTTATGAATCATCCTCAGCAGCAATAAATACATCAAAGTCCTGTAGCTCAGGACTGCTGTCTGGCATAACTGAGGCCAAGGCTTATCCCTGGAGATGGAGCTCCAGTGCCCATGCCAAGCCCACATTTCCTCACCCAGTCCAGTTCTGCCATCCCTTCCCCATGGCTATCAGCACTGGACAAGAACAAAAAGTTACCCTGCCTTCCAGTGCCAGCAAGTGTATCCCAAATTATGACCAAGATAGAAGAATTGCTTGCTGAAAAATGCTGGTTTGGATTTTTCTTTGTATTGTTTTAAAACTCAAATACATTCACGAGTTTCCAGTGTAGTGTGAGCTGCTCACATTCCCTGAAGTTCAAGTTGTGAGAAATGAAGGGGGATTCATTTCCTGGTAAGCTGGATAAAATCCTTTTGCAGGTTGCATTAGTTCACAACTAAATATAGCACTTGTCAATGCCTTCCTCACCCAGAGGAAGAGAAGATTGTCTATTGGTTTCCTCCTCATTAAACAGAGGCCAAAATAAAATGTCTTTGTTTAATTGAATGCCTCTGCAGACCTACTCAGGCTCATCTCCTGTTTCTTCAAACAAATAAGATAACAAAGGAAACATGGATCTGCCATATAACCTCATCACTTGCTTGGAGAGGAGGAAGAGCTGCATGCCAGTCACATCTTCCCTCAGAGCTTGAAGGACAGAAGGGGCAGCTGCCAGTCTGGGGGCAGCAGGATGGAGGAGGTTCACATACTCTATAAAAGCAGAATAGCATTTGGAGAGAAACTGCAATCAGCAGGGAAATGGTTTGGAAAAGGCTGTGAGGAGCACAATTTTGTCATGGCAATTCTCTTTGCTGGACCATCAGGCCTCTGCTGTGATGGGTGGTTCATCACCCAAAAAGTAGTTTTGAAGCCAAGAGAGATTTTATAATGACCCTGGTGTTTGTGAAGACACTGTAATTTGGCATCACTTGTGCAAAATGCATCTATTTGGTACAAGGATTGAACTACTGACCTGAGTCAAGGATTGGGTAAATGTTTGTCCTTCCAAAAATAAACATTATTTCTTATAACAATGTTTTTAATAATAGTGCAGGTTTGTACTGCAACCCTGAGTGAGAACAAGACCTCTTCACACTTACAGAGGCAGACCCTGCCCCTCAAAACTTGCATTTTAAATCAGTCAGAGAGATGTTGTATGGCAAAGATAACAGAAATGGAAAGGGGAGGATTAGGTTCATGAATCACACAAGAGGACAGTGTCTGTGCCCGAATGCTGATTTTAGGATGCTAATGATAGAAGGTAGGAGTATGGGAAAACAGTTAGAGAAATCCCCCAAGTTGATAGGTGATGATAGTTGATGATGATGATGAAATTCAGGGTTTTGAATAACACTCTGTGTTGTTCATAATAACAGAATTCAGAATTACACACTGAAGAGTAACATACATAGAGCCATGGTTTTGCAGTCTGTATGCCAAAAAGGAATCTCAAACTTTTATTTTTTTAATTTACCATGAATTTGTTCTCCCACCAGTTACATTTGGGTTCCAGAATGGAACTCAGAAGAGAGCAGGCCAACAGCAAGCCCCCTGCCCTGCAGCTGCAGTGAGACTGCCTGCTCTGCTGCTCTAAGACATTTGCCAGCCTGTAAACTGTGAGAGCCTGAATCTCTTAGTCCCTTTCCTTTCTCCTCACCTTGAATGGGACAGCACAGGCAGAGCCCCACACTGATGCACTCACACCTCATCATCTCATGATCTTTCAGTCTGACCTCTGGAGTAACCCAAGGTGAAGAAATTCATGCAGGAGCTCCTGCTCAACCCTGTGGTCTCAATTTGTGGTTGCTGGTGGTTTAAAAAAATGTGTCTTGCTCCAGTCTCCTGATGATGGAGAATCATCACATCCCTGGTCATGTATTGCTGTGGTTTGCTACACTCAGTGAGTCAATTTAACACAAATCCTCTCAAGCCTCACAGGCCTCCTATCCACTTGCAAACTTGGAAATCAAGACAATTTGCAGATTCTGTTTCAGTACAATACAAATTAAAAACTCATGTTGGGTCTATTATTCAGCCAAAAGTATCCACCAGAATCTGTGGATATTCTCTAAAATGTATCACTGAAGACAGGAAAACCTAATTTCTACCTCCATCACAAACTTACAGGTTGATGTATTAGCCAACCCAGATGTTGCTTAAGCCAGCCTTGGCCTCAGAGAGACAGTCTAACTTTGCTAAGAGGCTCTTAAGGACATTGAAACCGAATTTCTTTTCCTATTTGAAAACATCTCTCACTGAAACACTCTTTGAGAGAAATCACAAACGCAGGAAACAGCAGCTACAGCGCCGCATGTTTGTCCGTATAGAAGGAATGTGATGATATCATTTTGGAATGTGCTTGCTTTCTCAGGTTTTTGTTTTGGTGGTAGGAATGTCACTTTCTTAAAAAGTAAAGCACATTCTTGGCCGTTGTCTCCCTCCCCCTCCCTCCAAATTTTGCCTAGGAATCAATATTCCCATCTTCTGCCATGTGTTTTTCCCAACCTGTCAGATACGATTCTCGTGTTAGTAGTACAACCATCTGATATCAGGCACCCCAACAGGCAATTATAAATAGGCATTTACTATTAGTTTGGAAGGTTTGTTTCCATAGATATAAGCTTCAAGATGTTCTTTGCTATTTTAAATTGAAAGCATTATTTATTTGCATTTTGCATGAGGATGGGACCATTTAAAATATGTCCATTTCTGCCATGCTGTAGCAGATTTCAGTGAGCTTTGCAGATGACCAGGAAAGGAATGATCTTTTCAGCAAACAACACAGGGGAAACTCTACATGGTTGGAAGGTTCCCTTGTCCACACAAGCATGATGAAAATGGCTTTCTGAAAAGACAACTCTTGTGTCTCAGGAGTTTGTCCTGCAGGAGTCCTGAATCTCTTCAAGTGGCAATTGGATCCTTGCTGGTTGGAAGAACAAAATTAAATTCTTGCCCACTCCAGAAGTCAGACACACAGTATTTAAATTTTGATATTGAGAAGGGTAATGCATATCAAACCTGTGAGTTGCAAGAATCCTACTGATTCCAAAAACCAACATGTTTTCTGAAGTGAGTGCTTCAATAGTGAACATCTGGTAAAGAATACAGTAGAAGAACAGCAGGGAATTGCCAACATGGCAGGCAATTCAAAAGCAAAAATGTTGCATCCTGTGTAAATGAAGCTGATTCCAGAAAGCTGTCTTGGAATCTTCTTGTCCTAGCATATCTCATGTCTCAGAGATGACATGGTGTGATTTCTGGATATTTATTCTCAGAGAACAGCAACATTAACCTCAGACACACTGCAATTTCTGATCAGGATCATCAAGTTAATAGGAATGAAGCAGTCTTACTGAAACCCAACTCACTGATCTAATGTTCTGTCTGATCTCCAGGGTCATTTGCAATGAGCACTACCGTGGTTTTTTTATCACAGAAGTCCTTTTATTGAAGAATGCTTGACAAAATGCTAAGGGTCTGTAATTTGCCAGAGAATCAAAATTATCTGTATAATCAAGGACACTGCAAGATCAAATATTGACTTTGCATAAGCAAAGCTGTTGCTACAAAAGAATTAAGAAACCTGGCTGGGCAGATGTAATCATGCAAGCATCAGCCAATACATTCTTGTAAGTCTCTATACTGGCTGCAAAATGCTTATGCAAAACCAGAGGCTTCCTACTGACTTAAATCAGGATTGTGTGTGGGTGTAAGGGTGTGCCTCTGCTGGAGCAGTTTAGATGTCAGAGGCCAGAAACCCAACTCTGTATTCTTTAACAATTAGATAAACCAGTAATAAGTTCATAATTGCAATTCCACAAGGTAATTTCATGTGCCTGGGAGATGACAATATGCATACAATTAAAAGAAGAAAGCTTTTCATCTCTGCAAACTGTATTACTGAATTCTGCAATCTTTTCTATTTGCAGCGTGCAGGAGAAGGGAGGGCAGGAGTCACCCTGCACAGGGTGGAGGTACCAGGGAAGGAAGAGGGAATACCCAAGGCTGTAAATTCACTGAGTTCAGTTCAACAGAAAATATGGAAATATAGGTCTCTCCTATGCTACCTCTTCTGAGCAATTTTCTTCTTTTTGGTTGTATGCAAGAGGAAATGTCCTGGGATAAAGTTCTCAGATCTAGTGTAACAAATAGGGTATGAAAAATCCCCTTTACTCTGACCATCTTTGAAATAACAAAGCAGCTCAATTTCTGAATTATTATATTTAAGCTGTCTTTCAACTTTCCTTTTCCCCCTGACAGTTTTAAATCTCTCTGTGGGTGGAGGTCTAATGTCAGCACATGCAATTCTATACTTTAATCATTTTTTAACTACAAGATCAAAGCAAGTAGGTTTTTATTACTCCAGTGTCCGATACTTCAACTTAACTATTGAATATCAGGCAACAGCTCTTCTCAATGCACCACATTAAAATAAATCTTTCCAGCTACACTTCCCTTCCACCAAGAAGTGTATTAAACAAAAAAAATTACCTTATTAATCATGTGAAAATAACAAACTTGTTTCTACATTTACTCTGGGGGTGTGCAAGCAGCACACTGCCTTAGAAGAAACCCCATGGCAAACATCATTAATATTCTCATCTTATTTTCATTTCCAACACTTTTCTTCACTTTCCCTGCTTCAGCACAGGAACCCAGAGAAATTAATACCTGGCTTGTGGCCAGATGGTCTGGGAGAGCAGTCCCCTGGGGTATTATTCCTCTGGCCATGGCAGTGCAGAGCAAACCACTTGAGAACAATGAAGGCATCTTTCACCCCCCGGTGTCAACCCCTCCCTAACTGGTCCCAAATCCCATCTATGGTCTCTCTCCACTACTCTGTCTGTGGGAATTCTTCCCATCCATTTGCTGCTGTCTCACTCTCATGGCTGGGTTTCACAGGAATGGTTTTCTGAACTGGCTGCACAATTGTTTGTCCTTTTGTTGACACTGCCGGTTTTGCATTTGGGACAGTAACTTCAAGACAGGGCAGAAAGTTGATAATTCCTTCATACTTCTGGAGAAAAGGTGTCACTTACAGGGACACAAGACTTGTTAAAGTAGTCTCTACTGCTCACAGGGGAGCAACATACTCCTGCTTGGCCCAGAGGAATCTCAACAGTGTCTTACTGTGATTAGAGCAGAAGCTCTGAGCCAACCTTCCTGCACATGAGCCACTTTGGGCACGTGGGCAGTCCCACTGACCCTCACCATTCATCTGCCCTGCATGGACATGGATGTGCCAGGCAGGATTTCCATCAGAGCTGTGCACACACAACGTCTGCACTTTGCTATCCTCCCAAATACCTCTCTGTCACAAGCTCGTCCAATTAAGAAGGCATGCAATAATATCCCTAATTACATTTTACTTTGATGAGAGATCTAGGCATTTTTTTGAAAATGCATGTTGTATAGGGTTAGGAGAATGTTCATTTCAATTCTTTGCATATTTTGGCAGGAGCTGTGTCCCCGCCCTCGGCGGGCTCCCGGCCCTGCAGGGCACCTGCCTCCCTTCTGCTCCTGCAGCCCAGGCTCTGGAGGCCAGACACCAGCACAGCAACACTGGTTTCTGCTGACTAACCCCAAACACCCCATCTGTGAGCTCTGACAGCTCCAACACAAGAATTAAAAAACACTCTGAGCAGTCCAGGGGTCTGGATGGAAGGGTCCTGATGTAAAATGCACCCTTGGAGCTGTCAGGCTCAAACAGGCACTTGGAAGGAGATTTATATTTTGTTGATTACAATGGTAATAAGCCACAAACACAAATTCAAAGAGTAAGAGTGAACCAAACCCATGTTCCCTTTGAGTGAGATAACATCTCTACGTTTTACATGCCTATCTATTGATGTGTTCCTGGATAAAAATGTGTAATTTTAATTAACTGAAAGTACCTGCCTTTTATATTGGACGTGGTGCTAAAAACAAAATCACACAGCAAAAATGCCATGCTGGCTGAGTGCATTTTTCTTTTGTGCTGAGGAGTTGAGGTGTGTACTGCTTGCCTCTTAATCAATACACACCAATGTGTAATTGGTGACTATAAAAAAATCCCCCCTCAAGGTGTTCAGTGTCAATTAGCATCACTTTGCTAATTCTCTTGCCAAACAGGTAAAAGCATTTATATGTAAAGCTGGTCTGATACAGGCTCCATAGGCAAATTTCTTTCTATTAGTGAAGCAGCTACAGGGAATGTAATTATCCCTAAAATTAGGAAGGAAAAGAAGAAAATCTAAAAGCAAATGTGTTGATACAGAACTAAAGTTAAGCACAAGGATAATAGATTATTTACTGTAATTGTTTAATACTATTCTAGTATGAAATATTTCTCTCTATTATGTCAAAACTATGTCCATTTAACATATATATTTGTAAGTATAGATGGAGGTATATATATTATATTTATCTATGCATACTTCAAGAGAGCTGTGTTTTTGTTGGATCTCAGAACTATTTGGTCAGCTTAGATCCCTTGATCATACTAAAGAAGAATTTTAGGTCAAGAATTTATATGTACAGTGAACCAAATATCTGAGCAAATGGATGTTTCATTAGAGCTAACTTTTAATCTCTATCCAGGCCCAAGTTTCAAACACTCCTTCCTGGATATCCTCTCTCTGCCCAAGGGTTTTGCCATCTCACTCTCTCTTTCAACACCACCCTGTTGTTTGGCTAGCGAGACACGTTGTTTTTCTATCTCGACCAAGGATTTTGCCAAGTCCTGTTGCTTCCACTTCTGTAGCATATTTAGAATTCCTCCAGCCCTCTCTATCTCAAAATTCTTGGCCCTGCACAACTGTTTTATTTTGGCTGCTAGAAGCCCAAACTAACCTCACCAGATTTTGACTGGCAACACAGATCTTTTTAACTATGTCTGTTTTTCTCTGGGCACATCCTTGTTTACTGAGTCTGCTGGTGGTGGAACCAGTACAGTAAAAGTCAGCACACAAAGATACCAAGGAAAATCCATGCAGAATCTTTAAAACAAATAGAAGTGCCACAAAACAGAGTTGAGGACATGGCTTAGCCTAAGTCTCAAATTTTCTTTGTTGGGGTTTTTATTTTTGAGGATAGGTATGTATTTCTACTGACTACAGCTTCTTTTTGATGTTTCCAAAATGTAAGCATACAATGCACAGTTTTCATTTTTTCTGCCCAGTTTGCACACAGGTGAATGCCCACAAGCAACTCTTTCTGGATAAGGGCAAACATGATGCAGAGACTCTGATTCTCCCACTACATCTGACTGAATGGGGCTATTACAGCTAATAATGTTATTAATGTATTAGTGGACTGCTGGTTACTGCACCCTGGTAGATAAATGAAGATGTTGGTATTGGTGATGGCAGTGATAAAATATAACAGTACAAACAGAATCTTCTGCTGCAAATCACTTTTTCCTTTATTACCTTTCCCAAGAAAAAATCAGCTTTGATTCTAGTAGCAAACTTTTAAGCAAAGCTCAGATAACATTTTTTCCAGAACATTTTTATCACTATTATCTTCCTTCTCTGGTAGGTTAGACAGAGCACCAACTTCAACAGTTTTCCTACATATAAGGTGCACAAGGTTGCCTTGTTGAAGAATTGCTTCAGTGGTTTACTAAAAGACAGAGTTTATCTTTCTTTTTTTATTTTTTAGAGCTTTTTATAAAACCCATTTTCACAGCACTTGGAAAATGTGACTGTACAATGGGAAAGGGCAGGCCCTCCTTTTTTTTTTTCTTGTCTGAACACAATGGCAGGATAAGGGAGGCACCACTCATTACAAGGAATACACTTTAATCAAGTTGCCCAGCACCAAGTGCTTGTCTTCCACCACTTTACATGCCAATGTTTGTTTTCTCTTTGGGAGAAGAAACAGACAACATTTTTAATTTTAATAAAAATCTTTCCAAATGAAGCAAACAGATGACTTAATTTGGAGGATCTACTTCTTTGCTTGGGTTGCAAATAAAGTCAAAGATGACTGGCAGGCTCCCATACAGCATTGCTGGAGGAGATTTAACACTTTCCTGTTCAGTTGTTGGCTGGGAAATGTGAGATGGATTGCCACGCTGTTTGATTCTTCTTTCCCTGCTCCAACAGCAGTGTCCTTACCATCACGTACAGCTTGGCTTGACAGGGAACTGCAAAATATGTTGCTGTGACTAAAGCTCCAGTTGGAAAGGTAGAAATCTGATCTTATTAAACACATGTGGACGCCTGTTAAAATTACTTCTGCAGCTAAAGCCAAGACTCCATCTTCACTTTCACAACACTCTCATCCTCTGATATGAATCCATTGTTTCCAGGTTTAAGGACATCAAAGCAAATTTTCTGATGTACTGCAGTATTGGATGTCTAAGTAGACAAAGATAAGAAATCAGTCATAAGAGCCATCTTTTACCTAAATAATTCATTTCAAGCCTCCATGTTTGTGGGAAAAACAGAAAATCATTAAAGACTCCTAGTGCAAGGAAACTGAAATGCTTATTTTTTGTGAATCCTCATGGCCAATTTCCAGGATTTGGAACTGGAGTGCTGCATTTTTTATGCTGTTGGCTGACAGCAGATAAATTTGAAGGCTTCAAGCATCTTGCCTTGTCTGGATGTACCATCCAGTAACAGCACAAACTTATTCTCTGTGACCAGGTAGAAATAACTGGAGCCTAAAGACTACTGTTCTGTTCTATGATTCATCTCCTTCAAAGCCAGATCTCCCGCACTTTTCTCCCAGCAGCACTGAATTCCAAAATTCAGGGGAGAGAAGGACAAAAGGAAGGGTGAAGATGCAGAAACATGAAACCTAAGTCCTCGTTCACCTACATCTCCTGGAATAACAAAGGAGCAGCTCTGTTGACACTGAGCTGCAGGCACAAAAGGTGCCAGCCCTGCAGTTTGTCCTCCTGAGCCTCCCTGCTGGGAGCACAGAGGGATGCCAGGTAAGAGGAGACAGGAGGTGGTGGAGGACTGGAACCAAAGCATCTTCTGCCATGCACTTCTCCCGAGACAAATCCCTACTTGCTTTGCTCACAGTCTGTAATAGATGAACCTTGGTGTAGTCTATCAACTTGTCTATAAATTACCAAAAAATACCATACTGATTATCAGCCATGAAGTGGTTTCTCTTGGAACTTGTGCTCCCCTGGTGAGTGATGCCCACTGCTGGGAACACACTCCTTCATTTTCATTTAAACTTGCCTTACTGCAGCTTCTTACTGCAAATCCTGGCTATTGCAATGCCATGGAACATCTCCCTGCAAGGGTGAATTGGGCAAAACCGAGGCACTCCATGATACTGTTTTTTTTTTTTTTTTTTAATTTTGTGAACAGATTCTAGGACTGCTCTTCTTCCTGCCTGCACTAAAGCATAAAGCAGGCATTACTGACAGCAAAGAGCTGCTTTGGAGCCTCAGGGTACTGTGCAATGCAGCAAATGTACAGAAATAAATGGTCTGTTGTATGGATCTTGCAATGATACCTGGCTGAACAATGAACACCTTGAGGGGGTGCATTGACTGATGACAAGCATGGGATTCAATCTTTGTCCCAGATCCATCCATGGATGGATCAGTCCTCATTTTCATAAAATCATTGTTTATTCTACTGGCCCACTAATTGCTACTATTAAAGCAAATGGTACCATGTATGGTCTTGCAGAGTATCAACAACTTTGAGCTGCCTGGCACTTAGGTGTGTGGCAAGGTGCTGCATGCAAACAACTCCACCCAGAGGATGGGCATTTCTTTGATTATTGCTCTGCTTTACCTTTGCCATCTCTCAGGGCAGTTTCTCCCATGGGCACTATCCATAGACACCAGCTGCCTTCCTGTTTTAGCCAGCAGCTGATACCAGCTCTGTGCTATTCATTTGGCAGAGCTCTCACTCCTAAGCAGGTTGTTATGGTTTATGGGCATTTTCCTGTGCTGGAAGGACCAGGAATAAAGGTGCTTTCATGTGCTTTTGGCCCATATCACCTATGTGTCACATGCAATATCCAGCTCTCTGAAACTACACCCCCTGTTTGCTGCTGACACTGGAGAACCACTAGGATTCCAGGGTATAAGATGTGATTTGCTATCTACTGTTCCTCCCAGACACTTTAAACCACCTTGGGATTCATTTTATCATTTATTTTAGTATTACCAGGAGGATATTGGATCAATATTTTCTCTACCAAAACCAGCATCAGTGTCAGCAGACAGTCTGTCCCATAAACTGGATGGGAGCCAGACATGCAGGACTCCTACATGAAAAAATGGATTGTTCTGGAGAATAACCTGTAGAAATCCTGCTATATCTCACCCACAGAGAGGTGTCAGAGATCACAGTCTGGGGCTAAGGAATAACTGCTGGCACCCAGGATAGATTCCTGAAGACTTCCCTACACACAAAGCAGCCACTGGGCTAATCAACTCCAGCATAAGGGTTTCATATAGATCAAAACAGCTCAAAACAAACATCTCACCATTCATCTGGTTTATGCTTTTTTTTTTTTTTTTTTTTTTTTTCTTTTTTTTTCTGTGAGAAAATGAGCAGAAAACAAGTGGAGAAATAAAAAATCATTGTCCATAGACTGGAAATATTTTTTTTTTTCCTGTCAGCCCCATTCCTGAGTCAGCTATCTGTGTACACTGCTAAAGGAAGTAATGGAAGTTGTCTGTACAAAAGAAAGGGAGCACAAATCAACAGGAGAGAAAATTGGGTTTATCTTGAGCCACTGGCAAAAACAAAGCTATCAACCATGTGAAACAAGACAGGGCTCACTGCAGAATGGCAGAGCCCCTGTATTTTATTGATGATATCTAAGTTGTGCGACTGCTTTGCAGCTCTGTTGCCTTTAATCCAAATAGTGTCAGCCTTCAGCTTGCTTCTCAGCCTATGTGTCTGCCTGCAGACACTACTGCATTGATTTCCATCTGGTGCATGTTTTAAAAGTTTTCCTCACAACCTTAAAGATTAACTGCCCTTTTTTATTTATTTTTTTTTAGCAGAACTTCAGATTCTGAAGCATGCTGAGGAAAACAATCACAGCAAAGAAGCACCAAATCTGTGAACTCTCCCCTGATCAGTGGGCATACAAAGATCTACCAGCAGCTGTTAATGTCACGTTATGGATGATTAGCAGGACTTCCTGTATCTAATGAACATGGCTCTTTCAGTGAGGAGGAGACACAGCACAATGCTGTCCCAGGAACATAAAAACGATGTAACACTCAGTCAGGAATGCATTTAGTACATGGCCTGGAATGGTGAATTGATCTCATGCCTCTGTAACAAAGATTTCATCTGTAGTCCCCATGCACTGCTGGCACTGGCACGGCTTCAGAACAAGCCCAACAACACTGCTCCCAAAAGGAACTGATTAGGAGGGATGTTCTAGGAGCTATTTGATACAGGCAGCACAATCCAGAATGCCATTTATAGAGCAAAAATAAAATAATACAGCAAACTTCAAGTTTTTTTATGCCTAAGTATGCCAACGGCATCTTCTAACTGAGAGTGAAAATAAGCATTAAACACGCCTATAACCATGGTGTTCCTGGATTTGAAGCAGGTAGAGTGGATGGACAGATGTTTTGGTGTGAGCATGGCACATAAGAGAAAAAGGTTCCATTTGGTTTTGTTGCTTTCCTCTTGATTTTTAACTGGAAATACAAAGGTAGGTCCATTTAAAATCTCTCTGCTCATATCTCTACATCTTGTTTCACACACTGGGGATCCAGGATATACAGGGATATGTGAAATAAAATGTAAAATTTTGAGATGACCTATATGATGAAGGGAACAAGGATGATCTAAATGACACAGGCAGCTTGTAAGAAAGGCTTTCACAATCTTTTGCCAAATACCCAACTTGGGGCAACAGTGCAAGTAAGAGGGTGAAAATGTACTTGGAGTTTTGCTTCGTCAATACTATAAAATAAACCCAAGTTAAAACTGGTGTTGCCCAACCCAGTTGTCAAACATCACTGCTGGAATACAAAGAAAAATGTTTATTGGCTTAACTTTGAAACTGCAGTAAATGCTCTTTTATTCAATTACATAAACAAATACAGGACAGAGTATATAATAGGGTCCTTTCAAGTAAATTATGCTTTCTAAGTCACGTGTAAAAGAAAAATGACTTCAATGTTTATATTTCTGTAAAATAAAAAACCATCAAGGTTCTCCTTCTGCTATATTCTAAATATTAAAAAAAATAAAGAATGTTTAAATGATGTCCATTTTATGACAAAGTCAGCAAAGCAAAGAAGCATAGCCAGGCTGACAATCCAGCTTTTCTTCTCACCATTACAAGAGAGAAGGAGAAAAAATTTCTTTATTCTGTTCTCATTTACAGTAGCACAAATCCCCAGGAACTGCACTGACTTCAGTATGTTATTTTGGATTTACAGCACACTAAAAGAGATTAGAATTCAGTCACACATGAATGAAGAACAGAACATCCACATTCATTCTAAACATATTTTCCTTTCTTGTGTACACAGAGCAGCAATGCTGTCCTTAGCAATGACAGATTATGTGCTGTTGGTTTACCTGCTTGCCTAGAAGTATTTACACAGGTACCAGGCAGGATGCTTCGGTGAAGGAAGCACTTTGTTACCCTCAATTGTTACCCTTTGTTACCCCAATTTATGTCCAGAGAGAACAGCCTGCTCTGCAGCATCAGAGCATCAGGCAAGGGGATAAAACATACTCACAGCATTATGCATCCAGTGACAAAAACCACCTGTTTGTGAGCCTGTTCTATTGTCTCTGCCAAAGACTGGCTCTAAGTCCTGACAATTTCTCATGCAGATGTATTAGCATACATGGACTGTATATCTTTAAAATACGAGCAGAAAATTGCAGTAGTGGTTGGAGAGTACTGTGGTTAAAACAATACATAATTCCTTATCTTTATGGAGGAGGGCATTTTCTTCTAACAGGTTGCTTAGTTATGGGAATCTCAAATCTAGTCTAGCAAAAAACAATGCATTGAATAGATCCCTACCAGTTTAAAAGCAATGATATCCCCTGCATGGCACAAGCCAACTTCATACCCTAGTGCCCCATTGCCTGTCGTGTTCAGCTGAGGTGCAAACTCCTCACACACGAGCAGGGAGCCAAACAAGCAGGGCCTTCCCTTTGGTCTTGACACCTGTCAACATTAAACACATCCACCCCTCCTGCTCTGCAGGCTTTCTAATGAAGTGGCTGCAGGCAAGGAAGAGGCATTAAGAGAGGGAGCATAGCGAAAGTAAATTGAAAATAAGGCTGCTCCAGGAGATCGACAGAGATTAGGGTTGGATATCCCTAGGCTCAGTTTTACTGTGAGCATACTAATGCACACATCTCCAATTGAAATGCTCTGGAAACCTTCTCTGCAGCTTCCAAGAACATAGTGCAAAATAATTCCAGCAAGATAGATCACAAATAGGAAAGAGGAGGAAGGGTTGATTTTTGTGGTTACTTTTTTTTTTTTTTTTTTTTTTTCCTGAGCTATAACTAAAGATTTGAAAAGTATGCAGAACATTTATTAAAAAAAAAAAAATTGTCAAGGTTTCAAAGTCAGGCACTTTCCTAAGTTAGGAAAGGCCAGTGCCAACAGTTTTGAGAGTCCAGTATAAAATGCCTAGGATTTTGTTTTTCAGAACTTTGATTTTTATGGAGATCCAATGTCTTCCAGACGCAATCATTTAAAGACCCAAATTCCAACTTTCCAGCTAGCCCTCAACAACAAATCAGCTCAACTACCTGCAGGTTACTTGCTAAATCATTTCAGCTCACTCAGTCCAACCTTATATTGCTTCCTGACATCAAGTCTCTGATAATGAAATCCTGCTGCTCTGTATTTCCAGCCCACATCCCACTCTGCCACAGCACTCCCAGAATCACTGTCTGTGCTGTCCTTCATCCACATTTTTTGCAGAAAAGTTACAACTCCTTGAACTAAGTTGTGGGGTGCTTACCCCATCCTTCCTCTGAGCTCTTCTGCAACTCACTTCCAACCACAAGAATCTCACTAGAGCATTTAGGCTATTTTGTTCTGCAATTCGATACTGATGAGCACAATAAAGCTCTGGGTTCCTAAGCACTGGTGTAATAGAAATAAACAGGAAAATAATGTAATATGCCTGATGAAGAGGAGGCAGGAAAATGTCCAGCTGTGTCTCTCTACCTTTCTATCACATAAAACACAAATACATATATTTATATTTAAATACGTTGAAACATAAACCATGTACCTGCTCCCTACATCTGGTGAAAAAAATCTCTCTGACTATATTTTTATTTTGGAATGCCTCAATTTACCAAACAGAAACATTTCATCCAGACAAGTATTCAATTAAATTCCTTTGAAAAACAGGCAAGCTTCCACTGGAGCTATGCCAGCCCCAGCTTCTGAGCAGTCCAGCTGGTAGTCTCCTGAGGACCAAAGCTTCCAGCTCCCACAGTTTCAACAAATCTTGCTGGACAAATTGCCTGAAGATTAAGGACCCTTGGGCTTACAATGCCCCCAGTCCAGGGCAGAGCAGCAGGCACAGCACAGTGTCATAGTGAGTGGGGAGCTCAGAGATACCAGGATCATGGCTACAGCCACAGCCAACACTCCAGCATCCAACAACTCCGGCTCCAGTCCTTTTTTACAGGCAATTTCAAACTGCTGGAACATCAAGGCTCCCTGAGAAATCAAAATACTTTTCTCTTTCCAGCTGTATTGCATACATATGTGGCAAACAAAAGAAGATTCTTCGTGATCTTTTGCTCTCCTTCAGCTGTTCCTTATTAGGTACATTCATCTTGTTTGTTCTTTTGTGCAACTTATTTTGCTGCTTTTTTGTGAAAGACACCATTTTTCTACCTGCATTTGAACAGTTCCCAGCTTAATGAGATACAGATATTGGTTGTACATGGCTCTGTAATACAAACAACACGGTGTTATCATTTTCTTTTTTCCCTCCTTAGGGAGAAGTTTATTGAAAAATCAAAGCCTTCCCTCTAATCATTTTCACTCTGCTAGCTGCAGGCAACATTTGTTGGATAGTAATTAATGTAATATAAAAGTATCCAAATTTTGCATGCATATTGTTTCTCTTTTTTTTTTTTTCCCCACAGACTGTGTTTATTCTTCCCCCAGCTGAAAAGCTAAAATTGAGAATTTACTTCCCATGTTCTCACCTCCCCTCCTCTACTTTATACCATATTGCAACTTGTCATATTATATTGTGAATAACTTAAGAACTATTTGACATATTAGTTACATATTTATGTTGCAGAGCGTTTTTCCTTCACTATTTTTAGAGAGAGCAATTTTACATGTCATGATACCCGTATCTATATTTATACTGAATATGTTTAATTTTTTTTCTTACCATATTTAGTTCAAGGCTTTTACTGATGATAGGCAGAAAAAAAAAGAGCTATTTATCAGACTTTCATTTCACAAGGCAGATGGATAAATTTCAGCTCTTCTGGGAAATCACACTAATCTGACTAGACACAGGTGAGTTTCCTACTACAGCCATGAGACAGTTCTTGGCTTTGCAAAGTAAAGACCAAGATGGTAATTCTCATTAAAAGAGATACACTTTTTCTGAAAACAAGGTGGAGCTAATCAAAACATCTAAGGGAAACAAACTGACATATTCCTCTAACTCGCTGTGGTGCACATCAGCAATGCCACACACCATGCCTGTCTTGATCATGCTGTCAGTCCTTACAAACCAAATTCAGGAATAATTGCTCCAAGTTCTTCAGACTGAGGCTATTCATGGATTCAAGCAGCCTTGAATCAATTGATGGTGAATAAAATTGTTGGAACATAATGTTATGTACTGAAGTGTGGACCTCTAATTTTATATTTTGTAATTGAAATGTAAATAATTTATCTTTAAAAAAAGCTGTATCTCAGAAAAATTACTAGAAAAATCAAAACGAATTTCTCTAGGGCTCTATTTACCATGCCAAAAGAATTGCATAAGCACAATTCCTGACTTTCATGAATGTAAGCAGGGTGGTTATGCCCCAGAACTGAATAATAATTAAAAGTTTGATATTGGCAGCTTCAGGCTTGCTTTTCCACAGGAGCCTAAGGGGTAAGCTTTAGAAGGCAAACTTCACAACAGCCACTTCATTACAGAAAGAACATGCATCTGATCCCCAGAAAGGCACTCAAAACTAATGTCTCTGTGGCGATGCAAGGATGGCCCACATGAAGAGGATACGGTTTCATGCTGTCAACCATAAGGATTCCCAACATGAGTTTACAAAATACTCTTCATTTGGGACACTTTCATCCATTTTTCTCACTAAGCCTGTACAGCAAAGGTGTCCAACTCTCCTAATACCCCTGTGTGACCTTAACAAAACTGCATGTGGGCCAGGGAGCAGGGGCAGAGGAGGAAGTTCTGGGAGCAGTTTCTAGGCAGAAGACAAGGGCTTTGATGGCATCCCAGCTGGATGGGGCTGATGTGGGCACACAGCTGGATTCAGTGCCTGTGGGCTACTGAAGCATTCTTCTGCTCAGAGCTGGGGATTCAGGTAATCTGCCACCCCAACAGCAAAGCCAAACATGTGGCATCACCTCAGCTTAACAGCTCACAAACCATTGAGTTTGCCATCACTTACATTGCCATCATTTACATTTCCTGTTTTTTTTCCTTGCAACCATGAGGGTTAGAAATATTTTTTTAAAAATGAAATTTGAGAACTGCAAATCAACATGCCTCTAGTTGTTGGGGCTTTCATACTTGTAGTATCTTAGTAACTGCTGTACTCACATGTATGAAAAGTAATGATACTCTGCAATATATGAAGGAGTCCTCTGGAGATGAAAGGCTCAGGACCTGATGATTTTTTGCTCATGAGCCATGGCATGTCAAAGAACAAAGTGAGCCTGGCAGGGATTGAGTACAGGCAGACACATAGACACACAAAAATCACTATGGAAAATGTGCTGCCTAACTCTGCATGAGTGAACCCAACAGCTCGGGCACCTTGCTAAGCTCTAGTGGGAAGAGAGAAGGACTGCAAGGGACATTCCTGGGTGTCCACTCACTGTAAGCCGGGGCCGGGGTGAGAGGGTGTGCTTGGCTCCCGGAGCCACGGCGAGCCGAAGGGCAGCACCACCGGGCTTGCGATGGAAACATTCCCGCTTGTGTCCCAAAACAAACAGCAATAAAACAAACTGCTAATGAGGATGCAACCTGACCCTGTGCAGAGTGCATGCCCAAGGACCGCGGGGCTGGAAGGGGAAAGGAAGGACTGTGCCGGCAGAAACGCCAAGCTCAAGGGGATTTTTTAAAAGAGCAGCCAAAAAAAAAAAAAAAAAAAAAAAAAAAAAAATTAGTTTGGGTACTTTGCTGGTAATAAAAGTTATTCATGAAGTAATACAGAGCAAACACTGCTTTGAAGGAAAGAGAAGTCTGTTAAACAAAGAACTTTACTCTGCGGAAAGAATTCCTTTTTAACACTAATGTTAACATCTCATTTTTTTGTAAGAAATCCCAGTGAATCTTCCCTTAAGACTCTTCAGACAGGACACTACTCTTTTTTTCCTCACTGCCTGCTGATGTACTTTTCTTTCCAGGAAAGGAACAAATTTTTATTCACACTTTCTGCTTTTTTTCATTAGGCTGTTTATCACAGTATTACACAAACTATTCTCAGAGCTATTACAGCCTAGGGACAAAAACCTAGATTTTACTATTTTACAGCAGGAGACCAGCAGCTTCAGGAGACTGAAGAACCCATGAGCAAATCACCCATGTCAGCATTCACAACCTTGTATCTGTTTTTCCTTTTTTTTTTTTTTTTTTTTCCCTAACAAGAAAACAATCCAGAAGCTACTGCTAAGGGAGAGAAGGGAGTGCATTTAATGCAGTGAAAGGCAACCTGTCATTCTGACCAACACATACTTGGTTTTCTGGAAGTTAATAATCATATATGGCAAGGAAGATGTGATGGCATAAGGCACTTGGTTTGTGGAAGAACATCAGAGGTAGCTATTTCAATTAGAAATGAAATTATAAAACTGGATAGTGCTCTTCAAAGAAACTGTGATAACCAAGAGTAATTCAAGAAGATTGGGAACTGATGAACTAGGGACAGGATCATAGAAACGTAAATGATACTGGAATAATGCTAACCAAACCCAAAAGATTCTGCAAGCAGTTAAACATGGGCTTAAGTATTGGAAATATCTCATTGAAGGTAATAGGCATGAACACAGTCCTTTAACACTTAGGAAATATGGACATCCATCTTCACCAGTATTTCTGCTTTAAAAAGGAGCAAACACACAGGGATGTCAAGAAACACACAACAGAGTAGTGGGGGCAGTTTACTGAACAAACACACCATGTTCTTTGGAACCCAGGTGGGAACAGAGCTCTCCTGACCCCTGAGCTGAGGGGCTGAGCAGCATCTCTGCACTGTATCATCTAATCATTGCTGTGAATTCAGTGTACTTAGAGCCAGGTTGGTGTCACTGTGCCAATCAGCCACAAAAGCAGTGAAAGGGAACAGGAAAGCAGGAGTGTGTCTCACCCATACAAAAGTAACTTGTTCTCCCTTGTTATTGTCCCTTTGAATAAATGGCAACTGAGAGAAATTTCCTTCTTGGGATTGTTCCTGGACTAGCAAATGCTAATGCAAAGCCACTTGCTGCAGAGGGTATATAAGCCTTAATAAAGAACTGTAATGAAATTCAGGTCCAGGTGCTGGATAGTTCCACTATACAGAACATATTTTTCCTATTTATTTTCTTGCTCAGATTTCACCTGTAAAACAGGAACACTAAGGCAGGTCTTCAATCTCAGCCTGTTAAATCCTCAGTTCAGCTGGCATACTTAAAAACAAGATTTTCCAACAAAGGAATTGACAGCTTTCCATTGCAATTGCAACACCAAAGCAATTGGTGCACCAGAGCATCCTAAAATGCATTTTCCTGTGACACTGTGCTCAACAGTTCCAGGTACATTAATGAGATCAGGTCTGTGACACATCACAACCCCAAAAGCTTCCCACCTAAGCCTAGGAATGGAATAAGCAATCCATCATACAGTGTGACACGTTCCCCAAAACACACACACACTCAAAACCTGAAAGTGGTGTCAGAATGTTTATTGAAGAGGGCAATCTGACTGGCTGAACCAACCTGGGTAGCCGGTAACTTTTAACATAAGCAAACAGAGATACTGTAAACCTGCTGTGCATTGAAACTGTGTTTATACTTAAATTGGACTTGGAGGACTGAAATAACTTACTAGAAAAATATAGCTTAAGTTCCCAGGAGCTCTGAATGACCTTGAGATCATTCTGAAAAAAACAGAAATATGTAGACATATACAGTGATGCAAACAGAGTTACACAAATATTTTTGAAGTCAGCTAATAAAATACATTTCCTTGCCTATTTTTTATGATAGCTTTGCAAACATACTTTTAAAACCACACTTTTCAGCCCCACCAAGCATTTTTTTTGCCACTTGCGTTATCAGAACTGATCGTAAGCATTTTGCAATGTAAGTGCTGCCTCATTTACTTCTTACTGAGTTTTGTAATTGCTGGATCTGTTCCTTTTAGACAGACTGCTGAAATTCTTACTACCATATTACAAGACAATTAACTTTCTTAGTGATGCAGTGGTAGTACAAAGGAAGACCAAAAAAGATACAAGAAATTTCAGATTTTTCTCAATGCGGCCAATACATTGACAAAATATTTTTATTTAAATGGCACCTAAATTGCTGTACACAGGCACATCTGCATGGAAGTGATCACAAATCAGAGAGAGAACAACCACCCCAAATTGTGAGCTCTGTTGCTCACGAACCTAGAAAATAACTATTTAAAGTATTAAAGCAGCCAGAATAATGTAGCCTAACGTTGCATAACTGTAACTGTTTCATTTTCGATGAAAACCACGAAATTGCTAAATCTAAGTGTTTTGCTTAAAAAAATAATAACATAAAAGGAGAGGGGTAACAACTTTATAATTTGAACACAGCCAGGGGAGTCCAACTGAGCTGCGTTTACTCTTCTGCCATGGGCTGAGTGCATGGCCAGTACTGGAAGCTGAAAAGGAAAGCTGGAGATGCATCGAGCGATGGATTGCAGTTTATCCATGAATCTCTATTTGTAACTGCATTTTCCACAGCACTCATCCAATCTCCATTCAGCATGAAAGCACCATGCATGCAGGCAGGCAGAAGGGACTGTGCTTTTCACAGCAAGAAAAGCTTTTTTTGCTCATTCTGGAAAGCCTGATGATGCCCAGGAATGGAATAACCTGGGAGCATGCAGATCGCATCAAGGCTTTGGAGGAGGGGGGCAGGTTTCAGTTCAGTGCCGGCATACCCCGTAAATTTTTGTGTAAAGTGTGGGAATAAGTGATGCTCTGAGAGCATCCACAAAGCTCCTGAGAAAACAGGATGGCAAATAAATGTTTCTGGAGAATAATTCCACTCCATGATGGGAGGTTGTAGTGAGCTAGGTAGGGGCCGGTCTCTTCTTCCGTGCCTGCAGTGAGAGGAAAAGAAATGGCCTTGAGGTAAGAGAGGAGAGATTCAGAATAGATAGTAGAAACATTTTTTCACTGTTATAATAGTAAGACATTGCAACAGGCTGCCCAGGGAGATGGTGGAGTCACCAGTTCAAGATCTGGCACTGGGCGGTGTGGTTTAGTGGTGCAAGGGTTACAGGGGCAGTGCTAGCTGGACGCTTCAACCGGATGATCTTAGAGATCTCTTCCAACCTCGGTGATTCTGCGAATGAAGGCGGCGAGGCTCGGGGGTGCAAGGCAGCATTCCGTGAATCCGGCTCCGTCCGAGGGCAGAGCCCGGCCAGCGCCGCGGCCGCGTCCCGTCAGCTGCGGGGCCGCTCGGCGGCGGCTGCGCGCGCCTCTGCCCTTCCTCCTCCTCCTCCCTCCTCCTCCTGCCCCCGACAGGGATGGAGGCCATCGAGGAGCTGGCGGTCCAGCCCTGCACCTCCTCCCTCTACCTGCGGCCTTTCCGCCTCTCTTACCGGCAGGTGAGTGGCGCCGCCGGCCCGCCCGCCCGCCGTGCCCCGGCCCTGCGGGGCCCCTCAGCCCCCGCCTGCGCCATTTTGCAGCAGCGCCGCTGTCACCTCATGGCGCCGCCCGCCCCGCTTCGCCCGCGGCACCCCGGGCCCCTCGGCCCGCCCTGAGGTGGGGCTCGGGGAGGGCAGCGCAGGTGGCCCGGCAGACCATGGGGTCACTGACTTGGGGTGCCACTGGTTCCCCGTGAGTGTCCTCTGCCTGCCGCCCACACGGGGTGGGCTCTCACTTTCACCCTGTGCTGCTTTGGGTTCCCTCTCGGTCTGGGCCTTGCTTTGCTGTGAATGGTTCACATCTCGAGCCCCTTGCTGGCCAGACCTCCGCAGGCCATCGCTTTCATCAGCGAAAGTTTAGGGGTCTGGGACATCTCTCTTATGAGGACAGACTGTGGGAGCTGGCCTGTTCGGTCTGGGGAAGAGAAGACTGAGAGGAGATTCCATTAATACACACAAATATCTCAAAAGTGGGTGCCAAGAGGATGGTGCCAGACTCTTCTTCAGTGATGCCCTGTGACAGGATGAGGAGCAGTGGCCGTAAAGTAAAACACGAGTTTCACTTCAACCTAAGGAAGGACTTTACATCGAGAAGCAGGCTGCCCAGGAAGGTCATGGAGTCTCCCTTTTTGGAGACATTCCAAACCCACCTGGACTCATTCCTGCTTCAGTCATCTCCAGCTCTGGGTGATCTCCAGAGGCCCCTTCCCACCCTGACTGTTCTGTGATTTTGTGAATAGCCTCAGTGCCTGCAGGTGGGAAGTGAGGAAGGAAATCCTGTCCCATATCATGTTTATATCAACATGAGTCACCTTTCACAGGATCACTGAGAACTGGTACCTCCAACAGCAGCAGAAATGCAAGCCTTGAAAGGAAATTCACCACTTCTCACAGCACAAAGCATTGCATGTTCCTTGAATGCTTTCCTTGCCCCTGCTTGTTGGCTGGTCCAGGGTGAGCTTTTACCCAGTCAGAGTGGTGGAAGGGGAAATGAAGGAGAGTTTGGACAGCCCTAGAAATGGATGATGGAAACACATCTCTCATTCCTTCTTTGCTTTGCTTCTAAACACATCAGTTGGAAAGACAGAAGAGGAATGTATTGAGTTCCATTGTCAGATAAAGTACAGAAAATGAAAAGCAAGGGTTCAAATAGGTTTCATCAAAGCAGATAAGCTGATTTTTAACATTTTAAAAATATATTTTATACATTATTTTCCTAAAGAAATCTGTCTTCTCATTGGGATAAAACAACATATTGATTCATGAACAACTGAGAGCTTTACACAGAATTGTTTCTTTTTAGGTATCAGAAGTAAACCTGAAAAACATTCTTTCATGTCCTGAATTTTTGCTGGCTTAGCTTACAAGTGATGGGTCTTACTACTTAATTTCATTTTTATTTCTGAGTCATGCTCTATTTACATGAAAAACGAGATTTAATTAAAATGTTTGAAACAGTATTGCAAAATTACATTTAATTGATGTGCCTTAGATGTGATGAGTATTGTAAAGAAGAAATAAGGATATGTTTGGTCATGTGCTGTGCATTGACAGAGACCAGCATTGCCACTAAATGAAGTAGATTTGCCCTTTTTGCTACTTCCTCTCTTGCACAAGTTTCTGTGCAGCAACTGAGTGAGCTGTACCAGGGTCAAACCTAATCCAGCCAAAAAGAGAAGTCAGTTTTAAGCTAGACAAGATCAGTGATTCAGTTCATTATGCTGGCAGAGGGGAGGTGGTAATGTGGTAGTTAGGGATGAGTGTTTGGGGCTTGGTGAGGGCAGAGATTGTTTCTCTTGGCTGCAGCACTGTCTTAAAATGAACTTGAAAATGTAGTTTCTATGGCATCTGCACAGAGGCTGGCTTGTGTCCAGCCTACTGAGAGCATGAGTTCAATGTGAGCACAACTGCCTGTACCTGACCTGAGAAGCAGGCCCTGCCTTTATTGAAACACATTTTGCATTTAAAAACTGACTTACTAACCAGAGGAAATACTAAATATTTTCACTCATTTGACTAATTGTTTCAAAAGCATTTAAGTCTGCTGAAAACCCCATTAAACACTCAAGTGTCTAAAATCCAAGAGAGTTAGATTCCTGTTCTGCTTAAGAATTTTTGAAAATTCCTTCACTCCTTCAACTGACAATTGTTTCCAAAATCTAGTCCTTGATCTTAACACTTTTATGCTGAGTAGGTCTTCCTTTGTCCAACTATTTTAATTCACTAGCTGGAAAAAGAAAATAAACTTTTCTTCTTCCCAGTTCCTAACTGCTGGATCTTACAGTAACACTAGTTTCCCCCTTCCATGAATTCCCTACACTTGCTTGCTGAACTTGACCCAAATCTAATAAAAAAGTCTTTCTGGGTAACAGAATAATCTAATGGGGAAAACTTGAATAATGGCATTTATTGCACTGTGAAAACTGAATCTAGTTTGGATACTTGAATTATGCAATATGTGGACTTACTGGAAGGCTTGGGGTGATCTTCTAGGTGCATTTTATGAAGCTATAACACATCCCCTATAATTCATTGTAGTCCGAAGAAGATTCATTGATACATTTGTTGGTGTTTATATAATATTAATGAGGGATAATTGGGGCCTTGAAGACTTAGAATTTGAAATATATTTTCAAAGAGGTATATTCCTAAAATAGGCATTGATTTTTAACATCTATTTTCTGTCCAAGGACATATAGAGAGTGAGAGGGTTTTTTATTCGTTTGTTTTCTTTCACAACTACTGCTTTTCAATACAAAGAGGAAATGGAAAGAATTTTTACATGCAGTGTAGGATTTTGAGATTATTTCCAAGCATTCAGGAATGCTTAAGTAACAGCATTGATTTCTAGACACTTCTTATCAAAGTTATGCTACTTGTGTGGAGATAATTTAAATCCTACAACCATATCTAATACAGCAAGGTCTTTAAAATAAACAGAAGTTTTATTATTTTAGGTGATTTACATTTCAGTGTACCCTGCTAGTCTGATTTTATCCATTCAACCCACTGAGTTGTAAACCACTGTTGTTCTAGCAGCTTTACACACCACTCAAAATCTGTAAGAAATCAGAAGAGGATCCATTTGGGGGCTGAAATCTAAACAAAATGCTGAGTAAATTACCTCAGTTGGTCAGAGTGTGGTGCTAATAACATCAAGGTCACAGGCTCAGTCCCTGTATGGGCCATTCACTCAAGAGTTGGATCAATGGTTCAGGTGGGTTCCCTTCCAACTCAGAATATTCTGGGATTCTGGAAGTACTTTTGTAAACCCACACAGGTTACATATCTGCAGGAGGCTGTGGTCACACCTGATGAAGAGTGGAGCCATAGACTCAGATCATTGTCTACCTGCTCTCAGAGGTATTTTACACATTTACAGTTGCAGGCTCAAGAATTGCATTAATGTTTTGGCCAGCTGAGTATTTTCCTTGGACATACAGATGCTCTGACTGGGAGCTGTGGGCAAACACAAGAACAGAGTTGTGTGTACATAGAATCCAGTCAGGCAATTACTGTCATGTTAGAGAGAACCACAGCAGTGTCCTTAAAGGTTTGTGCTTGATTCCCAAGTTCTCCTGTGTTCTAAGAGCTTGAGTCATCCTTTACACTTTATTTGGTTACATATAGAAATACTCTTCCAAAAGACCGTGAGAAAAATGTCAGTTTCTGGCTCTTTCACTGAAGTGAGGATTGTAAGAAATCATGGCAGTTCCTGAAGTTACAGCAATTTAAGCCCATGGTGGATTCTGTTCTTCCCATAGAGGGTCATGAGAGCTTTTCATATGAAGTGTTTCATCATGCTCTCCTTCTGCCCGTTTGTATTTTAAATGAAAGTAATGAGCTCTGAATTTTTCCTGTGGAGCATAAAAGTAGATGTATACCTTTCTAAAAGACTTCCAGGTTTTGCACCTTGCAGACTGAAGCACCCTGCAGCTTTCTGTTGGGCATCCAAGCTGTGGAGAATAGCCTGGCTTGCTGGACAAATCACTGTATTAGTCATTCATTTAAATTATTAGTTCTGTCTTTGTGTAGTGTAAAGGTAGAAATGGAAGTGCAGCCAAAGAGTTGTGGAATTCAGCAAACTTCAGTCAGATTTTGGTGAGGGCCAGTATGGAGGGGTAAAGTACATATTAAGTTTATATTCTTAGTTTATATTCTTCAAAATAGGTGTCTGACAGAACTTCAAAAGGGATTTCAGCTTCTATTTGGGATTTTCAGATGTCAGCCCTGCTCCAGGTGGGGCCTTAGTCAAATCAACCATATTTGAAGTGAGGTAGCCTGGGGTTAAGAGATGGACAAGGTACCTCACTTAGCCTGAGCAATACTCTTCATTTCGTCAGTAGGAACCCTGTGTCCCTATATATTTTGGTTTTGCTTGATACCAACAGAAGAAAATTCATTTTCTCACATAGAGGATAGCATCTGTCAAGCTTTAATGTGTACTTGCCCCCAAAGTGCAAATTGATTTGTTATCTAAATTGGCTTTTTTAAAAAACATACATCACCTCCTGAAGAATTGGCTTCTTTACCAGGAACTCCATGGTAAATCTCTTTTCACTTTTTCCTATTGAAGTTTTTCTGCTTTTCATAAATAATTTATTCAAGAGACCAGAGGGATGGCTAATGAGAGATTAACTCAATGCCCAAGGGCTAGGGCATTTCCCTGGGATGTGGTAGAGTCAGGCTGCAAGATCTCACTTCAATTAATATTGCTTCCCACATCACAGGAGAGTGTGCTCACTGCTGGGAAACACATTTGTGTATAAATCTTCAGTTCTCTTTTGTGTATGCTAGCCGGGCACTAACCTATATATTAGACAAAAAAAAAAAAACAACAAAAAAACACCAAGTTTAAGAACTCTGCTGAGACTCCAAGTCATGAAGTCGATTCTGAGTAGCAACAGTTAAGGAAAGTCCTTAGGATTTTGAGTAGCATTCCCAAATGGGATTTGGATACAGTGAAATCTTCTTAATCAGTGCCTGAGCAGGGGGGGGTTTCAGTGGTTCTGCATGTTAAATTTGGACCCTTACATAGGATTTTGACAGAGCTATGGTAGATATTGCTGTAGCAATATAAGAAGTTACTGCATGCAAGTTTTCCCTGCACTTATGGTTTTTAATCCCTGGGAATCAGCAGAAGGTGGATTTGCTCCAGCTCTTGCTCTGTTGTTCCAATTCAAACCCACTGCCATCAGCCCTTTAAGCCAAATCACTGAGCTTTACACAGAACTGAGTGAATTGCCTTTGCATATTTTTTTGGTGACCTCTGTGCTAGGGACAGCACCCTTCAATGGGGAGGCAGAGCATCCATCAGCTGGGGGGAAGCATCTATCTGGGGGAATAATACCTTGAGCTGTTACAGAAACTTTTGTCCAGACCTCACATATCAAAGCCTTTGTGGATCTTGCCTAGACTCCTGTACCTTTGTTTTTGAAAGTAGTTCTGGCAGGGGAGCTCTTGCCACTGTTTCCTTGCATTGTATAAACATATTTGTGCATTCTGCCCAGGAACTTTTAGAAGTTTGCCACCAGACTAGAACCAACTGTCAGTAATTTTCCCAGTGTGTTTGTATGTGAGTGAGTTTGTGTTCTGAATCTGTGGAATGGTGAATGGGCATCTGTTTCAATGATGTGGGTGGGATAAACCTCAAAAACTCCCTGCATATCGACTGAAGCATGCAGTCAGTAGTGGTAAATTAGAACTATTCGCTCTTTTCTGAGCTTCACATTCCTTCCACACTTCAGAGTAGGTCAGTGCCTTAGCATCACATTTCATCTATTGATTTAATACTTAGAATAATTTATTTTAAAGTTAAACATGAAAAATGCTCCCTTCAAGTTCATTTTAATGCATGATGTTTTTCATTCACTGTTAAGGGAATTAAATGATTATATCTTTGAGTTTTGCAGTTGTTCTAAACCAATTTTCAAGGCTGCTGTAGATTTTAACACCTCATGAACTTTGTAATGGGTAGAAAATATGCTTCATGAGCAGGGTGCAGTTCATCAGTGAAGAAAGAATTTCTTCTGATCTGAGTTTGCTACTGCTTTCTTTTGTGACCATGAGCAACCACTGTGTCTTACAATTTTAACTGTCTTGGAGATGTCATCAAGATTAAAATATGTGTATACATGGAGAAAGAAGTGAGGTTATTAATGCCATGAAAACTTTGAAGATGAAAAAGCAGAGCAGGGCAGTGTAACAATAATATTAACAATCTTATTTTGCATTTAGGAATTTTTGTATATGGTAATAGCAACATGAATGTGCCCAGCTGCCTGAAATATTCTCTGGAACTTCCGTCTGCTTTTTTATAAACATAAAACATTCTTTTCTGTTTTGACAGTTAAAAATTATGCTGTTGAGGGAGTAAACAGATTTTTAAGTTACCTGTTCAAACAAGTAAGTCTTCTGTTCAATCTTCAAAAGGTTCCAGTAGTAGGAAATATGTTACCAAGTAACACATTTATTTGCAGTTCATTTTTTTAAAGCAGTAGTGCAGTGAAAGGAGATGCCATTTTTTCCCTGTGAAGTTTGTCTCATTTTCTTCAGCTTGTCAAGTCTGTTATGTCACTGTTGAGTTTTAATCTTAAATGGAAACATACTGCTTCCAGCTCAGGGAGTCCCTGAGCTGCAAATTGCAGGAGTCTGAGACAGTTTTAACAATATAGTCTTGGGCATTTTGGCTTCTGTCAGAGGTAGATCCTGGATGAGTCTGATTTTTGATCTGACTGCTGCTGTGTTAACAGTGAATATGGTTGAGGTGCAGTATATTTCTTTCATATGGGTGAAAGAAAAGAAAGAAAAGAAAGAAAAGAAAGAAAAGAAAGAAAAGAAAGAAAAGAAAGAAAAGAAAGAAAAGAAAGAAAAGAAAGAAAAGAAAGAAAAGAAAGAAAAGAAAGAAAAGAAAGAAAAGTTTTTGCAAAGACAGCATTAGAGAGTTAAATACTGTGGGACCATAATTTCCTTTGAGAGAAATTGTGTTCTCTGCAATTAGAACACAGATTTAAGAAAAGGAACTAAGGAATCTAGGCATATCTGCTTCTGGCTCTGCCATATGCTTTGAATTCAACTCTGAAAATTTGTACAAGTTATTTTTATATAAGACATGAATTACTGAAGGGGGAAATGGGAAGCATTAGTTAATAAGAGCAGCAGTTGTTTTTGTCTCAGTGAAATTATGTCGTGTTGGTCTTAATTTCTTTATCCAGCATGCTTTGACAAGTGAATGTAAGCTTTGAAGTAAATGCATGAAAAGTAGTTGACAGTGACAAAACTTCGTATTTTTAGGTCAGTCATACTATGATTTAGCACACTTGTGACAGCAAATATCACATAATGGAAAGAATAAGGCCTTGTTGAGCACCTTTTGTAGCTGAAATGTCTGCACTTATATAAACGATCAGTAAAATCACATTTAATGCCATCAGAGTACTTGGGTTACTGCACAGTAACTGTGAAGTTAAGACTGAGTGTAGGAGTAAGTTGTAGTCAGCTTAAACCGTGCTTCTCAAGTTCTGATATGCAGCTCAGTGTGTGACACTGGAATACTTGTAGGTCATCCATGTGAGGCAGCTAAGAAAAGCAGATCAATTATCAGCAGGCTTAGTGTGCTACCAAGGCCTGCAGCTTCCCTGGAAGAGGTTTCCAGGTCTGCAGATGAAGCAGTTGAAAGCCATCAGCTCTGGCAATACCACTCCAGTAGCCTCATCTGCAAGGACTTGTCTGCACAGGACTTTCCTGATTAACTCCATGTCTCATTCTACAACAAAGAGTCTGGTTCTGTTTACGTTAAACCATTTTCAAAGTACGATTGCACTTTGAATTCATACCCTACCTTAATCCATGTTAACTTTCCAGTGCGTGCCCTAAGGGAGCAGTAAACTAAACTGGATGACTGTGTCCACACAGGGGTTTAATGGAGTTTAAGTAGCAGAATTCAAGTTCATCAAGGTACTTATTTCAGATTCATTTTCTTGATGTCCTGGTATAGACAAGCCCTAGGAATAAAAGTGGTTTAGTTCTAAGTGAATGAACCATGTTACAAAATTCATCACTGAAGTTTTATTATACTTTTGTGTGTGAAATACAACTACTGTAGGGTAAAAAGTAGGCTTTTTTTGTCTTGTTTGGTACCATCTCTCTTGTATAATTGCAGTTAGATCTGAGAAACAAAATAGTGCTCATGTTCTTCCAACAACTAAATGCTGTATTTGTTTTTCAGTTTGGATCAAAATTCATGTGTTTGCTTAAATAGCAGAAACTTTTCCTCATACAAAAAATCTGTCATTTGAATCACAATCTCAGCTATGACATTATGTGTACTTGATATGTTTTCAAGCAGTTGAACGCTGTAAAATTTTAAGTGTTTATAGCAAATCTGAGTATCATGGAAATTAGACATTTTCTATAAATGGCAGTATTCTTTAAAATGTCAGGGTTTGATGTTCTATTGGGCATGAAACTACACTACTCTATTCCTGAAAATAAGTGTATTTGAAATAATTTTATCTCAGCTGCTGCCATATTTAAAATACATTTTTATTTTCAGCTGTACCTCATAAAAGGTCAGCTCCCATGCTCTGAAAACTCAGTACAAGTTGATACTGCATAAATGAGCGTGTTTTACACAGCAGGCATATAATGTTATCTGCCCCTCTGACTTGCACTCAGATCAATTATTCTCCATAATTTTTAACTAAAGTTAACTTAGTTTTTTGGTACTGTCCTTCAGACATTGATCAAAATCTTGTTAATACAGTAACACTAAAGTTTACTGAAGTTTAAACAAAGTAAAGCTCAGTTTTTCTTAGTGGTCAGCTCATGTCACACTAAAGCCCTGATCACTGATCAAAACAGCATTAATTATTTGTTTCACGTTGGGGTTGCTGTGTCAAAATCCTTTAAATACCTCTTGGAGCAGAGAGCGAATCTTACGGCCTGTGACAGAGCAGCTGGTGTGGACATGGGCTGATGCCCCAGTTGACAGGTTGTTGGATTAGAAAGAATATCAAAGGCAGTGAGCAAGATTAGGGATAAGTGAACATCTGACAGCAGTTTGCAGCAGGGGAGAACAGATGATAAACAATGGGAGCGGGGTGCGTGGGGGGGGTGAGAGGTGAGAAGGCCATGGGAAAAGTGTGGCGGCAATCACTAAAGCTCCAGGTTGCTGAGCCTCATGAATAGAACAGGAAATGGGATTTGCTGGGACAGATGTGCTGAGTGGTGATGAATACATTATAGGGAAATGAGGCTAAACTCCTGAAGGTGAGAGATGTTCTTTCTCTGAAAATAGAAAATAGGGGAAAAGTTTACCCCTCTGAAGAAGTAAACAGTCTTGAAAATTAATATAGAAAGAAGTAATGGTAATGCTGATTTTAATTAATATATTATTCCACAGGAGTGTTCATGATAAACTCAAAGTCATGTACTTCCAGCATAACAATCTTGCAGTGCTGTTGCATATATAGGATTGAAAGTGTTTATTTTAGTCATAAGACTGCACAAATGGTGGAATAGTTTGAATGATGGAACAGCCTGGAATGGAGGCTCTGACTGGATAATGCTTAGAAGCATATTCTGTATCTGGCATGTATTACATAGCACTCACATAGCATATGTTTGATCCTGCCACTGTTAAGAGACTTGTACTGAGTGATCTTGTGAGGTCCTTCCAGTCTTAACATTTTTTCAATTCTGTAAAGTGATTGAATGCTTGTAGAAAATCGTACATAACTCTTCCTGTTCCTTAGGGTATTGTTTCTTCTTGGACTTCCTTAGTTTATATTCTTGATGGATCCTTTTCCAATATTTATGATATAGTTAGTCAGAAAGCCAACAGAAACTTTTTGCATGTTTGCTTATAGGGCTGTATGTCAGTTTTCTGACTTAGAATTCTTATGAGATTTTTTTTTTCAAATTTCTTTGAAGAAAAACTCATTAAAAAAATCTCACACTCACATTTTAATAATGTATTACTTTAGCTGAAGGGAGGACAAGCAGAAAGTATAATTGTTAATGTTATGAGAAATACCAATAAGATTTTTTTCACAAGACATCTAGAAATTTATTCCACAATGTATTCTCACCGTTTGAGTTACAGACACAAGCTTGGTAAAATAATGCAGAAACACAAACTGTGAGAGTCACCAACTGGAAAACATAAAGCTCAATGTTGTGAGGACAAGAGATGACTTAGCTGTAATGGGAATGCCCACCATCTGTCCTTCCTGACCTCCAGTCCCTCAGATGTGCTGCCCCTGTCCTCAAGTTGAGGAGACATGAGGCTGGCCTCCTTTAGTCCCTGGCTGCTCCTAGCCATGTGTACTGTAACTGTAGCTCTCGTTTGTGAAGGAACAAGGAACTGTAAACAGAATCTGGGATTAACATGTCCCATAGCCCTGCTTCATGGAATTAGCTGTTCATGTTTGAGAAATTCTGTGTTCAGTATCTTGACCACAGTGACATCACTTGAATACAGCAACTGAAGAGTTGGTAGAGCTTTGGAGTTACGGATGTTCCACAGAATTTTCCATAATGAAATTTGTCCTTCAGTCAGCTGTAACCAAAGAAATAAAATTATAGTGAGCACAGCAAAATAGAGAGAAAAAATCCGTTCTACTGATTCTAATTAACATAAGTACTATCCTAATAGATGTGGTTTCCATAAAACTGATTTCTGCATTTGCATGAAACTATAAGCAAATAATTTACTGTTTGTTGTAGGCAATTCCCATTTTAAAGATCATTTACAGTTGGCTTGCATAGTTCTTTACTTTATATCCCAGTATTGAACCTGTTACAGGGTCACTGTCATGCAAGATTCAGAAATACTGCAGTAACACATAAAACTGTATATGAATCACTAATCAATTAATCACCAATTCATTCAATTACTGAATGCCAGCACTTTGTGGTATTTAAGTAATAGTTACATTTCTCACTAAGAGTGTTCTCTATTAGAATGGATGACAGGTTAGAAGGTGTTCACAAGTTACTTGAATCTTTCTGTGTATAACTTTTTCCCACTGGGAAGATGATAAGAGTAGTGCCCCTGTGGGAATCAGATTTCAGTTTAGTCTATTAAAATTGAGAAGTAAAAGTGAAATTAAGAAAAGAGCAGAATCTGGAACTAGTTGCATCTGTCACTTTGAACTGATTTTTGGGAGGGGGTGGGGAGAAAGGAGATGATGAAAAGCCCTGAGGATCTTTGTGAGGAGGGTCTGTGAGAAAGTTTTAGGAGAAAAATCTAAAGATTGTTCCTAAGCCTTGGCTTCTGTTAGCCCCCTGCTGCTGTTCTTCATCAAGTTGTTTTAATGGCTTTCAAAGCAAGTGAGTGGAAAATGGTTTCTCTGGACCTTTAAGGAGCCTGAACTGAAAACTGTCATTGCTTTATAAGTAAAACACATCAAAGATTGATGGAAGAATTGCTTGTTAAACACATTGTCGATTTAATTAAAAAATGGCTGATATCATAAAAGAGACATCAGATCATCATAACTACCTAAAAGGTGAAAGTTTCATGGCTTGTCATCTGCTCAGGAACCTGCATTAAGTATCTCTTTCATAGCTTTTGTGACCCCCTATATGTCTGCAAGATGTTTTTTTTCCACAAGTGTTGCAGTTTTTTTCATAATGTATAGATGGAAAAGTACCAAAGCATAAAGATATGTAGGTGGTCGTTACTGTGCTTTTTAATTTTCTGTCTGTCTTTAAGGATGCCTTGTTCTGGTATTTTTAATTAACCAGTGCTTCAAATTCTTATCTATTTCTGAAATTGCTGTTTTTCTTTGTGTTGCAGTGCATAATATTTGGTGTGTTCAGTGTGTGCAAAGTTCATTTGTGTATCATCTAGTAATTTCATGTTTCTTCTGGAACCTGCCCTCTCCTTTTCCTCTCCTCACTGTCAATTCCCTCCACAGTCCTCCCAGTCAGTAAATAGCATTTTTTTACCATTGTTTTGTAGATCTCATGCAAAAAAGTGAAGGAAAAAAGTGTGCATTGAAAACATCAATTCCACTGAAATTATGAGCCTCATTTAAAAAAAAAAAAAAGCTTTTTTCTGATCTCATGCTGCATATGATCAAGATGGACATTTAGTAAGCAAAGACAAACAATTCTTTTTAAAGACAAGAAGAATTCCTCAGCAAGCTGATAAAGTACAATATCCATCTTCAGATTTCAAAAATATTCAGTGTTGTAATACCAATTTTAATTCACAAGTTCCTTCTGGAGTAAAACAGCTACATCTATGTGTGATTCTGACTCCAGATCTGGTTGTATAAAATGTAGAAAATTTTTTTTCCCAAGAGCCTAATATGTGATGATTGCAATTACTGGATTTTTTTGCAAATGATAAGGCTTAGAAATTGTATGTTTCATCAAAAAGCATGACATTATTTAAATGAAATCTGTAAGATTTTTATGGTGTACGAGATAATTTAAATAGGGAGTGAGAATATTGACTATCCAATCAACTACATAGAATTTGATTACTTGAAGTTATTGTTTTAAGGATTCTTTTCAATATTTGTCATTTTAGATTATGTTTTAATTAGCTGATTACTTGTAAACTTAGAATGGATATAGCATTTTGGTTTGCTGCATAAAAAGGTTCTAGACAATAAGTGAGTCTAGCCAGATATTAAGATCCTTGGCATGAATTTTTATAACTTGTGAAATTCTAACCTTGCTTAATAAAACAAAATTTTAGCTCCTCTCTTTGATGAGACCAGGTCGTCCCTTACATTATTTCTGTTCAGTCCTAGTTTAAGCAAATTCAGAAGTAATTTGAGTTACTTTTTTTTTTACTTAGTAGGTAAGCTGATTGGAGTAGCAGTGCTTTTTATCCAGAAATTATATGTTCTGTCAAACTGAGCTGGAAGTCAAGATGGGGAAAAATAGGGATAAACAGTAAATTTGTACATTGATGATAACATTTTAAATTTTAAAATGTTTAGGCTATGATGCTATATAACTCTTGTATATATTCTTATCCAGAACTGCTGAAATAAACTATCACTGTTGACTTTATTTAGTTTCATTTTGGCTTGAAGACCTACCTTTGTTATTGTTATGCCACTTAAACTTGTTTAGCTTTTGAAGCAGCAGGATTAGAAGAAAAATTGTCTTTCAAAAATCAAATATTTTGGCAAATCTGCCTTAGAATTTCCTATGTGTGTCTGCATTAAACACTCTGCTTTCAGCATTGTCACGTTTCTGACACTTGAAAATACTGGACACAGGCAATTTCTGGCTTACTTTGCGAAGCTGTGTTGCTCTTCAGAGTGACATTTCCATAACACTGCAGTTTGTACAGCCTAAAATTTTATCTGTAGCTCATCTGATTTGTACTGTTCAGATAAATTAAAAAACATTATGAGATTATTTCACGTAATGATCAGACAAGGGAGAACAGCCTTAAACTGAAAGAAGATAGATTTAGATTAGTTATTGGGAGGTAACTCTTGGCCGTGAGAGCGGTGAGGCACTGGCACAGATTGCCCAGGGAAGTTGTGGGTGGATGCTCCGTCCCTGGAAATGTTCAAGGCCAGATTGGGTGGTGCTTTGAGCAGCCTGGTCTGGTGGAAGGTGTCCTGGCCTATGGCAGAGGGTCTGCAAATCAATGATCTTGAAGGTCTCTTCCAGCCCAAATAATTCTGTGAATATTGGCCCCCTATTCAGTGAGACCCATCACTAATCATTACTACAGAAATTACTGCTATAGTATTTTACAGGATAATTCCTGAAATCAAATCTGAAACACTAGTGTCTCCCTGATTGTTTCTGTAAACCACCCTTATTTCTTGTCAAGGAGAAGTGGTTGACCTGTCAGTCTGGAGAACCCTGTTTCTTTTTCTCTCATTACTTTCTCTTTAATCTGTCTGGGAGTTCAAACCTCAGCAGAAATCTGACAGGAATCACGGGAGCATAGGAGCCTCCCTAGAGTATTATGGGACACTCCATACAGAAAGATTAATTTGTTAAAGTAATAATATAAATGTCAAGATTTAAGTGTAAGAATTACGTTGAGGGGTGGGAGAGTAGAGATTTAATCACACCCAGGGGCTGAAAAAGTCAGGGAAACTATTTCACTAAACGGAAAAATTGTCAGGATATTTGCTTTTGAAGTATTTCTGAAAAAGCCTAGATGAATGCCAGTTGGCATTGTGTTTTCCCTCCCCTCGGTCTGTACACTCTTCTGCAGCCTGTAGGAGAGCAGTCAGACCTTCCACTCCTGCACTAAGTGGGATGATAAACCACACCCAACAGTTGTGCCTTGGGGAGAGGATGAAAGGGAGAAGAAACAACTTTCTGCAGTGCTATGTTATGTATCCATTTTAGTGACAAAAGCGTGTCTTGCTCTTGCAAGGGAAGGTGTGTAATAGCCTGTAGTAGTTGTGAATGTTAAGTCTTCATTCTCAGACCAGCCCTGCTGACCCTGTGGGGTGAACTTGTGACCTTCATTCTTTGCCTAAGATTTAGGCTCTTCTGTATATGCTGGGTTCGTGCCACTGCATGCTCAGAATGAAGTCTTAGAGCTTAGAGTGTCTTGGTGTTCTATTGAAGGATCCAACAGAAGAGGCCCATAAATAGTTTTAACATGTTCACAGTATTCCCTACTGCTGAGGAGACATGCTCAAAATCCTGGGACCCTGTCTATAAACATACTTGGAGGAAGTGGTAGCTTTGAGTTCCTTTGAGAATTGGTGTATAGGATATGTCATCCCCTGCTCTCACTTCACCACAGAGACATGGCAGTGCTGCACCTGGCTTTGTTCCCAGCTTTGTTGAGACTCAGGATGTCCTACTAACCTAAGTGCTGCCTTCTAACCTTAGTCAAGCTTGTAAATGCTGGATCTTTGTTGGCAGATACCACCCTGGGGTGTGAGGCCAGTGGTACAGTTCATTGAGCTGTATTTTCTGCATTGATTTGAATGCTGCATCAGAACTTTATATATAAACTTTGTAAGTTATATATATATATCAATGAATAGATTTGTAAATTATTTTAAAATCATACTCATGTGATCATGATATTGCTTATCAGGTGCATTAGGAGAACCAAGTAACTTGGCAGTTATGCATGATGGATTGTTTTCTGTGTTGTTTGGGGTTTTTTTAAATCCAGTTTTAATGATACAACAGTCTATGGACAGGGTTTCTCTTATCAGCATTCTGCTTCAGGTGACACAGTTGGTAGTTAGGGTTTTTTTAAAATTAGATCAGCATTCATCAACTGCATTGTTTTTGAATGCAGATATATTATCTGTTTCAATGTGGAGTGGCCCAGTATTGTGGTAGAAGAGGGATAGTTTTATTTTCCTGCTGGCTCTTTGTCAACCAGAAAAGATTTTAATCAGATTCTATATAAGTTGCTGTGGATTGTTAGAATGACTAAGGAGGTAATGAGAAATATTAGACAATTGATGGTGGTGATTAGCTTTTGGCTGAAGTACCAGTGGCAACTTAAACTGTGGTTTTATGGTATTGTCAGTGTTGTTTTCCTGAATGACATAGCAAAATTAATGATGAAAGGACAGTTTCTTTCCTTCCTCTCTTGGATGAGGGTCATGACCTAGGGTAGCAAAGAAGAAGAAATTATGCTTGTAGGCGTAGTGGTTGCCTTGAGACTGATGATTTTAAGATTCATTTACTCCTTCTACCTACCATACTTGTGTTTGCTTCTCTCCCTGCTGTGCCTGCAGAGATGAGGTGAAAGCCCTAAATCCCAGCAAAGTCAGGGGGGTGAATCTCTCTGAGTCAGAGATCCTACATGAGGCTGTGCTGTACCAGTAACTGGCCAGGGAATCATGAGTTGTGGGAATGTGGTGTGGACCAAAGCAGTGTTTGTCCTCTGTGTAGCATCTGGAGAATCCTCTTCTAAGGGGTTGAAAAGCTGTTTTGACTGATGAGTGCACAGGATGAGTACAGGAAGGAGCTCAAGAATATTCAGTGAGAATTCTCATCAACTGTGGGGTCTCAAACTTGCTTATTGAATTTCACTCTGTCTTGAAACAGCTACAACAGACAGACGTGATTGATCTAGATATGTTATGAGGAGTACAGAATTATTGCCCCTGCTTGTCATTAAATATCACTAGTCTGAAATTTCAGTCAGGCCCTTTATCTTGGTAACTTGTCAAAAGAAGCAGCTGCCAGTGGACAAGAAAAGATGAAAACAGGTTTCCTGGAGATGTTTTTAATTCTTTTAGTCTCTCTAAAGAAAAAAAAATTAAATTTCTTTTTCTCATAGTTATGTGTGTTTCAGTTAAAATTTAGAAGTTTGGAAAGTGTTGCCTTTAGTAGCTTAGGAGTTTAAGTGCAATTTTCCAAACTGATTTTCAGGAATTGGTCTCACTTAGTTTCAGTAACACTTCATCAGGTAGTAGTGCAGAAATAATGCTGTAATCCTAGATAAATACTGTAATTTATGTCCCACCACAGAAATTACAGTATTTAATAAAGATGTTTAGATGCAACTGGGAGGTTCTGGTGTTTGGCTGAAATTGCAGTGGTCCAGAACAAAGTCTAAATTCAGTTCTTCCATCTTTCTAATGGGGGTCTTAAAGGTGAAGGTTACTGAATGCTAAAAAGTGCTTTCATAAATCTCACCTTTTGGAGTTACTCATGAATTATTAGATTTGGGAGTAGGGCTGTGAACCCATATTTGTGTTCCCCAGATTAATTTATTTCTGAACTACAAAGGCCATGCTTGTTTGTTTGTTTGTTTGTTTCCAACTGCAACAATTTATACAAATAAGGAAAATTCCAGAAGAAGTACTGAAGCACAGAACACCCAGGAGTTCTCAGCAGCCTTTGGGTTAAGGTATTTCCTTGGCTTTTATTCTCTGAGCTGGAGCCAGCAGATGTGCATCCTGGACCTGTGTTTCTCAGCCTCCTATTATAGTTATTGCAAATTGTGTGAGATTTTTTCTAAAACAATAACAGAAAAAATATTGGTAAAAGATTACAGACAAGGCCTTTGCTGGGGAGGTTTTCAGCAAGTATGGGTACAAGTGTGAGATGTGCAATTCATCTATTTGAATGTACAGCACTTATTTACAGTAAAGTATTTTGCTGTAACATCATCTGAATGCAGTTTCCAAATTATATTATCTCTGCTTCTTTTGTTATTAGGAATATATTTCTTACCTATGTCCAGTCAAAGTTTCAAGTTTTATATTTTCCTAAAGTGTTCTGGAAAAAATAGGTAAGTAATTTTGTAAATATGGAAGGTGTATGTTCCTTTTATCCCAGCAAAATAAGGAAGTGTTTTACAAACTTCAAAGGGAAAACACAGTTTAGTGAAAATGGAGAAATACACGCAGAAAAATTCAATTATATTACAGAAATTTATGTAAAAGAACAGTTGAATATTCACTTTAAATTTTGTCATTTGTGTACAATGACAGAGGAGTCTGAAGACTCTATCTGTTAGCAACTGGTTCCTTTGTACAGAATTGGATTTAACTTAATACTAGGAAATCCCCATCTGTATCTCAACTTATAACCTTAAATTATATGCTGACTTGGCAGTAAAATTATGTGAGAAAAGTCATAAATTTGACCTTTGTCCATATTGTGTTTCTTAATGTCCTTATTCTTTGTAGTATAGATTTCAGTGCACTGCTGTGGATTTGCCTTGGAATAAAGTGTTTGATCTGTACATGCAATTGTTTCTGATAATTATGTGTATTAAAAACAGAAAAACAAGGTGAGAAAGGAGATTTGATTTAATTTAATGTACTTATATATGCTTAATTCTCATGTTTTATAAATTTAATTCAAAGGTAAGTGATCTTAATGATAACTGAATGCCAAGGTAAACTGCAACAACTCCATTGTTGAAAAGTACACACAAAAAAACAAACTGTGACCTGAAAAGTAAACTTCCAGAGGATTATAGGAGAAAGTTTACTTACACATCAGGTATCTCAGTTGTAATTGTTCTGGCAGTTGATGTACATAAAATGAACAAAGTGGCTTGGCCCAGTATTGCATTAACAGTTAAATAAATTAATGCATTCTTCATTGTTTATTTTACCTCCCAAAGTGTGAAAAAATTGCACCTTTGAACAGTAAACTCTATTGCTATAACCATCTGTTTGCAGTTTCATTACACACTCCTACCAGAATAACCTTCTCTTTGAAGAGAAAATTGATACGGGTTGTAAAAATTTCGGTCTCTGACCTTAGGTTTTATGTCCCTTGAGGTATCCCTGGTGTGGTCTCAACTGGTAGATGTTAAGGTTTCTTCAAGAAGTACCTTTATGTCTTCCAGCTAATTTCAGATAAGAAGCCAATGCATCAAAGAGTTGGCTGTCACACAGAGCTGAGCACTCCAGTCTCTTGTTCAAGCCTTAAAATGAGCTGAGTGAGACCATTGCAACTTTGTCCTGCCGTGCCCAGAACTTCTATGTCAGCTAGGGCTGGCATGATGTTGTTTAGAGTAAAGGATGTTTTGCCTCCATGGACTTCCCTAGCTCAGTCTTCCTTCTGAAACTGTTAATATTTTCAATTAAAGCCAATTAACAGCACTAGTATTTTGCTTCAGGTAAAATGTTCACTTTTAATTCTGTTAAAATGTCATCAGTTTGTGTATTTTTTGATGCATACTCCACAAAGGCACTAAACTCACTCATTTCCAACTGAAATACTTGAATAGGGAAGTTAAAAACTGAAAAATGCCATTATTTGTAATCATGATGCTTTTAAAATAAACACTCTGGATAGTTTAGTAATGAAATATTACAAGCTTTGTTTAAAAAGCAAACACTCCCCCCCTTCCTCTTGAGCTTAAACAGTGGCTTGTTTAAAAAACCCAGTAAAATTCCATAACACTTAAACTCTTTTGAAGTAGTTTTTCAACATCAGCAAGTAATTCTGCAAATTGCTTTTGAAGATGAGGCTTCATTTGCTCCAGCGTGTGCAGTCTAATGGAGTGGATTAGTGGGTGTGGACTGAAATGGTAATTTAGGTTTCTTTGTGTGCATGTGTCTCTGTAGAACACTCCCTATCAGAGTGAATTGAGGCTGTTCTGTTTAATAGTCACTGCTGAAGACGTGAAATCTGTATTGACAGCATTGTATTCATGTTGACTAATAATTTTTCATTATTAATTTTTCACTTTCATTCTGCCAAAGAATTTTTTCAGTTGTTTTTTTTTTTTTTTCTAGAGCAAAAATAAAATTTTAATTAGGTGAGTTCCCAGAACCAGCCCACATAAATATCAGTGGTGGGGTAAGAGTAGATTAAAGATGTGCAGATGAAGTAGGAAGAGGAGCAACCTGGTTTTGTTTGACTTATACTGTTTTGGGACTGCACCCCAGGACAGAGTGACTTCAACTTTGCATTTGAATTAGCAGTTATTTAATGGGATAGACCAGCATAAGACACTTCCCTAACACTGATGTGTACATTCAAAAGGGAAAAAAAAGGTCACTTAAGTAATGCAAATTGAAATTATTTTATTGATTTTAGTATTTTTTTAACTGAGTTGCATGGCTTTATGCTAGCTGGAAGTGCTTCTTTCATTTTGAAAAATGATGTAGAACTTTCTATGAAGTCTGTAATTATGTAAAAAGAAGACAGCATTCTTCTTGCTTGCTACAAATCAAACCTTTCAAGTAGACAAAAAAATTATGATAAGTCATTATTTCAAACAGATTTCAGATGCAAAGTAGTCTATTCAAGACAGGGTTTTTCTTTCAATGAAAAAGTTGAATATTAAATGTCCTTGAATTTTTGACTGTTCATTTGCACTGGGTTTTTTTTGCGCATGAAAATTTTTAGATACAGCGTAGCAGTTCTTTAGCTTCTGTAAACAAAAACCCACCTCACTGGCTCATTAATCCAATAAAAATATTCAACAGGAAGCAATGAAGCTTTTAAAGTGTATTGAAAAGGTATTTTATTGTCACGTGGAAAACTTCAGGAGTCCAAACGTGCTTTAGCTGTCTATCTCAGTTTGATTTCTGTTCTTCATACAGGTTTCACTGCATTGTGATGACTACCAATGCTTTATTTCTTTAAAAAAGTTCCAAACTTTGTATTTTGATGGTGATTTTTTAAATTCACATAATTTGGCATATGCTGAAAATACTATGAAAAATGCTCAGAAAGTGCAAGATAATTTGTTGACAAATTATCTCTGATAATGAATTGAAAACAATGAAGTCCTGAGTTTGTCCTGGAAGTTCAGTTTCTGTGGGCACATCATTGTAGGCACTGAAAACATTTTGTATTGATTCTATCGAACAGAGAGTTCCAGCATTAATAATTTAGTTGACAAAAAATGGTTTACATTAGGTTATCAGTGCTCATATGTTGCCATTGAGAACTGCTGCAGATGTGACATCAGGTTCCATTAGGCTGAGAACAGAAAAGTCACAAGGAAGCTTCAACTGATAGCAGCACTTATTTAGTAGTGAGTGGAAAAAGAAAGGAAAGGTTCGTTTGCAGAGGGATAAGGACATAACTTTTATGGCTTTACCACAGGGGAAGTCCAGTCTGTTTAACCCAGGGTCTGGGACTCGAGAAGCAACAGCTAACACACATCTTTCCTGTTGTAGAGACATATATTTTATAAACCAAAAAGTTCTGAATTACTGAGTTGCTTTTGTTGCAAATTTATCTCTTGGCAGCTTTTACTGGTCATAAAAAGGTGTATATGGCTGAAAAGCATTAAGCTGAGACCACTTAAGGAAATATAGGTGGCAGAAGGCAGCAGGAGCTGGCTGTGTTAGTGCAGATTTTTGTCTTCATGAGTCAGTTACTTGACTCCCCAGGCACACTGCTCATGTGGATTAACCTGATAAAAACCCATCTAATAAAATGACAAGTTCAGTGTTCTCTTGCTATGAAAGTTTGGGCAACAAGTAGACACCTCCACAGGAGAATGTACAGTGAATTTCCAGATAGAGGCATTGCTCTGCACATTGATGCTAAACTGTGTGAATACATTTGTAGAAGATTGGTTGAGTGTGAAAATAAGTGCAATAGAAAAACAAGTTTTACACTTTTTGAAAGAAAAGCATAACCCTCAAACCTTTAAAAAAATTTTGAGACCAGAAGAAAAGCATAAAATTGATTATTCCTCTAGGGAGTTTTACTGCTTTGGTCCATGTAAATCATTAAACAAGGACCTCACTCTTGCTTGGCTTTGTGACTCTGGTTTAAGACCGTTATTTGCCAATTAATTATCTTATATGTTTTTCTGTACCTATAGTATTTATTTTATTACATGAAGAATGCTCATGCTTTGCATTAAGGATATTAACTACTTTTGTGTCTTAGGAGTGTGGAAACAGTAAATGGAGCAATGAGGACAGAGTTATTTTTATTTTATAATTGCTTCAACTTCTCCAGTTGGATTTTTTTCACAAATGTGGAACATTTACTTCTTGGGTAAACTCAGATGGTAGACACTGGGGGATCATGACTGTTGTTTGTCATTTTAACTCTCATAACTAGTGCATGTAGCTTACCTAAATCATAATATATTTGTAATCTTTCTTAACTGCCTCTGTTTGTTTACATTAACTTTTGTCTAACTGAATTGTAAGATCATTGAACAGGAACTGTTCCCATTCTATGTGTTTAGTGCCTTTCACAATGGGTCGCCAAACCTCATGTTGTCTCTCCTGTAATGTAAACAGAAAGAAGTTAATCATTGTCATGGACAGATTTCTTTCTCTTTTAGTGGTATATGTGATGTTAATTTGCTTATTTTGGACATATTTTGGACATATGTCTCCTGCATTATAAGTGATCTGCCTGCATGGCCTCTTACCTTTCTCTTCAAGAATATGTAATACAAGGTGGTACAAAACCTTTTTACTGAGGTGGTTTTGGTGTAACTTTATAGTTCTTGGCCACTTAGACTTTCTCTGCCCAAGTAGAAGTTTTCTGTGGATAAACGTGGGAGATGACTTAAGGCAGTGCCTTTAATTTGTCACTTTTTAAATTATTAAATACTTATGTAAGGCAAATAATCTAGAAGAAGCTTTAAGTAGATTTGGAATAAAGATCATTTCTTCTACACTTGTGTGTTGTCTGTCCAGAGCTCATTTAAAGGAGTCATTAAATAAGTGACAATCCAATGTCAATTTTATTTTGTTGAATAAAATTCCCAACAGACTGACTACAGGAAATCTGTTACTGTAAACCTGTGTGTGGAGGATTTTTTTTAATACACCCTTGAGTGATGTTGTGAAAATATTAGTACACAAAGTTAAAGGAAGCATTTAGAGTGGTTTTGTGAGTGTTCTTTCACTTGTTACACCAACATGTTTTCGGTTTACTCTTCAGAATAAAACTTTTAATAAAATATAAGAAGAATAAGCTTTTAATTGCATACATTTAAAAAATACATGTAGTGTAGTTTGTCTGTAGCTGTTTCAGAAGCTGTCAGTTAATCCTTTTATATACAAGCAAGGCAAATCTCTGTGCAGCTGTAGGACTTGAGCACTGGGTCATTGAGATGAGGCAGACCAGTGCCCAGAAAAACCTCAGCCTTTTTCCCAGGTAGCCAGCTATGACATAGTGCTTCTATATTATGAGAAATAGTGAATTTTTTTTCACATTCACCATCTCTGTGTGATTCATGGTTTTACAGATTTCTGCTGTGTCAGCCCTTAGTGTGGCACTCTACCAAGGTTACCCTAAGCTGTGTGGCGTGGACTGGAGCATCCCTGTCCTTTCTCTTCCTCACCTTGAAACTCAGTAGCATCTTATAATTGGAGCACCATAGCTCTAATTCGATTAAATTATTTATAAAAAGGATCCCATTCTTTGGGAAGATTCCTGGAATGATCTTTGAGGAAAGGCCTACACCTCTCTCTCTAAAATTGTCTTTAAGTACTTATTCCATCCATTTGAAAAAGGAGAAAATTTGAAAAATTTCTCTGCATCTGCAGAGAAGTTGTGAGTCCCAGGAGGGCTGTACACCACAGCCAGTCTGAGGGGTTGGCTTGTTTGAGTTGGGGGTTTTTTCAAAGCCTAGAATGGTATCAGTCTGACAGTGATGAGTATTGGTACCTGTGCAGACACATTACCTCATGTAAGAGCTTCTCAGGTGGCAGACTGTGCATGGGCACTGCCCTCAGGGCAGAGAAGGAGGAAGGCATTGAAGCTGCCCCAAATAAAGAGTAGAAACTCCCTGTGACTTGTGTCAGAGCAGGTCCAGGGTCTGTCACATGTGGATCTTACCCAGTATCACCCAGTGAATGTTTCTTTCTACATCATTAGCACAGCAAGTCCCTTTTCTCTTCTTTATTGGCCCTCCTGGGCTAAGTCTTAGGCGAGTTTCTCTAGGCAGCAAGAGTTATCCTTTAGGCATTCTGTCAGTGATTTGACCTTGTTCAGATATTTTATTGCCTCAGGTGGTGGAGGAAAGCAAAGGACAGCAATATCCCTGGGACAGTGATTCTTAAGGCATTTTAACTAGATGGCATGTGGCAAAAAGAATGGTATTTTTATAGGCTGCAGACAAATCCAACTTATCCATTACAGACAGTGTGAAGAGACTCCTGCCCGTAACTGGGGGACTGAGCTCATGCAGGAAGAATCTTGGGAAAATTATTTCAAAGATGGTAGCAGGACAGAGAATGTGAAGATCAAGTACAGGTGATATAAGCAGCTTTGTGCAGATAGGAGTCACATCTGATGAACTTGCAGCCACTCTCAACACTTGTCTAGCAGAGAGCACTTGGCAGTGCCTGGTTGTCCTGGAATCACTTGAACCAAAAGGCATTGAGTCTCCTTGTGAGCTGCTGTTAATTCTGATTAAGTTATCAATTACCAAGTCTGTCTTACAGACAATATGGTCTTGTGATACATTTTGCACATTCAGGTAGTACAGAAATGGCTATTTGTGCTTGCTTTTTAGGGTTGAGGGAGGGCTGTGTTTAATTTGGGTGCCTTTTTGAGGTACCGTCTTTTGCCAGCCTTCAGTGCCTTTTGCCAGACTTGGAAGTGTTCTGGGGAAGCATTGCTATGTGCTTTCTCTGTTCTTAAATTTTGGAGACAGGTTGCCAGGCAAGATGGACATCTCATCTGACCTGGTATGGCTTTCTTATGCAATTAGTACTTATGTAAGTGATCTGTCTTCTGTGTAACATGAAACAAAGTTGTCTCACATGCTGCCTCTCCTGGAATACAGCTTTATTAATTTACACATACTATATGCACCAGTTGAGTGTTGCAACATCACAGAACCTGATCACTGAGCACAGAACTAGAGTGTGATTACTTTGTGATTAAAGATTTACCAAATCGATTATGTGTTACACAAGGTTGTTGCAGAATCAGAACTGCTATTCTGAACAGATTAAAACTAGTGTAAAATACTTATGAAAATAAAATATTTATCTTTACAAACTTCCCAGGACACATTTCCTATTTGAAGAATATTTTTTTAATCTTTCTCTAATGTCATAAAATAATCCTTTCTTCTTCCTATCATCAACATTTAGATCTCCCAGCAAACAGTTATACTCAGTTCTCACTGCATTTACAGATACTGTGATTGTTCTTTATTAGACATTGGAGAATGGCTACTTGTAATAATGCAATTACATATGCTTATTAAAATGACAAATGATAAGGGTTTGAGAGAGCCTTTGTGTTTCACAAAGATATTTCTCTTTTTCAGGAATTACGTTGACCACTGATACCTTTAACATTGCAGCTATCTGTAATTGTGGTGATAGCAGAGCTTTGTCCAAGACCAGGATATATAGAGTGGAAGAGTTTAACAAGTAATCATAGCCACTTGGCTTTTAAGAGCATGAATCTTGATCCATTCAGCAAGTAATACTTTTGTCCCAAAGATAAGATAGAGATACTACATGCAGCTTGATATAGTTGGTTAGAAGCTGGCTGGAATTAATGTTCTGTAAAGTATGTAAAGCAGCATAAGAACCATTGGTAACTGTTTACATGCTATTAATAATTAGCAACCTTCCTACCAGTCTGTTAGAAAAAACCATGCATTGGGTACAATAGAAACTCAGCTCCATTCGGTTGGGTTCAAATTACATTTGACTTCAACAATAGGGCATGAATGGGGCTCATTTGAGTTTCTGCCACTGTAAACAAAGAGATGTTGGAATGTTTCATTTGTTTATTGATTTATTTATTTGGACAGGTGCAACTTGATCATATGAAGTAATTTTTTAATTTACATATAAGCAGAAAATGTCTTAGTAAGCATTGTCCAGTCAGAGTATATGATCCTAACCAATGTCTTGACTCAAATTAATTAAACTTGTGGCTGGTTTTGAATTTGGGTCTTAGACTAATCAAATCATGTTCTAGAGAAAGTGCTTTACTTGGGCTTAGAAAATACAGCTTTTATTTTCTGATTAATTTCTTTTTAGGTATGAAGTTCCTTCTTTTGCTTTCTGCTAAAAATTATGTGCACATCTATGAGGTAGGCTTTGTTAATGGTAGTAGAGCACATCCTTGGGAAGAGGCCATTCAGTTCTGATGGATCCCATCTGTATGAGGATGATTCTCTAGGGTATAATTTTCTTCAGCTATTTGAAACCCTCTCATAAGTGCTCCAAAGCAATCAGGTTCTATAATTTGCAGAATGATGGCAAGAGGAATATTGTTGGTGGGATTGTATGGTAGAATGCAGTATCACAGGACTGACAGCCTAAATTAATGCAAGGACAGACTTGGTTCAGGCTTTTTTGGGCATCTCCAGCAGCTGGACACCTGCACTTCTCCAAAGTGGACTCTACAAATGGAGAATGGATGATGGTAGCACCAGCTTATGATTTGGGGCATGGGAAGGTTGAGACTAGAGAAACAGTATGGAGTTTCATGCAGAAGACATTACCCTTGGTACAGAGTTTTCCAGTTCTTTCGTGTTAAATGGAAAATTGCTCAGCAATCTGCTAATAAATCCCAGAAATACCTTGCTTGCAGGTAGAAATAAACCTACAGGAAGATTGAGCTGACCTTGCACATTTAATACCTTAAATTATTTTACTGTACAACACAGCCCATGTTGCAGCTGTATTGTTTCATAGTTCTGTCAAAGTTGTTCCTCTGTCTCTCACCAGGTGGAATGAGTTGGATATACACTCAGATTTTGAAGCAATGGCTTTAATATTTCAGTTCACTCTGAGAATTTGCTGTCTTTATTTCCCTTTCAACATTATATTACATTTAAACAATCACAGGGCTTCTCCTGTAGTGCACACATTCAATTCCTGTCAGTGCTAGCAGAAGGTATGTGCAGGCACCAATGGAAGCACGGATTAGAGTTTCTCTTGAGGTGAACAACTGTTTATAATTAGAGTTGTGGGAATGAAGAAAAACCCAGCTAGCAAGCAAGCAGTCCCTCTTCCAAAAAGCTTGGTAAACTCATAAAGCTCAGGGGCTTAATCTCTGAACCAGAGTGCTTGTTATCTAATCCCCACCAGCTGTTGTGTACTTGGTAGCCATGACATCTGTAATAGAGCTGAAGGGCCTGTCTATATTGGTTGGCACCTTTACCCACCAACTGAATTTGATTCTTCTCTCATTGCTCACATTTACCTGCTTTAAATCATTAACCAGTTGCTCAGGACCATACTTTATAATAGAAGTCAAGTGCTGCTTTTCACATTAAGCATATTTTAGGTAGTAGGTCTTCAGCAGGTCCCATTTTTGTGTTGCTAATAAGAAAAAGGTATCAACCACAAGAATTTCCTCTGGTTTCATACTGATTCCTAATGTAGACTTAAGGCTGATCTGGGAGTGAAGTCTCTTGAGTTGTATTTGAGCTGAAAAACACATCATACTACCAAGTAAACAGAGTAAAGAGTTATGTGCTTCTCCATTAATTGATGTGTATGAATTCTATAGGTAACTATAGAAGGTGTAATATAAATGTAAGCAAGGTATATGTGCTCATTGTAACTGTCAAAGAACACTTGTTGTCAGCTGTGATATAGTGGATATTGTTCTTTTTAAGCTGGTAGAGGACAGGAATTGGCCCATCTTCAGAAAATCTGCCATTTAATGTCTCCCAGTTCTTGAGTGAGTGCTGTGATTTCAAGCCTGCTGGTGCCCTCAGCACCAGCAGCAATGCAGAGGAACAGCTGCTGTGTGGAGTGGAGTGTGACCTCTTCATGTTAGGTGTGGACAAAACTCCTGTTTTGGTTCTTGTCAGGGGTTAGAGGGAAGGTGTCTTGTTCCTGGATCCCACATGAGTTTAGTTAGGAGATAAGTGCTGAGCTGTTCCCAAGGTAAGAGCATTTCTGGACTTGGAAGAACATACCTGTGGGTTATTTTACTGGTTAAAGCATAGCTGTTTATAGCTTCCTGGCACTTGAATGGTTAGATTGAGCAGCTGAAGTTGATGCTGTGGGCAAAACTGGGCCTGAAGGCTGCAATAAACGGATGCTAACTGTCACTGTTATATTGTTGGCCCAAGATTTTGAACTGTCCTAAGACAGTTCTCAGTGTCTGTAATACTAACAGTCAAAATCCAGAATACTGGCCTCATAAATAAAATCAACTATGCTACGTTTTGAAAGAAATGCCTCTTAAGTTTTGTTAAATTTTATTATAGTAATTTTTCAGTTGGAGTTAATTTGACTATTTTTAATTTTTTTCCCCAGAATGGCACTAAGAAGTTCTGGGATTTTATGAGGACACATGACAGGTAATGATGGCATCACGTTATTTCCCGTTGTCTTCATGCTGTATTTCATACTGTATTCTCTTTCATTGGTCAAGTGTTGTTGATGTTCTTTTTCCTCCAATTTTCTCTTCAATTCTGACTTCTTGTGTAATACTTGCAGGTGGTTCACTGCTGTTTAAGATAGAATTAGTAGAAATTTAAAAATCTCCTTGTGGTTTATTATATTTTCAGTAAGTTTTGTCTGCCCTTGACTATTCCAGTATTAGCATTTTAACACACAATTTATTGTACATTTTTATGATTACATAAAAGATGGAACTGAAAGCTTGGATTGTATGAAATCCTCTTTTTTGAGTGGGAATTTATTACCTGAAGGAAGGAGTTTCTTCTGTCTTTCCAAACATATTTCTCTGATCGGGAAAGAAAAGCAATTAATTCCTGACTTCAAAGATTAGTTCATACAAGATTATAACAAATAAAGTGTATATAAAACAGACCAAGTCTCATTGTTATTAAAAACTAAAATATTTATATGTCTTTCAAAAAGTATTAATATTTAATCTGTTTGCTGAAAATTGAGGTACTAGAAGATAAAAATAAAAAGCAAGGGTAACAACTTTTTCCAATAAAAAGATTTCCTAAATCTATTAAATGCAAAAAAATATAGCAGGACATGAAAATAAATTGTGACATAACCAGAACCACCTCAAAAGATGTGTTTTTCGTGTGCATTGAATAACTAAAATCAGTTGCATTTTGGGAAATTCTTCTCTGTTGGAACCTTCTGAATTTTTTCATGAGTCTTTACATGCATGTGGGTGCCTGGGAGGCATATAAAATTTTAGCAACACTTTTTATCTATATAAAGATTGTGAAGGTAAAATTTTCAGGAAGACTGGGAAAGTATTAGCTAGATTAAAAATGCATGTACTGCTTGAGAATGAGGACAGAAAAGGGAGTGATATTTCAATACTGAACTTCACACTTGCTTTTGGAATTTGCCTGGAAGACAGTTCTGTCTTTGCACTTTGTCTGTCCATATGGGCATGTGCCTGAATTTATGATGGCAGATACAAAGGCTGAAATGATAATTGATTGCTGGAAATTTAATATATTCCCATTCAAGCAAGTGAATCCAGCCTTAAGTCACAGTGCTGAGAACAAGACTTCCAGATGAATTTGTATTACTATTTTTGTTTAAACTTTAGTTTATCACTGTGTGATAATGTGTGAATATATGCAACTAACTGAGTGGGGTAAGTATTAAAGGATCAGTTTTCCATGAACTTCTTGGGAACAGTATTTCTGAAGGACTTTTGTGGACATTTTTAAAATAGTTGAGAACATAACTTTATAAAAAGGCTACAGCCACATGTCATGCCAGTCATCTCTGGTCACATAACATTTGTTAGCTTCAGATGTACAACAGCTGCCACCTGAACTTATTAGTGACTACTGTTGAACTGCAGAATGTCTAACACTCTTTCACAAGGAAATTCATTGCAGCTTCTGACACCAAAGGTGGTAATGTGAACTTTCTGCATAGGAAATCCATGGGTTTTTTTTTTTTTTTTTTTTTGGTGAATAGGAAGGCAATTATTATCCAAACATTAGTCAGATGCAAAATCCCTTATAGCACATTAAAGCCCAACATTTTTGTGTATTTTAATTGCTGTGCTGCTTGTTGTATGGGAAAGTCATGTTAACTAGTTCCTGAAGATTATAGAGGACTTCATACTGAGAGAGCTCTTACAGTTCATTACTGTTAATGAAGGCTAAATATTGAAGAAGAGGAGATGTTTCTGGGACACATGTTCTGTTGTATTCTTAGTATTTCCTAGTGTGTGTGTGTCTGCTTGAAGAAAATTGTGTCTGTTTTCCAGAATTAAGACCCCTTTTCCATAATACTTTTTCATTAGTATTCATAGCTTACTACTTATGGAAGTGCTGTAAGACTGTTAAATGCTCCAAGTGTCTGTAATAGGGCTGTTTACCTGAACTGAGTAGAGCATATATATATATATATATATATATAAAATATTTACATAGAATTTATATGTATGATGAATTTAGTGATGGTGAATAAAAAAACCAACTGTGTAATCATATAAAACCACACATTGTGCCTAACCCATGTCTTTATTTGTAATCCTCTTTCAGTAGCACAAGTAAACATGCTTAAGACTGACTTCTTGCTGCATGGTACTGAACTGAGAGCTTGTGTGCTGGCTTCCTTTGGGACCCCAGTGTGCTATCTCACTTCAAATTAGGTCAATATAACCCAATATTTAATATATTTGTATCAGGAGATACAGGAAAATATTTACCAAGAGATGAAGTTATTGTTGTATAAATGTATCCTTTCCAACTGTTCAGATGAACAGCTGATTAAATTATACAAAGACAAAAACACCAGGACTGCAGTAGTCACTTCATTTGCCTTAGATGTGAGTCATCTCTTAAAATCTCACTATATATTGCAGTAGGGCAAGATCATTTAGCCATATGCAGTCTGGTGGTGTAACTCTAGCTCAAGGTAATATAGCAGAATTGGTATTACTTTTCCTTATTTTTGTTTTTATTTGTTTTCTTTCCTTTGGTTATTGCAGATCTGGGCATGAGTCTACAGTATGTGGTTCATGAGCTTTCTTTAGATCAATATAATTCAGAACTAGACATCAATCCTAAAGTCACTTCTGTAATTTATGTTGAACAAATAATTGCTTCTTCCCAATGTCTCCCTGCCACTTAAAGAGAAAAATAGTTATGTGCAATTTATTACTGGTCACAGAATAAACTGTGTTAAGGCAAACCTTCAGAACCCCTGCTGTCAAAAGTCACCTGCATGTCATCATAGACAAAAAAAAGCAGCATTTCTTACTGTATTTAGGTTTAAATTCTAACAGAAGGAAGATCCATGACACAAGGACATACTCATGGACAGTAGTTTGTTCCTGGAATACTTTGCCCAGAGAGACTGAAGAATCTCCATCCTTGCAGAAATCCAAACCTTGACTGGACAAGGCTCTGAGAAATCAGGCCTAACTTAGAAGTTAATGTTACTTTTAACAGGAGATTGGATCAGATGATTCCCAAAAGTCACTTACATCCTGAAGGTTTCTATGATTTTACAAGCATATTAAATGCTTAATGAGTGTTACAGTTCTCATCTGAAAACTCAAAAAATAACAAAGTTGGCAAGAAATCTGTCAATTTCTAAGCCATTTTTCTATTGGAAAATAATGAACTTACTATTGTTGTTGTCCTGTGGAGTTAGATTTAAGTTAATCTTTCTTTGAAATATGTAGAGCTCATTGGAAGGTTTTATTCTGTCACTAGAAATGACAGTGACATTTACTAAAAATGAATGAAGTCAAAATCCTTGATTACCTCTTCTCCACTGTAGTTATTGAACAAGTTTATTGAGGTGTTGCTCCTAAGAGTTATATAATTTTGCCCTGTTGTGTTAGGCACACAGCAGAAGATGCTTTCTGCAGTTACACACTGCTTACTTTTCTAATTAAGTGTAATTTTCCCTTTAATACTCAAGATTATGTGTTTGGTCATTATTAAACATTCTGATGAAAATCAACCAGAGTACAAGCAATGAAAATTTAGATGCAAGGTGTATTTCAAGATTCTTTTTAGACTTGGGTCTGTCAGAACTGGTTAGCAATTTGTGGGGGTGTGATTTGTGGGCTGAAGAGCTGTTAATTTTTTTAAGGACTCGGCTTTTAAAAATAAAAGTCTTTATCAGGAGAACATTTTCCCTCTGCAAATTTGGGGTGATTTTCTGTTAGAAATAGAAACATACTAAATTTTCCAGAGTAACCATCAATACCTGTAATAAAAAATTATTTCTAAAACCAGACTCAGGTTACAGTTATATTCTCCCTCATCCTAATTTTGCTATATTTAGTACAGTAAGAGCCTGAAATGTAATACTTAAGTTCTACATTCATCTACTTTATAAAGCAATAGACCACATTCGTTTCAGGTTTCAGCAGCTCCCCTTAAACAGATTCAAGGCTTTTAAAAGGCATAATTTGGGAACAGATGAAGGTCAGTGTACAGTCATGTGCTCCCTTCTGTGCTTTGAGTAATAACGCTTGAGAACAGGGACACAACTGTACCTTTTCCTAGTTGACAAAACAAAATTATGTCTACCTCTCTATTTGAAAGTATGAAGAATTCACTGTGAAGTTCACTGCATTTAAAAGAGAACTATTTTGAGGAGGCTGAATTGTATGTGAGTTGTATGATAGTTATGGAGTTCCTCTCAGACTCTGAAAATACTATGTGATGAAGAAGAAGCATTTGGACTAAAAAACTGCAATTCTGCATGTGCATTGAACCCCATTCATGCTACATTTTGCCTTCAAAAACATGTCACAGTGACTCAGCAGTAGTTCCTAACTTAAAAAATTCTTAATGAAAAAAACTGAAAGTTTGTTCTTATATTGCTGCTTTATAAGATTGGCCTTTTTTTTTTAAGTAAAGAGATTGTTCCATATTTAAAACAAATTAATTTGCTTCCATGGAAGAAACTACTTTATCTATTACAAAGACAACTGAAAAGTGTAGTTTTCCATCAGGACTGAGTTTACAGGGTGAAGGAAACCAAAACAATCTCCAGCTCGGTTTGCTCCCTCCTGCAGGTACCAGTCCTGGGGGCACACAGGAGGAGGTTCTCGAGGAAGGTTAAAAATGAGCATAGAAGGAGGAGATGGAGGTGTCCAGGCTCTGTGCAGTGCAGTTACCTGGCTGAGGGCAGAGATCAGGAGGTGGCTGCCCAGGAGAGTGCAGAATTTGGCCCAACAGCTGCACCAGGAGCTGCCTACATCCCAGCTCTGGCCACAGGAGCTGGGCAGGCATGGGTCACCAGAGCCTGGCCAGTGGCCTGCAGGAGCCAGGGGAGCTATTCTGGCTCAGTGGCTGTAGCAGGCAGCTATGGAGACAGGGTGGAAGTCATGTGCCCTGACCACATTATAGGAGTGGATTAAATTCCTTCTCCTATTTCATATGCCAGATCATTTGGGCTTTATGGAAACTTAATCCTGTATGTATTTTTCTGGTTTATGTCCTAGTGTATTATAAGACACCATGAAATTTAACTCAGATACTTCCTTTGTGCAGTAATTATCACAGTAGCTTTAAAATACAGCTTTTAACATCCTTACAGGTAAAAAAAAAAAAAAAAAAAAAAAAAAGGTTTTCCTTGGGTGGTATATGCCTTTTACTTTCAATGTTGTGCTGTTGTTCTGTAAACCTTGTCTGTCTTTGTAATGTCTCCTCCAGGGTGTCAATGATGTGGAATTTTCTTGATTATCTTCAAAGATAGTGTGGAAGATAATGCACTGTTTAAAATCAACTGGAGGTAGTTCAACAAACAAAAATTATGAAAAGTTTAGGGAAATAATAGCTGAGAGAAGGGAATGAAGGCTGGGCATGTTCATGCAAAGGATAGCACAACTGAGGAGAGAAATTACCACTTATCACAAAATGTGGAGGAACCTTACAGGGCAGGCCAGAATCATTTAATTTCATCAGTAATCAATGGCAGAATGAGAAATGATGTATGGTGGGGGAAGTATTTCTAAAATTAAACACTAAGAAACTGTTTTTACCAATAAGCAATATGATAATCCAGGAAGGCATGTTTTGTAATCACTGTCATTTAAAATGCTCAGATCTAGGCTTGATATCTGTCTATCAAGGATGTTATCAAGATAATGATGATTTTCCTGCTATTAGAAGGAAAAATTGTAGTAGCCTATTAGTTTCCTTCAATCCAAGTAATTGCACTGTTTGTTTGCATATGATATTTGCGAATAAAATGCACTTAATGCTGTGCTTTTTGTTGTTCATTTTTGGAGTTTTCTACAATGAAGACTTGACAGATCCTCTGCTTTCGTGCCAGGAATTCTGCAGGCATATTTACTGTCTTTTAAAATGAGTTACTGTGTTGTTACCTTAGGATCCAGTCTAAATAAAAGGGCAGAAATGAGAGAAACATGAGATGAGATGCTGTAAAGCTATCAGAGAGAAACATGAAATCATAAATTTTCAGATTCTCATTTCATCATTTTAAGTATGTGAAATGAAAGCACCCTATTGCATATAATCTCTTCCCTGCTGTATCACTGAAACAGGGTAAAATGGCAATAAAATCTTTATGGAGGGCATAGCTTCATTTGGAAGTTAAATATTTGCCTAATTTTAAGAATAGAAGCCCACGAAAATTCTTACAACTAAGCAAGTACACAAGAATTTTGGCTCATTATTCATACATTTCTGAATACAGGTTTCTGGTATCCAGATTAGAAACATCTTGGGTTTTTTACAAGTTTAGGGATTTAATTTTCTAGTGTTTCCCATAATATCAAAAAAAGAATGAATGTGTTTATTCTTTTACAATCACTGAAATCAGAAAGAGTCTTCCCTCTGCTTCCAGGTGATTTTGAAATAAACTGGTTCTGTGTGAAGGGTGCCAAGAGTTTGTACATGGCCTAGAGACAGTAGCATGATCGTGGCCTGCATTTGGGATTGGTAAAAATAATCTTAGGAAAGCTAGGAAATGCTCTGTAATTGGAGCGCCTTTATTTTAGAATTTTAGCTGAAAATCCCTCTTAGAAAAGAGGAAATCATTTAAACCTTATTCTAGAAATAGGAAAATTGAGGAAAATGTGAACAACTACCAGTTTCTCGCTGATGGTTCTGAGGCTGTGCAGTTATACCTGGCAAAAGGTTGTGTTATGCACATCATACTTGGATTTTGGTAGGTACTAAACAAAGTTGCTGGTTTCCCTCACAGTAGTGCAGAGCACTTGGACTTCTTTGTTTTGTGAGCTGTCCTTGAAACCTGATGGTGTTTTAAACCTTTGACTTTTGCCATTTCAGAATGGAATACATCCATACTTAAGCTTTTCAGGTGGATTATTTATTGGTCTTACTATGTGATAGCATTTATAAATGGTAGTTTCACAAATAATTAGAAATTTTAACAAAAGCCCATCAGGCTCTGGCATCTGTTGCACATAATTCCCATAAAGCTGTATTTAATCAAATCAGTTAGCATACAACCTGAATTTATTTATTAAAATATTTTGTTGAAAGAATCCCATTGAGATGCAGTGTGTCATTTCTAAGGGTATCCTGGGATACTGGCCAAGATATGACACTTAAGGAATGTTATTGAGAGCAGCATGCTTTGATGTCTCATTTCTTTTGCAGTTGAATTTTCTTTTTATTTTTTTCTTTGTTGTATAAAAATAAGTTGCTGAGAGAATTGTTTGTTCCAAAGAAATTGTCCTGATCATATTCTCTGGTTGGCAAGACAAACTGCTACTTTACAAGTAGATATAAATTGTGTTTTAAAAGTGCATGTATATGGGTTTGTTACCACTTCTTAGTTCATTTTTACACTGGTCTGATGATTAACCAAACATATGCTTCCTGCTTTATGGTGTCATGAACAACTTCCTGCTGCAGTTCAGTTTACTGAAACCAATCTTCCTTTTGATTTTTTCCAAAGTAACGTTTATTTTCTTAAGCATACGTGGCTCACCACTTTATTCTGGGTTTATTTAGTATTAAATATTTACGTTGTGTTGGAGAAAACATTCAAATTTCATCGGAATACAGAAGTCTTTTAGACGTCTCTAATTATCTATTGCCAAATCCACTTTATCTGTGATTAGTATGAAAGGGTGAATGTTTTTGTCAGGAGCTTATAGCTTTGCTTTTGTAATAGGCTGCATTTTAAGCAGCCGGTTGGATTGGTGTTGGCCTTTGAAAGATGCAAAATGCTTTGAAGGAAGACTTAAATGAACCAGTAAAGATTGTGCAAGCACACACATTTAATCTCAGGACTATCTGCATTATAGTTAAAGCTCTGGGAAACTAAAGGAATTGCACTGGAGAATAATCAAAGGGTACAGCACTGTTACATCTCTGCTCTGAAAATGAAGGGGCTGTTTTCTCTGGCTTAAGGTACTGGGTGCTGTGCTGATAAAAGGAAGAAGCCAGTGCTTTAGACACCACATTAGAAGTTTTCAGGACGTGTCCAGCTGTGAAATGGATGGTTAATTTGAATACAGAACTGGCATAGGGGCTGCATACAATTTTTTCTTATGGACACCTAAAATAATTTTTAAATAAGATGAAGTTAGGCCTCCTGAAGGTTGACTCCTCCCAGAGAATTGCTTTTGAGTGTTGGCTCTCAAACAAGTTTAGGTGTTTTTTGATTATCACTTTGAAGTTGAAAGCAGAGTCATTTTAGATTTGAACAAGGAGAGGACATGTTCACAACCGTGAACATGATTGTGTGGAGACCTCAGAGCAACTTGCAGGATCTGAAGGGGGCCCACAGAGAATCCAGAGAGAGACTCTCTGTCAGGAACTGTAGTGGCAGGACAAGGAGTAATAGGTACAGATTCAAAGAGAGGAAATTTGGGTTATATATTAGGAAGAAATTTTTTACTGAGAGGGTGGTGAGGTATTGAAACAGGTTACCCAGGGAGGTTGTGGATGCCCCAACCCTGGAAGTGTTTAAAGCCAGGTTGGATAACACCTTGAATAACCTGGTCTGGTGGGAGGTGTCCCTGCCAATGACAGAAGGGGTTGGGAGTAGAGGATCTTTAAGGTTCATTCCAACCCCTTAGCATTTTATGAACGTACTTTATTTGTGATCTGGGGTGTTTTATCAAACACAATATTTTAAAAAGAGTAGATGGAATTATAGGCTTGACATGGAAAACTGAATAATCAATTTGTCATCCCTCTGTGAACAAAGAAAGCCAAATTCATAAAAGTTCAAGAAGAAAAATAAATTTATACTTTAAAGCTAAAACAATTATGGAACTTCTAAATTATTTATTTATTTCATACCAACTTTTCATCTAGTATGATTTGTAAATCTTGACATTTTCTCCTTTATGAGCTATGTGGGCTAAAATATGAAATGTATGTTTTATATTCGCATGCTCTCCAGCAGAGATGAATGCATCTCTAAATACTTCTGTGGTTGCACACTACATTTGATTGTTTTCTTCTGATTGTATCAAAGGGATTTTCAAAACCAAATATCTGTTGAGAGTCAAGGGGGCTGATTAAATCACTTACTTGCTTTTATTCTTGCATGCCGTTTTTGTGTCTCCTTTTGGAATCTGCCATTTCTTTTTCTTTGTCTTCTTTGAGAATGGTAACTGAAATACTGCAGGCGCTGTGTTAGTAGTATTGGAGGGGTTTTGGAAGTTTGGCTTGGTTGGTTTGTTGTGGTTTTTTAGAAATCATACATCATTAGTTCCTGAAGTCTCCTCCATGAAGCTGAGATTATTGTTTATAGGCAGCACTTACCAGTATTACAGGCTTTAAACTAATTTTGAGATTTTTTTTAACCTTTAAAAGTAGGTGAAAGTTGCTGAGGTAAAGAGCTGAGAAGTCCTGGCTTTCAATGTTAATGTTAGTCTTTTTTTAGGTGCTTTATCTTCCACTATTCATTTCTGATCACAATTTGTATGTGTCACACATGTACACATACTTGACACAAGCAACTCCTGAGTTGTTCTTACAAAGATTTAAGAAAGGTCAATTTCTTTACCTATGTTACCTCATAATTTACCAAATGTATTAGCATTTTAGTTATTAGTACAAGATTGTCATTAAAAGTCCTCATCTCCAGCCTTGAGAGTCTTAGCTCACTGGAAGAAGTACAGGAGTCTTGTCCTTGTCTTTGCTATTGGTATACTGTGAGAATTTTCAATAATTATTTTTTAGTTTACAAATTCACATTTGTAAAGTCAGTATTAAGGCCACATCTGAGAATAAAGAAATACTGAATCAATCTTTATTTATTAAAGGATTTTGAAACTGTCTCATGTAAAGCAATTAGTAAGTGTCAGCAGTTGCATGTGGATTAACTGTAGCCCTAGAAGTACACTTTTAAGAAGGTATGATAAAGTTCATTTGCTGATCTCAATTGCTGGGATGTATTTCAAAAGAATTGACTTTGCATGGTCCATATGTGTGTCTGCACATTTTAACAGGATGTCAGTTTTCATCTGTCCCCTACCTCAGAGCTGCTGTGGTCAAATGCTGCTCAAATGTGTCTTGTGTTGCTCCATGAAACACCACCTTCCTTTCTCAGGCTTGAGAGTGTGAAGTTGTAGTACTTCTAGCTTAATGTCTGCTGAGCTGGAATATCACAAAGCATCAGTTACTGTGATTTCAATAAATACAGAGCGTTACTATGTTGGGGGAAGGAAAAATGTGGAAGTAGTTTTCTATGGCACATAGTGAAGTCATTTTCTAAACTATTCTCAAGAGGTGTTTTCAGTTGTAAAGGTTGTATTCAGGTGGGTATTTTCTCTTTTCATAAGTCTTAAAGGTGGGGGAGGAATTAAGGTTCTACACTCTTATGTTGCAGTGTTCTTGGGTCAGTTGTCTTATTTCTGCACATTGACTTAGTTTAGGGAAGTCAAATATCTACCAGAGAATCCTAATACCTATTTCACTGGTAACTTTTTTTTTAAAGTTTAAATGGTTACATGCTATACAAGAGCCTTAGCTGAATGGTTGGAATCCCTTTCAGAAAACATAGTGTTGGATGCCAGGACCAGACACACTTGAACTGCAAACTTGAGTACAGTAACAGCTCAAGTACAGGTTAAATGCTCTTTTTGTGTGACATTTTAGGTACATATCTTTCTTAAAATATTTTAAAGCTACTCTAATTGTTCCCATATTTATAGAAAGAACAATATTCTACATTATTGCACAGAAAGCTGTTTATGTGCATGCTTTCTTTGGGGAAAACTACTGTAATTAGAGCAGTGATTTATTTTATCTATAAAGTGAGTGGGAGCTACTGCAGTGGGAAGTTGAGGGCGAGGTTGGGCTGAAGGCTAAATGGGTCTGTGGTCTTCACCAGCCCTGGAAGTCACTGTACACACCCTGTCATCTCTTAATTTTATTATTTATTTATTTAGTTAGTTATTTTTCTGTTTGATTGTAGTCCCTAATGCAGCCATCAGCAGGTGTGGTGTGGAGGAGCCGAGTCTCCTTCACTGGTCAGTGGTATTTGCATTCCTGGCCTCTCCTCTTACACCTCTGATTTCTCTCAGTCAGCTGCTGGAAGAATAGCCAGCAAAGATCCACACCTCTGGAATATGGTAAAAGTAATCTGCCACACAAAGTGTAAACATTAGCAGGCCCAAGCTGAGGCAGTGTTTCCTTAGGGCAGAGGTGTTGCAGCTTATTTTAAGGCAAGGATGGAAGCTTGGGATTTATCATGATCCTTTTATATCTGGGTATTGTTCTCCTTTGTAAAATATAATAAAAAAGTGGTCCTGTTGCCTGTTTGAGACATGTAGCCTGTTGCTACATTAGGACCTTTGATATCCATTTTAGATTAAATTCTTGTATAGTATTACTGCCTTCTTTTAGGGAATGTGGCTGAGCTTTTTTTTCTTTTCTAGTGCCAGTCTGTGTATTTTTCCCAAATGTACAACTTTGGCTTCATTTATTTTCTGTATCTTTTAGTTGTAGAGATGCTCACAAAAGTCCTTGTAGATGTTTCAATTCTTTTGTGTTTACTCCTCACTTAAAAACTGTTTATATAATATCCTAAAATAGGTCTGATTGTAGTATTTTGAAGGGAAATCAAATACCTCTGTAATACCCCATGGTGTGATACCACTAAAAAATGTATTTGGACCTGCTAATGGATTTGTAGTAGTTCTTTTTGGTAGCCTGTATCATCTGTAAAAATAGCAATTTCAGACTAATTTTGTAGTGAATTCTTTGTAAGATGGTTTAAAACTCCAGAAGGTAAATACTTTCCTTATAGGCCAGAGCAGTCATCTGAACTGTCATTTTGGGGGTTCATTATAAGGAAACCCATTGAAAATGGAAGTGAGGCTTCTCTACTTAGTTCAGTTGAGCTGTCTTGCTCTAACTTTGTGTAATACTCAAATAACTGTCCTGAATGCAGCCTTCAGTGACTTTTCAGAAGTTACAGGCCTAGTGACCTGTGGCAGTATTTCATGTTATGTTGTTTCTTGTGAACAAAGAAACAGCAAATGGTATTTTGAATGTTACCCCCACACCCCCAAGAATGTATAATTCTGAACTTTGTCTTCCATGGCTCTCCAACTCTGTCAGGAAATATTAGAACTTGTGTGTTGTGGTTTGTTTAAAAAATGTAAATTTCTGTTCAGAATTGTCAGTCTTTCAGAAAATTAGAAGTAATTAAATAGAAAGTTCTACAGATTTGTGCCATTTCTGTACCCTCTCATCTCAAGATGGTGTGAGAAGCAGACAATTGTAATAACTTGCTGCTACTCCTTTCCAGCTAATTTGATCTTGTTCCTTAATTCTGACAGATTGTTTTTAATTTTCCCATCTGTTCCATAAAAATCTCAAGTGATTGACTCCTAGGAAAAAATAATGTCTAATAGCTGAGCCATTTTTAATGAGTTGGTATGAGTTATTTAATGAGACGTGCTGAAGAAGGCAAGCCAAAGGAAAGATTGGGCCTGGGGTGGTGGATGTAAAGAAAGGTAAAGGGCAACCATCTGCTTCAGGAAGCTTCCACTCTTCAGCAGCAGCTTTAGGCTGCTGCTCTCTCCAGTTTAAGGCAGTGCCCATGGACAAAACAGCATAGGTTCAGTGGCAGTAGTTCCTTTTCCCCTTTTATTTAGAGCAGTGTATAACCTCAGACAGACTGCTTTGGGGAGAGGAGCAGTCATGAAAAGGAAAAAAAAAATCAAAGAATAAAAGAATAATATTTAAGTAACCTTAAAAATACTATGGTCTGTGGTTTAACTTCATTTTTTCCAGAAACCTACACAAACTCCCAGATATTTCAGAAAGAACCCTAGTGCCAGTAAACAGAGTGAATGTTCTCCCCCAGCCTCTCTGAAGGCTAAAACCTTTGCTTTAAAATTGCCTGCAAATGGCATCTCCTGAGGCAGGAAGCCATCAATATGCAGTACAGGTCTTTGAGAATAGCAAGCATGAATATAAATACTAACATCTGGACTGCTCCCTTCTGTTTTGGTTTTTATATATTATTTTAATAAATATTAACATTATTTTTAATAATCATCAGATAGCATTTTCTTTGGCAGCTTGAGACTTCATTATTAAATCAAATAGTGAAAATAAATATACTGCTCTTTTACAAGGAAAGTTGAAAGTTTGACTCAACCCTGCAAATATGCCATTGTGAGTCTAATCTATTGTAGAATTCATAGAATAATGAATTAACGTCTCGATTGCATACAGTGAGGCAGAACAAATGAGAGAATGCTGCCATAGTAATGAGCAAAATATACACTTGTTTTTTCAGGTGGCAGTGGGTTACCAACTAAGGAGAAAAACTTTTGTCTGCATTTCCTACGCTAGTGAAACCTGAGAGTGTGTTAGGCAAGCAGAGAACATCAGTACTCTACACATCCAGAGCTTGTCCAAATACTCAGCCTGAGGTTTTGACTGTCCTAATTTGAGGCTGATATAAGGGGAAAAAATGTTTTTATTTGTAAGGATTTTTTGCTGTCTAGTACCAGGTTCTAGTACCAGTACCTCTCTGGAAGAGGTGGTGGTGGTAGTGTTGCTCCTGTCAGGAAGAAGGAATTGATTGGTGCTTATTTTGCATGCCAGGATACAAAGGGGACTTAATTTTGAGCAAAATTGTCATGGGCTTTGGGACATTACCCATTATCTATCCCCCTAGATGGATTTTGGTCAAGGACCTTGTTGGGTTGCAGCTTTAGTAATAAATCTTACATGTGTTTATGTAATTGAAATTAAATTCACAAGATGCAAGTTTATAGTTCTGCATTAATCCTTCATAAAGCATTGATCTTTTGTTTTTTTTTATCTTCCTCCACAGTGTGTCAATCCTGATCTTTAATACTTCTCGGCAATGCTTTGTTGTGGTGAAGCAGTTCCGCCCAGGTAATCCTCTTTTTTAGATTTACTTTTGCTCTCTAGTGAAGCAAGCTTTTAAGGGTTTAGCAGTTAAAAGTTGGTGCATCTGTGGTGATAAAATCTTTGTTCTATATTCTGTTTCTTTGTATGATAGCCCATCCTTTTCAGTCAGTCAGAATTTCTAACCAGGGAAATTTCCATTACGGATGAAACGACTGATTAGGGTAGTCTTACATTCTGCTTTTGGGCTGGTTATTGTCCTCTTTTGGATGAAATTACAGCTCTACAATGCTCGTGCAAGAAATTACTTTAATTTGAAGTTCCTTCTTGACCTACTTGTGCAGAAGCACAGTATTTTCCTTTTTGTTTTGTCTTAAATATTTTTTTTATTTGTACTGTCTTATTGTGCATTGTGTGGTTGGGAATTTAAAATGAGGGAGATTCGGGACTGTATGCTTTTTCATCAGTATGTGGACAGCTTCATTTTACTAGTTATTATGAATTTAGGTTAATATACTTTTTTTTTCTGAGTTTTTGTATCCATCATTTTAACTCAAGGCAATATTTACTTTCTGGAAGTTAAAAACAAAATGCGTATTCACTGCATGTTAACTAAAAGAAATGACAAGGTGTTTCACTGACTGTTGCTAAGAGACCATTTCAAGACTGCTCGTGGTAGACTTTATCAAAAACTTTCTAGGGTAGTGTCACAGTGCCCTTTCTTCCTGACAGTGATTACAGCCTCTCCAGTGCTGTGCAGCAGTGTTACACTGACAGTGCATCCTTCTCATCAAGTGCTAATTGACTTGTACAAAGTGTTTGGTTATTTGTTCATCGCTAATCCACTGTCTTTTATTTGCCAGCAAATAAACAGTTCCCATAGCTCTTGCTCTCTTTGAGGCAATCTTGGGGAGAAGCCTTTGTATGTGTGCATGCATATATATATATATATATATATATATATATATATATATATACATATATATGTACTAAGCAGCAACACATTCATTGCATTATCTCTATGAAAGTGTCAAATCAGCCTCAAAAGACTGCACTGTTTCTGGAGTGAAACCATGCCAGAGGCTGGAGCTGCTCAGACACCTGGCCTTAGGCACAGTGTTCAGTCAGATACCCACAACAGTTTAGCAGTCACAACCATGCCCTGCCATTACTCATGTCCCTATATTTATAATTATATCTCCATTCCATGGTTATTGTCTGCCCTGGTGCCTGTTCCACAAAGCAAAGACAAAGACTGAGACTTTTCTCATTGCCAGGGTCCCAGGAAGGCGATCACTCGTTGCTGTGAGGGAACGGCTGCCGCTCGCTCTCCAGGCACATCTCCTGCACGTGTGCTGGTGCCATGTGTGCTCACCTTACCCTAGGCTGTGCTGGCAGGAGCAGCTTTTCCCACTGTGCTGTGCTGCTTGTGAAGGCACTCAACCCTCCATGCCCATTCCCACCCCATTCTGTTTGTCAGCAGCCCTTTGCAGCCACAGCAGAATGGCTGCAGACAGGAGGTTTTGAGGATCAGGGAGCTCAAGGAGTTCATGCTGACTTTAGGGTGGCAGAAGCACACAACCGGTGAGGCAAGCAGTGTGCTCTGGGCTTAGATCATCTTGAATGATCATGAGATCACACATTTGGGAGGAGTAGAGAGAAGAAAGATAAACATGTATCTCTGAATATGTTCCTCACCCATGACTAATTTGCAAATGTGTTGGTCTATGCTTATTTTGGTAGGCAATTGACCACACATTTTCAAATACAATAAAATGAGATGTTGCTAGGGTTGGGACCTATGAGCATGTACTCTGGTTTATTCATTGTAACTATAATGACCTTCCAATGGATTGTGATGTTTGTTTTTCCACTGACTTAAACATTATCAAAGATTTTAATCATAAACCATGTTCCATTTCAAGAGGTACAAAACACCAGTGTATTCAGAAGAGGAGCCAGCACCTTCCCAGACAGCCAAACCCCACTGGCTCCTTAGTCCCTTCTGTTGTTTTCTTCTGTTTAGGGATGGCAGACAAGTCCCTCTATGTGTCACCTACAAAGGCTGCTTTTAATAACAGCAGCAATCTTGTTTGCTTCATTTGGTTGAACCATCTATCCTTTGTCCCACCTTACAGAAAGGAAGGTGAAAACATCAATTTACTGCAGTTTCCACTCTGAGTGGACACTTTTTAACAGCTGAGTGGCTCCAGGGTAATTAGTCCAGATGTGGATTCCATCACTTCCTTGGGAAGCCTTTTCCAAAGGTTTACAACCCCTGCTGTGGTCATTCTTCCTGAAGTGCAAGCAGAAGCTCCCCAGCTCAGGTTGATTCCTCACTGTGCTGCCACTCATGGCCGTGCCCATCTGGCCATGGAGGAGACTGCCCAGCAATGGTGCAGTGGCAGTTCCTGGCCAAGGAAGCACTGGAGGACAAGGGAACAATGGACATGAGACAAGTGGGTGGGTGACTGTGCCAGGGCATCATCAAACTGCTTTCCAAACCCTTTGTGGGTTTGCAACAAGATGAAAACCTGTGGTGAGGAAGAGGAGGGTCACAGGTTTCCCTCTTGAAGAGTGTGCCTTAGCCAGTAGGTCACACACTGCTTTTCCATCCAGTTCTTTGTCACCCAGTGCATCACTTGTGCAGTCAGTTTTGTACCTTCAAGAGAGTTATGGGAGATTCTCTATTCCCTGATATTAGCAGGCAGCTTGGCTTTCTAGGCTTTGCTTATCTGTGAGAGATAAATTGAGTTTGAACCTTTACAAGCCAGGTGATGATAAATTCATAATCAGACTACTTGGTGAATGCTCAGATATTACAGAAGTGGCTGGTACTGCTTCTTGTCTTCCTTATCTACAGAAAAACTGTTCCTGGGCTTGAAGTGTGGCATATCACAGGACTTTGCTCTGAAGGGGACTGCTGGATTGGGTCCTTGTGGGAGTGTAGGGTTTGATCTACGTGGAGCCCAGTTGGGCTGAGGGAGAAGGAGTGTGACAGGTGCCTGATAGAATGACAGGGTGGGTTTCAGGGATACAGAAGACTTTTAACACTCTTAAGTCACAGTTTCATATTTCTGTACCCCACACTCTTACCTGCATCCTGTGTTAGTGCCCAAAGCCTTTAATGGGATGCATGTATTGTTCCTTTTTCAATAATCTGATATGGATATGTCAGTACTAAAAAAGAAATAAAACTTTCAGAGGATTTGGCTCGTCTCAGAGAAATCTTGGATGTGGTTGTCATTTATGATAATTTTCCTAGCTTTTAGAAGTTTTTGGAATAATGACAATAGACACCCTTCAAGGAGCTGTCCCTTAAAGCTGTCAGGGAATATTTTTTTTTCTGGCTTCATGCTGCACTTTAAAAAGAAAACTGAGCTGTAAGTCATGTCTCTCAAGTAAGAAATGGAAACTCCAATCCATACCTGTTTGAATCTCAAAGACCTGCATATACCTAAGACGAGCAGCTTTGAGAGTTTTAACTCCTGGAGAAAGATTAGATTTTGGATATTGGACTGATCTGGAATCTCCCTTTCAAGTGCAGATCTTGTTTTTCTACACTTCTGAGGTGTCAAAACGAGCACTGCAGAAAGAGCCCAGGCACACATTTCTGGGGTTTAGACTCTGCCTCGGAGACCAAGTGCTTAAGAAGTCACTGTGGTACTTCACTGTTATGCAACAACATTTCTCTAGAGACCTTTTTTTAAGAAATACCAAGCTGCAGTACCTGGAAGGACAAAAAGTTGCCTGTTAAACCTGAGTTCTTATATATCAATTCTCCAGGATTTAGAATGGGAAATAAAAGAGAAATTAATTTAAAAACCATGTTATGTGTGTGTGAAATATGCATGTAAAATATTTTAATGGAATAAAAATGGGTTCAAAGTTTAAAATAGTTTTATTCAGGGTGATTTATAGCACTGTCTTGGAAACCTTTCATGAAAAGCAAGGAGATAGATATAAGGAAACTTCAAGAAAAAAGCAAGCAGAATTATATTAAAGTTACAATGATCTGGAGTTGTCTGTCAGCAGGGATTCTTTGTGTGTTGACATCCAATCCTGCAGTTCTCACTCAGGCAAAAATTTCTGTTGACATCACTGGGAGGTTTTGCTTAAATAAGGACTAAAATCTGACATTTGCACTTTCTTTAGGAGTGCATTACAGTGGCAGCTGTTTGTAGGTTAGTTCAAGAAGTCTTTTTCAGACTCCACACAGGAATTTGTGCAAGGAACTGTGTGTTCAAAAGAGGATTTTTTTTTTCAAACAAACATACATGCTTTTCATACCCTTTCTAAATAACAGCTGAGTTGACAGGCTGAAAGACTCATCATTGTGCACATGGTACTTTATGTGCAACCCAACTTTCCTGCAAGATAACTGCATAGTTTAAATTAAATCCCAATATCCACATTGCCCAACAAATGGAAGCTGTATGGTGCTTCTGGCACTTAGATTTCTTGGATGAACAAGCTTCCTTTTTCAATTTTTATTTATTTTAAGGTGTGCATGAATTCATTTCAGATGATGTAAGTACAAATAAGAGTTTAAAGAATAATTTTACGGACATGGCAAGAGAACCTTTGTGCTTTAAAATTCCAGTTTCGTGTGTCATTATTTTAACAGACAATACAGCTGAATTCTTTGTTACTTTCAAGTACTCTCATGGTTGTTATTTTCCAGGCAAAATTTGTATTTTTTTGTATTTAATATGAAAAGACTAATATACTGCCCCTTGGGTTTTTTTCGTTTGTCTTTTGGGATTTTCTTAAGCTGTTTACATGTGTGAAATGGAAAGGCATCATCCTCAAGTCTTTCAGAATCAGGACAAGGAGAGCCTTCCTTCCCTGGAGAATCCCTTACCTGCTGTGGTTGGAGTGACCTATGAACTCTGTGCTGGCATTGTGGACAAGCCAGGCCTTTCCTTAGAAGAAGTTGCTTGTGAGGAAGTCTTGGAAGAGTGTGGCTATCGTGTTTCCATTGCAGACCTCAGGAGGATCACTTCTTACAGGTAAATAGCAGCAAGTTACAACACTGATTTTATTGTTTCACAGATTGCTGAAGTGCCCTGAATGTTCCCTCTTGCCTTGTTTAATCAGTGTGTTGGAGGAACAAGGACATCTCAAGGTACAAGAAAGGTGTATTTTTTAGCAAGTGAGAGGAGTATTTACAGAAATGTAAGGAAGTAGAAATATATAATCAATATGATAATTATGGGACTGAATTCCCAGGAAGAATCATACTATTGTGATTTATTCCAAAGACTGTTAGAAGAGGGAAAAGTTATTTTGGGCTCTTCAGAGCAGTTTGTTACAGTACTAGGAAACAGCCTCTCTTTACTATACTGGGTGTTTTCAATCTCTGATTCTTATTCAGATTAACAGTAGAAACTGCCCAAGATGCTCTCTGATTAACCATTAACATGATTTTGCAGAAGCATGAGAACCTGTGACATTAGGTCTCTTCATAATATTTGGTCTGTAATTAAAGATTCTTTGAATTGGACAATAATGATTGTTATAGATGAAGATTTTGTTGATTTGACTGTGAAAATTATTGCATTGCATTTTTGCAAGGTTTCAAATAGTTATCAAAATAGTTTTTAACATGTTTTAAAACATTTATTAGGAGTAAAAAGAAAAATTAATATGTAAGTGGAAAAATACAAAATGTGGGTTGTTGGTGAAAAAAAAGCCCTCAAGAGAAACTTTGCTCACAGCTTTAATCCTATTATATCTCATTCCCAGCTTTTAGTATTGTTATCCAAAATGTATGTATGTTTGTATTTTACAGAGAAAGCAGCAGGTTTTTTAGTTTCTTTATTTTACTTGACATCTCCATTGAACTAGGCACTGTCATTGGTTTTTAATTTGGGAATTGAATACAAATCCACAGCTGTCAATCCTGGCAAATGTTATTTCCTGCTGGATTAACAAGCAGTGCTTCTGTTGAGGGGAGGGGGTGAATCACAGGAGCTGTCTTTTACAACTCATTGAAACCAGATTAAGGGTTTGTTCTACTGAAAGAAAAAGTGTCTTCCAGATTTATGAGCAAAAGCTGTCTATAGAATTTCATAGGTTGGTGACACTGACAGGCTGCTGTGTGCAAATGTATACATATGTATATGTACATATGTATGTGCATACAAATGCAAAAGAGGAAAAGTAGAATACAATTCCTCTAGGTTGTAGATTTTGTGTAGAAGTTTGGTTCATTGTTAATATTTGTATCTCCCTAAAGCTCTCTGTGTTTTGGTGTTGATAAATGTCTTTTTATGTTACAGTTGGTTGTTCGTTCAGTTGGGGTTTTTTGTGTTTTTTTTTTTAATTGCAGTGACTTGTGACAAGTGTATACAATTGGGGTTTTCTTTCTTGAGACACTTGCAAAGAGCTCATAATCCCCCATTGTCCATGTGGACACAGCTTTCTGCCCATGGAGATCCATACTGAAGTCAGAAGGGCTTGTAAAAATTTTACATTTTTAAATTAATATGAAAGGTTAAAGCCTCAAAGATGATATTTTTGTTTGATTTCCCATGCTCTATTACTAGGATTTTATTCTAAATGTCTTGCTATTTGTTTTCCTATTAGGAGTGTCCTGTTTTCCTCCAGCCAAGGATTGACATATCTTTCTGATCCTTGAGGATTTGATGCAAAGATAGGAAGTCATCAGTTCATTTATGGTCTCCTAAGGACATTTTTTCTGCAATGGCTAGACTACATATAAGAATTCCTGGGCTTTTTCCAAGTGTAGCAGGTTTTTCCAAGTGGTTTGTGCTGCTGTTTCATGCTGTGACTGTCAGTACAAAGCACAGGCATAAAGCATTGCATTAATGCATATGCATGCCATTACAATTGCAATGCATCCTGCCCTTCTACTCTTACCTCCCATCCCAGCAATCTGTGTAATAGTTGCTCTGCATTAGTTATTGATCCAGTGCCTCAGGTCAGAGTTTTGGGGGCTCCCTCTAGATGCTCCTCTTCCCAAATCAGCCTCAGCTGGACTGCCACCAGTTGTGATAAATGTGTGTCTGTTCTTTCTCTCAAATCTGATCCATGGCCTCTCTTGGAAGGTTTTGGCTTTCTCTCTGAAGTGCCTTATCTGTCTGTACCACAAGCAGTTTTTCCCCATGTCTTGCCTAAATTTCCCTTTCTTTACTTCAAGGGTGATGCTTACCATTGTGTCCTCAGTGGACATGAGGTACTTCTGCACCTTCCCCCTATTTGCTAAAGCATGTTCCCTTTATTCTATTTTTGCCTGTGCAAAACTATTTTAGTTGATTTAGTCTTTCTCTTCAGGTCATGTTTTCTAGATATCTGATCATTCCTTCTTCTGTCCTCTGCCTTCTCTCCATCTGGTCTGCATATTTCTTAAAAATTTAGTGCCCAGAGTGAAGTACAGTACTTTAGTGGGGGCTTTCCTGGATAGAGTGGAAGCATTACTTCCTCTAGTCTCACAGATCATTCTTTATACACTGGAGTTTGTTGTTATTCTTTTCTGCAAAGGCATTACATTATTGATATAATTTATCTTTCACAATGCCTCCTCTATCTCAAAGCTAGGAGCTGGACCTGATGATCCTTGTGGGTCCTTTCCAACTCAGTATATTCCATGATTCTGCATTGTCATTCACCTCCTGTCTGTGTTCTGTGTCATCACAGCCTTTGATCTGAAAGCAGGGAGTTGTATTTCTAATGATATCCCTTTCTGGAATCAGGGTAATGAGAAGGAAATTGCCTGCCTGGAATAAAAACAGGAGTTGAGCTATACCTGACAGAAGGGCATGAAAAGCTAAAGGCATATCAAATGTAAAGGGAGAAATGGTTCTGCCTAGGGAGGTCAATACAGTTCTGTGCCTAATGGATTAAGAAAGATGGAACATGGACAATCCATAGGGAGAGCTTAGACTATGGGGAAAAATTGAATATGAAAACCTTGAGTGGAAAAAGAGAAAGAAGAGATGAAGGAACAATGCAGAGAAAAATCATAGGCTGAGAAGTAAATGGACCTAGGGAAAGTACATTCATTGTGGTAGAGCAGAATTCTCTGTTAGGAATGAGGAAAGTGCTTAGACTGTATTCAACTTTACTCTGTTTTCCAGCAGTGGGAACTGTATAGGTTAGGGGTGATCTGAAGATTCCAGGGATTTTCCTCATTTCTTATCAGGGCCTGTAGCAGTGGTTTTGGGGGATTCTTTTTTTTAGTGCTTCTCAGCTAACCTGGAAAGTGTGACCCCAGTACTGCCACAGGTAATTCATACACATGCAGGTTACCTACTGGACCCCCTTATCAAGCTCTGTCAAGGCTCCAGTGACTTAATACTCATCACATAGAAGTCAGACACTGAATTAAGCAGATCTGAGACTTAATTACCTTGAATGATCCACAGAGGAGCTGTGGAGTCAATGAGGAATCAGCAAAGAAGCCAGGAGTTGGGGAATTCACACCATTTGAATAAGGGTCTTTGGAACAAATCATTGCAGCAGCAGGAGAACAGTGTGGTGTGGGTGAGTGAAGGAGGCTGGGTTGGGGGCAGATAAAAAGAAACACAAACATATTTAGAGGAACTTGACTGGAGGAGGACGGAGGAATCACACTTTGAAAATCAGAAATATCTGTTCCTGTTATAGAAAAATGCCAGACAGGAGGTGAATTGAAATGCAGATGGTTCATGTTGCTGTGTAGACAGAGGAGGGATCATTCTGAAAAGAATCTGTGTTGTTTGCAGCCTATGTGGTGAGTTTAGTATCATCACTGAACAAATTTCTATTTTTGTGCTTGGCATTCAGTAACTTCGTTTTGGTATTGCAAAAAAGGTTGGTTTAAATTATGGCAGCAGCTAATTCACTTTTGGAGACTTCCAGGTAGCTTTGGTGGCTGCTGGTGTCTTGAGTTCTTGTCACTTGTATGTATGGCATCAGTCAAAAATAGCATAGGTGGTTGATGTGAGGGGGCAAAGGAATTAATTGGTTCAATAATAAAATAACAGAATGAAGCTAATCCTATGGTAGTATAATTATAAACTGAGGGTTCATGAAGGTTGAAGGTTGCAGTTAAATGCAACATTTTTAAAAGCTCTAAAAGAGATCTGTGAGCTTCCCTTAATGTTAAGGGTTTTTTTCAAAAATGCAAAAATTTTTAAGTGAACGTCTTACTTTGGACTAACTCATATACCAGATGTAACAATTTTTCTATCTGTCATGGTATCCCAGCAGTTTTCTGATTGAATCCCATGTGCTGAAATTCAGCTGTGAGTTAGTTTCTTAGATTGAAGTACTTCAGCCATCTGCCTTTAGACTTGCTTCCTTACAGGACAGGGACAGGGAAATAAGTTGTTGTCATCTTTGTTGTTGGCATTGATATTGTTGTTGCTATTGTGAAGTATTTTCTTTTAATTCTTGAAAATATTGATTGTCTTGAAGAATATTTATAAAATTAATTGGACTTCAATAACACCTCAGAACATCCAGGCAGAGTTGAACCAGAGCTTCTGGTTCAACTTCCTTTTCCCTTCATTCCATCTTTATTTTCTCCTAGAGGCTGTAAAAAACTCTTGGCTCTGACCTGGATACAATAAGAGCTGTAGGTTCTCAGCACCACTGCAAAGAATTCAGATGGATTCATTGAAAGGACTGACTATATTAAAATAGGTACTTACTTTAATCTTCCTGCATTTGATTTTTTCCCCAAAGTGTACAAGAAGAACATTCAGAGAATTAATATTGGATGTTCCAATTACTCTGCCGTGGCTTTTAGCCTCTGTGCAATGAGGTAAAAATGGTTTGTATTCACAGGTTTTTATGTAGAAGGAATAATAACCCTGAAAATGTTGGAGTGCATTGTAATTAGAAAGATCACCTGCTAGTACACCTGTTGGGTGATAGCATAATGTAATATAATTTTATGTTAATTACTTCTGTGCTTTTTTCCCTGCACCTGCTGCTTATAATGTCAGAACTGTACAAAGGTCCTAAGAAGTGACAATGGGAGCTGCATGTCACTGATCATCAGTTTACATGTTGTATGCCTAACTGGATCTTGATTTAAGCATAAGTAACAGAGATTTGTGTCACATTTATTTGTAAACATGAATTATGTATCCACTCTATACCCAAATTCTGCATCCAGATGGCTTATGTCTTATAAAAGGATATATTGCTTACAGGAATTTGCACATTAACTATGTAAGATTAAAACAAAAAGATACATTTATGTGTTGATAAGAATGTTGGTTGTTTATAGATACTGTATTTTTTCAATATTAACACATTACAAGAAAATTAGCTTTTAATTGCTGTCTATCAGAAATCTGAACTAAAGTAATAAGTCTTCACAAGGATTAGTCAATTTATATGTTCCCCATGTTGCAGCAGAGGAGTAGAGTATAAAATACTGTTTATATTCTCATACATGCTTGTTTCTTCAAATTAAAAATATAATATTTACAAACATGATACTGAATGAGATAATTGGCTGGCATAGGCGAGCACCCAGGCATGAGAAAAAGCAAAGCTATTCTGGAACAGAAGCTTTGAATTTTGGCCCTGATTGCCACTGTGTTTGTGTATGGACATGCACATGTGTGTGCACACTCATTGAGAAGAAAAAACTCACTGACTGTTTGCAAACTCAATATCACTTGTGGCTTCAGACACTACTAAACCTTTTTTTTAAGCCATAAGATACTGTTTCCCACATCTGATAAAAAATGGATGTACTGTATCTTTATGCTCATGAACTTAGGACAAGTGAAAAGTCCCACTTTGCGAGCAGGATTTCACAGGCTGTGTATTTCCTCATGCACTTGATAAAAGGGAAGAGTTAAACAAAGGCTTTGTGGTAGCTGCTATTGCCCTGTTTCAAAAACAGATTGGAGGGACAATCTGCCTCCTGTGTTTCCCCTGGTCTGAGGAGGAAGTAGATGGAAATGCTGTAATTACAGCCTCCTGCTGCCAGCCAGTCCCACCCCTGGGCAGGAGCTGAGCAGTGCTTCACAGTCATTCTGCAGAAGCTCCTTCTCTGGTGTGATGTTGCCTGAAAGTGTGCTGCCCAGGGCTTTAAAAGCCATAGCATGATTTAATCTCACTGTTTGAGTGTTTTATTCAAAATGAAATATGGGAAGGCAGCATACAATCTTGTTTTGATGTGTTAAACTTACATGTAAGTTACTGTTGTGATGAAAACCATACAACTTTGGTATCCTTACTTTGACATGCTTACATTCCTAGACTTGCTGTTGTCAAAGGTAATGGAGGTTTCTAACTGTCTGAAGCAATGCAGAAAGTTTAGTGCTAATAGAGTTTTGGGGTTTAAAATCTCTCTGTTGAAATTACAGGTTTTGTGAGCTTAAGCCCTAATGACTTGCCAAGGAGTTTTGTCAGCCCTGTAGCTGTTAATTGGAACGCCCATAGGAGGAAACAGATCTTCACGATAAAGAGGCGAGGAAAGCCGAGCTGTGCTTGGTGTAGATCGTTTGCCTTTGTCCCACTGTGGCAAATAAGTCAAGTTCTGTGCAGACACATCAGAATACAGCTGGAACAGTCAGCTAAGGTCAAGCCAGGCTTAGTAGGTCTGGGTCAGTGTGAGCCACGACATGCTGGGTTTGGGCAGCACAGTGCTGAACCCTGGACTGACACCAAAGCCTGAAGTCTCACCGTGGGCTGGTGCTGAGCTCAGAGCTGCTCACCCTCCCCCCAGCCAAGCCTCTCCTGTCCCAGGAAGGCACCTTTATCAAGAAGGTGGCTCTGTGGCTTTCCCAGGCTGAAACTCATCACTTGCAGTTCGGGTGTGCTGACCCCTGTGATTTCCACAGATGCAAAGCTAATGAATATAGCTGTAATCTGTTAATAGGTGACTCATTTCAGACCATGGCAAAAGTGTTTTATTTGTAGTGGGAAATACTGGGGTAAGGAAAAGAATATGTCACAGGTGTGGGATAGAAGAAGACGGTAGCAGAAAGAGGAGTGTAAATAGGATTAAAAGCACATCAAAATTCCTTAAACAGCATACTCAGAAAGTGCAGGTAATTGTGCAGAAGCAGAGGAGATTTCTAGTGGCAGATAAACCTGAAAGCACACTGCAAACATAATATTTCCTGTAGCCTATTCACCAGTCAGACCCACCTTCTCCCTCTTTGCTCTCTTCCTCCTCTGCTCCAGTGCCCAAAATCCCTGAAATGTATAGTGTTTTGCAAGATTATATGGAAAAACACTTGATTACTTCAACCAGAAAAGCTTAAAAGTAACAAACCTAACTTTTGATTTCTGTAAAAGCCAAAGGTACTAAGACAGACAAAATATGAATAGCATTGATTTTTGTGCAGTTTTCTAAGGACAAGCAGGATACATTAGCAGTCTGGAAATGTCGTGGAAGACAGCAGTGAGCTGTACTGGAGAATATTAAATTTATTAAAGGGCAGTCCATGTGGATCTATGCAAAAATGATCAACTGGCAGTGTGAGCCAGAGCATTTAGAGAATTAAATATCAAGTGGAAAAATGTAAGATATTTGCCTCTTTTAAGAATTAAAATATATTTCTACATCTTACAACTTTCTGAAACCATTGAAATAGTTTTTTAGAATCAGAAACAAATGGAATATACTGAGTTGGAAGGGACCCACAAGGATCATTGAGTACAACTCCTGACCCTGCATAGGGCACTCCAGGGGTGACACCCTGTGCCTGAGAGCATTGTCCAAAGCTTTCTTAAGTTCTGTCAGGCTTGGGGCTGTGACCACTGCCCTGGGGAGCCTGTTCTAGAGCCCAAACACTCTCTGGGTGAAGAACCTTTTTCTACTATCCAACCTAAACCTCTCCTGACTCAGCTTCATGCTGTTTCCTCAGGCCCTGTCGCTGGCCACAGGAGGGAAGAGATGACTGTCTGTCCCTCTGCTGCACCTCGTGAGGATGTTGAAGACCCCAGTGAAATCTCCCCTCAGTCTTCTCCAGGCTGAAAGCACCGAGTGACCTCAGCTGCTCCTTAAAAGGATTCCCCTCCAGACCTATCTATCACTATCCTGATGGCCTTTTTTGGATGCTCTGTAATAGTTAAACATCTTCTTAATGTTGTGGCACCCAAAACATCCCCCAAGACTCAAGGTGAGGGACAGTCCCTCCCTTGCCTGGCTGGTGATGCTGTGCCTGATGCTCCCAGGACAGGGATGTCCCTCCTGGCTGCCAGAGCACTGCTGACTCATGTTCAGCTTGCTGTCAGCCAGGAGCTCCCTTTCCACAGCGCTGCTCTCCAGCCTCTCCTTCCCCAGTCTGTCCATACATCCAGGGTTGCTCCATCCCCAATGCAGAATCCAGCTCTTGCCTTTGTTAAACTTCACATGGTTGGTGATTTTCCATCTCTTAATTTGTTGAGGTCTCTCTGCAGGGCCTCTCTGCCCTTGAGGGAGCCAACAGCTCCTCCCAGTTTAGTGTCATCAAATTGGGAGTAATTGTCAACTCCCTTGGGAGAGATTAGACAACAAACTAAAGCAGGGAATATGTTTATAAATAATGTCCTGCAGCAGTCTGCAAAGCCGCCATCTAAATAGTGAAGGAATTCTAGGTAGGCTTAGAAATTTAGTAAGAAAATTAGTAAGAAATTTAGTAGAAATTAGTAAGATTTGCTGGTTTGGGGAGGAATGAGCAGGATAGAATGCAATGAGTATTACTTCTTAATACCAGCATTCTTTAATTTTATTTGTAGCTTATTGGGAAGTTTTTGTTACTTTGTAACTAATATCTTGTGGCAAAGTTGCACCAGAGAAGAGTAAATTAGGTAATCCAGTAAGAGAGAATGATCATGTAAATCTGTCCTCCTTTGAACATGTGTTGTTACAAATTTTTGTTTGTTTCTGTTAATTATGTGCCAATAGATGTGAAGAAATGCCATAACTTTGGGCATCATAACAAAGGAAAGACCTTGATTTCCAGGACGTTCATCTTTTATATTTAGTAGCTACTCTTGATATACTTAGTTCAAAACAAGAGAGTCTCATATGATAAGTACAAAGAAATTACATCATATGGAAATCAGCCCCTGTTATTTGAGCTGTGGTGGAAAGAACCTGAGTCCTACAGTGTAGCACCTTGGAAATTGGTTTTCCTTTACGGTAGGGAAAAGATGTGTAGAAAGTGAACTGATTTCCACAGCTGTAGCTATTTCATAAGGAAATGGTCACAGGTGCTATAGAAGGAGATTTTGCTGTAAATAATCAAGCCAGAATGTTCTTATAGAAGTAATTATTATATAAATTTGCTGGTTTTGTATATAACCTTTATAGGATATCAAGTGGACATGGAAATACTCAATTTTAGTTTTCCGGGTGGGACAACTCAGAAGAAGGTGTCAGACTTGACACTCACCATAAATAACAGGACATTAAATATATTATGCACAGTCCTGTGTTTTTCATGGAACCTGTGGTGACCAGCAAATGCATTCTTTGTCTTGCAGATTTTACAGTTGGTTAAAACATGGGTCAAAAACTTCAGTGCTAACACTGGAATAAAGTAATGAGCACAGAATGAAAGAGGTCCAATATCAACCTTCAGAGTTCCTGACAATGCCAAAGATGGTTAAGTTTCTTTTCATAGATATACAGAAATGATCCTGGAGGGGTCTTGTCCAGAGCCACAGAATGCATCAGAAGTAATTTTAGGAAAATAATTCACTGATTCGCTCCCTATTCAGTATTTTTTAAAAGTGTATGTTGATGTAAGAAACCAATTTCAATAGTCACTGTTAGAAACCAACCTCAGGAGTCACTATTAATTCCCCAAACAAAATAATTGCCAGTGTTCTTAGAACACTGAGAGACAAATGATTAATTCCTGCTATGGGGTGTGATGTGTGCTGGATTAACTGGAAGATTTAGTTGACTAATGGTTGGGTAAATCTGGATATACACTCTAAGATCATAACACTGCTACAAATCTGAGAATCCTCTGTATGTGTAATAATATGGAAGCTAATTTTTCATCCTGCCCTAATGCCTCATTCATAGTTTCAGTGAACTTTGGATCCAGATTTAATGTGAAAAGTCGCTTGTAATCATGTGAAATGAAGAAATTGCGATTACAATGTGAATATTTTCTTGGAAGGACTAAATGAGTGGATTATGTACTTATCCCTTATTTAATAATACCTAAATTAAATAGTCCTAAGGAAATAGAGGATTAACAAATAAGAAGTATAATACACAGCAAGCGGTCTAGCTGAAGAAAGACTACATAATCTAAAATATCCTCAACTAAATCCACTGAAGCAAATTTAGCAGGGAGACTGAATTACTTTGGACATGTGCGTGCTTACAGTGGTCCATTTGGGTCAAGGCTAAAGTTCAGGAAGGATAGAGAGCGAGTCTCAGACTGCCTTTCCCTTCTTTACCTATCCAGCCCATGAGTGGAGGACTCCAGCTGTGAATGGACATAATCCTCTTAAGAGTAACAAATCTAAATATTTGTGTAAAAACAAGCAAACAAATGTAGCACGACAGCACATAGATACACTGGGGAGCTTCTTCCTGTTGTTTGTGCATCTCTGAGTCATCCTGCAGTTCTGCCCTCCCTGAGGTCTGCTGGAAGAACTTCTGGTGACTTCAGTGTATGTAGAACAACAGTTCACCAGTATAAAAATCTTTTCTCTTTTTTTATTTTCTCCCAAATTCACATATTTCCAAATAATATGTTTGAAGATGGATCTATTTTATATGGAACTATATTCAAAAGTGATGGTATTTCTGCATAAAAGTTGCAATCAATTTGTGTCTCAGTCAATTTCTGTCTCACGTGTTAAGCACCCAGGTTTCCATTCCTAGCTCCTTGCTGCCTTCTTTCTGTCTAAACCAGAGTTTCCTTTCTGCTTTTTTCCAGGTCTGGAGTTGGTGTGACAGGTTCTAGGCAGACACTGTTTTATGCAGAAGTAAATGACCAGATGAGAACCAGTGGAGGAGGTGGCCAGCCTGAAGAAGGAGAGCTGATTGAAGTTGTGGAAATACCTTTAGAAGAGTCCATGAAGTTTGCTTATGATGAGACTTTCCCAAAGACAATGGGTGTCATCTTCAGCTTCATGTGGTTCCACAACAACATAGCACCTAAACTACCCAAAAAGTAAAGCACCATGATTTTAACCAAAGCCTTTCTGCTGGTGGTGTATATGCAGAAAGCTGCAAATCTGCCTGCCTCAATCAACTCAACTTCTCACAAGACAAATCTTTCTTTAAATAAATGTGGAAGTGAAATCAGAATTTAAATCATCACACAATTTCCATTATTAGCAAAACACTTAGTGGCATCGCTGGGACCAGGATTTGACTGGGAGAGGCAAATGTTGATTTTGTGCAAAGGTTAAGTGAATGTGTCCAGTTCTCCTTTTTGGCAGCACTGTTTAGAAGAGCTGCCCAAGCCCTCAGCACAGCTGCCTCAGGAGGCTCTCACCATGTCTGTACATGCTGGCAAGTGTGTATTCATTGTCGGTTTTGATACTTTTTTGAAGAAAGCAGCAAACCTTAATAGTCACAGATACCTTAACAATGTTCCCAAGTTCAGCTTTCAGGGAGCAGCTTTCTCTGTGGTGTGTGGCTCCTGTGCAGAGGAGGCGTTTGCATTTCTGAACATGCAGACCTTTATTTCATAAGCAAACAGGTCTGTAAATCCTTCTGCTATCGTGTCACTTTGACAATGGAGCAGCTGTAAGATTATGTGCTCCTGATTGTTCCCATCACAATGCTGGGCAGCAGTGATGGTGATGGAGGGGTGAAGGATGGGGGCTTCTGCTGGAACACATGCTTCTTTGTTTGCTTTATGGGTAATACTTGATAAATTAGATCAAACTTTGTCCTCCAGAGCGGGACCAGAGAGGCTGAATTCTTTTAATTTGACTACAAGGTGACTAACACAAGTAATTTCTCTGAGGTTTTCTGTGATCTCAATTTCCTTATCACCCAAATGGGAGGAATGGGACTTACCCCTCAGATAACACTTCTTGGAATCTAATGATTGGAAGTGCTTTGTTGTGATTTTATCATGATTTGTGCAGTTTACATGGAGGCCTGTGCAACCTGCACAGAGGTACTGAGGAACACAATTGGATTTAATGAAGTGGTCTAATTAGAACATATAGCAGTTGTTCTATTAGTGTAGTTTGAATGTGGTATTTGTCATGTGAAACTGTTAAGAGCATGAATGAAAGAGAATCAAGTCTGGCAATTTAATTATGTACTGGGTTATGTCATTCACTGACTTAATCAACATGCCCACATTATATGTGTCTCCAGGAGTACTGAGGTGAGTGTGTTTAGAAGAGGACTGCAAATATACAAACTTGAATTTAACAGCTGAAATAATGTCTGATGGTGCCCAGTGGCTGATTTTAAATCACTGCATATCTCAATAAGTATATAATTAAAAAAAGGTTTTTTAAAAGAAAACAAACTTTTAGAATTGCTGCTTGGTGGTTCTCCTGAAAAGGAGGAAAGGTCCTTGGAAAGCAACTGAAGAAGGAGCAGCCTCTGTCTATGGAGTCAGACTTTTTGTGAAAGTTCAGACACAGCTGTGTTGAGCTGGGCCTGGTCCATGGTGAGTCAAGGGCTGAGTTATTGTGAGAAGCAAATAAATTCTGTCTGTCTGATGTATTTACATTGGAAGGTGTTTTAAGGTGGGGTCTCCACTGCTCTGTCTAGTACAGTGTGTCCTGATTGCTGCTGAGGCCTTTATGGACTGCTACAGTCCATAGAATAAATAAGGCCTTTTATTACAGGCTGTAGTTACCAAAATTTCTAATTGATGCCATCAAAATTAGTGGTCACACAGCAGCTTGTTATCTGATTAGTGCCAAGTTAATAAATGTGTGTGTGTATATGTCAAAAGCCTTTTTTTTTTTTCTGTATAATGCAGAAATTGGGAAAAGTAAAATATTTTGGCCCCTCCGAGGTGCTGTGACTGTGCCCAACCTCCCAGGGGCCGTGCCAGGTTTGCCAAAATCTGGCCCCAGCTCCTGCTGCTGGTCAGCAGGAGGCGCTGCCATGGCTCACCAGCGTGGGGGGCTCGCAGGAGCTCTGCTGGGGCTGTGCAGGGTGACCCTGAGGAGCCACTGCCAGCAGAGCAGCTGCAGGGGCTGCCCAGGGCTGGGCTGGGAGCGAGGGGGACACCTGGCAGCGTGGAGGGGCTGGGAGGGAAGCCACAGGGGTGGCAGGGTGGCATCAGTGCTCTCCTTGCTGCAGGTGACCTCACCAACACAACCCACAGGCTTCAGAGTGTTTCTAGGCAGTTGATACTTTTGGATAATGGTGATGGAGGGCAGTGATGTGAGCTGGGCATTCCTTCAGCATTTCTCCATGATGTAGGCAGCCAGACAAGAAGCATTGTCCCCACCTCCCAGTCTGCCCCTCCCTACTGGGCACACACCTACAAACTCCTGGGACACTGCAATGGCTCTGAGGCCTTTACACCCCAAGGGGTGCTGGGCTCCATCCCCATGCTCTGCTTCACCGTCCCCACAATGTGCAACTCTCAAACACACAAAACAGTCACAGGATTACTTCAATTTTCTTCCACAGTCTGGGAATTTTCCACAGAAACAAGAGTATGCTGAAAGCTGTGCATAAAGCAATGGGAGAATCTGGGGTTTGAATCTGCAATATTAAATATAAACATGTCTTCAACCTCTTACTTTTTCCATGTTAATTTTGGTGGGAGATTTTATAAGCTACTGTGAAGGTTTCAAAACATAGGTGAAAGAGCTTGATCTTGTTGGGGTTTTTATCAACACAGTAGATGATTCATATTTATAAAAATAAAACCAGAACAGTTCAGATGTCACTTCACTTGTCAGTGCTCATTTCAAAGATCCTAATTAGAGGAAATCCAATATACATTGGCCAAGCCAGGCAGGGAAAAAGTTCTAATGGAATTTTGCAATCACATCTGCATTTTAGATGCATCCTTTGGACGTGCCACCACACATGCATCCATGGAGGGTGAACATTAGCATAAAGCAGGGTCCCCATTTCTGCTAATGAATGCTGGCTCTGCAGAGCTCTGATCTGATCTCATCCCACCACCCCCATGAGATCAGTGTCTTTTATTGGGTACAATTGAGCAGTCCACATTTATAACACTAGTCATAGAATTTTTGCTGTCTTTACGATGTGACTTTGAGATGTAGAAATAATCTAATGAACCTGAAGTTATGACTCAGACTTCTGATAAAGCCTGGAATGATGGAATCTCCAATGCAGCATCGCTGTTGGGCTCATTATTGGGTGGCACAAGAGAAGGCACCAGCACCTTGCAAGTCCATGGACCTTGTCTGTAACTGCTCTTTGTGACCCTATTTGTAAAGTGGCTGCAAGCCCTGAGCTACTCCAGCTCCCACGAGCAGAGAGATATGATTAACACGCCTTCTGTAAAAGGCTGTCACTGTAAATAAGGAGCTGATCTGCCCCGCGGGGTGGGCGGTGCGGGATTCCCTGGGCGCGGGGATGCTCCGGCTGGAAGCGCTCCCCGCACGCACCCGCTGCCTCTCCCCCTCCCTCATTGCCATAAAAGCGGCGCTCCCGGCTCCCCGCAGGGCCAGGGCCGGGGCCAGGCCAAGGGCAACCGAGATAATTGCTCCTGAAATACACGTGCCGACCGCGCAGGGCGACCCGCTGGACAAATAGGATTTTTGCTAAATTAGGACAATTGCCGAGCACGCTCCATCCCCTCGCCGGGGCTCTATACATAGATGAAAGGCACACCCAGTTGTGCAATCTGTTGCAATGGCACACCTGGTGCTGTCTGCAAGTCTATTCACAACCGTCAGCAGGTGCGACGTGGCCTTTGTGGCCATAAAAGTCTGTCTGGGCCGCCCTGCTGTGCTCCCCGCGCTCTGGCAGGGGAGGCTGTCACACATTAATGCGCTTGTTTGAAGCTGTAGGGAGCCACGGCCTGAAGCTTGTGGAGGCTTCAGGGGGATCAGAGCGAGGCCTGTGCACACAGGATGGATTTGCAGCTCCTGTCTTGGTGGCTGTGCTGGTGTGGAGGTGACAGGCAGGGCAGTGCTGCTGCCTGAGCAGGGACAGGGGACAAGAGCCACCTGGTCGGGTGGGAGGTGTCCCTGCCCATGGCAGGGGGTTGGAATCTGATGATCTTTAAGGTCTCTTCCAACACAGTGATTCTGTGATACAGCAGGTTCCTGTTTCTGCAGCACCAGGGATGCTGCCTGGTGGCTCTGGCATCAGGTACCAGTGATTTGCAATCGAGCCCCTGTTTGGGCTCAGCCTCTCCAAAAAAGGGTTTTGCTTGCTTTGCTTTAGGATGCTACATCTCACACAGCACAGCATTAATGTGGAGCTCCAAGACCTCAGCCCCAATCCAGACTTGACTTTCATTTAAGGAAGGATGCCATGGACTTTGAAGTCGGTTTTCAGCAGGAGTTTTCATTCCCACTGGGTCATGCAGGATTTTGCTTGATATGAATGAAAAAAAGGGATGCTGAAATCCCACCCTGCTGCAAAAGGTACTTCTCAATTTGTCTAATCCTTCAGAGCCACTCTCACATTTTAATTGGGAATGCATTTTTACAAGGACTTAAATGCTCTTGAGATGAATCATGAGGGAAGAGAGGAAGAATTCATAGCAGTTAAATGGCCCAGATTTGAGGCGCTTGGAGCTCTCTGGCCTGCCTCAGAACTGGCTTCGGTGCATTTCTCGTAATTGGAAATACAATCAGATACGTATTAAACCCTGCCAACCACGCACTGTATTGCTCTGCTGCTGAAGTGCTCAATATCCTGTACTGGCTGCAGTCTCTAATAAAACATTCAAAAGCAGTGACGCTCAGTGAAACCCCTTTTGGACCCTTGCTTATGAGGAAAATGGGCTGGGAATGGGCAATGTGGGAACATCTGTCAACCCTCATCATTAACAGTGGCCCTCGTGCCCCAGCCTCGTTAACAGAAAAATCCCTGGGCTCCTCCTGTGCCCACCTGTGTGTCAGTTCTCTGGGTATGGGTTGATGGGTAGAGCATCAACAGTAAGAAAAAGCATGATTTGATACTTTCATGACAGAAAAATGTTGCTGTGTGTGGGAAGCCCCTGCATGTAGTTGAGAGATTGACCCCTCCAAATGGTGCCATCTGAGTGCATGTCCATCACACTGTGAATGCAGCCTGTTTTTAACCCTGTTCCCCAGGAGTTGTGGAGAGGAGCTTGGGAAAAAAAAAAAAAAAAAAAAGAAAATACCAGTTTGTTAGTTCACTGACAATAAGCCCAGAAGGACATCTCACCTGGGCCTGGGTGCCATGGAAACCTGTCTGATGAGCCTTGCCCCGCTGCTTTGGGGTGTCTGGCACAGCACTGGCCCTGTCCCCAGCCCTTTCCAGTCCTCAGCAGGTGCTGGTGGGCACAGAGGATGCTGTGCTCTGCCTGTGGCTCAGCCCAGCCTCCTCCTCCGACTCCTCCCCGGGGGCTGTGGGCAGAGCTGGGGCCATGAGAGTTGCTGTGCTGTGCTGCTGCTCCCCTCCAGCTGCTCCTGTGGGCCTGGGCATGGGACAGGCTGTGGGACCAGGGCCATTAATCGGGTTTCATTAATCGGGCGTCTGGCCAGGGAGGTGGCTGGTGAATAAAAGGTGCCTGTAAGAGTTTAAAATGAGGGATGTGGAACTTTAGGTGGGCTCTTTAAAATGCTGTTTATTGTATTTAAATGATCAGCAGGGTCGTGGGTGACAAAAGCTTAGTTCACAGCCTTTTATCACAGCTGTGGGTTCGTCTTAAAGCTTCTTCTAGTTCTGGTTACAATGCATTATATACTTTTCATTGCAGAGCATTTTAAACACATGACAACTAATTAATACTCCTACAATTACTTATAGCTTATCATAACTACTAACATTACTATATTCTAATTACAAAAGGTTAATATGTTACAGTTTAAGCTAGAAGGTTTTTTTTAGTTTTCTTGCAGTGGAAAATTTTGAGATTTTTTTTTTACTTGCAACATGGCATGTTTGTTTGTCTGTGAAAATCTTTTTGCTTCATAAAAACATCTTTTGTTTGAGATGGGTTTATCTTTTGCTTTAAGTCATAAAAGCCCCTTCCAACTCGCTCTTTGCCTTCTTAGTTACCCAGTAAAACTCGCTTAGCAATTCTTTTCTTTTAAATCAAAACTTGCTATCATTTCTATACTTTTTTCAAATTCTACATTCAAAGATCTTTCTGTTATACATACATATCTGTAAGATCTTCTTGTCAGCTCCTTATCCTTCCCAACAGGTGCCTCCATCTCCTGCCCAGCGTGTGGGTCCCTCCAGAGCCTGCCCTGTTTTGTGGGGAGGAGGTGTTGGGGTAACCCTTGCTCGTGCAGCAATCTCTAAAATAACTGTTCAAGGCACAATCACGCTCTTGAGAGTGCTCGAAACAATTTAAGAAATGTTCTTGGTTGGAGCGGCGGGCGCTGTGCAAACAGCTCGGCGGGCTCGGAGCGAGGGGCCCCGCAGGAATGCGCTCGCACCGATAACCCACACGCTCCTTCTGTAACCTCCTTCCTTCGGTCCTTCAGGCTCCCCCCGCTCCCACCCTGCCGTGTGGAGGTCCTTCTTTTGCAATAAAATCAGGAAAACAGAACCAGAGTTACCACAAGTTCATGGCACACTTTCTCCAGCACCCATTTTCTAGTCACTATTAAAGCGAGGCGCTTTGGGAGGACTTTGTCACTCCCCATGGGTCTCCCCAGAGGCAGCACTTGGGTTTTGCTGCTGCACAGATTCCCAGTTCCAGCAGGCTCAGTGGCAGCTCGCTGGCCTGGCTGGGTTTGTGCCGTGGCCTGAGCTCTGCTGACCCCGGAGCTGGCGCTGCAGCAGGGATGCAAAGGCTTGGGTTACAGCGATCCATCAGCTGCTCATCCACTTGCCAGCCCCGCTGCTCTCCTCACATCAATCATGTGGCAGCCCCAGGGCGGGTTTGCAGCCCGGGTACTCCTATGGCAGCTTAGCAGAGTGTCAGCAGCACAGGGGAGCCCCAGGCCTGAACGCAGCCACCAGAGCTGGGACCCTCCACGCCCACAACAAATCTCCTTGGTCTTGGGATTGGCATCAGCATCTGTCCTGTGTCTTCTGTTGGGGTAGTTGGTGGGGCAGCACCAAGGCAAAGCAGCCAAGATTGCATTCAAAGTTTGTGCTTAGTCAGGCAAGTGCTTCAGAAAACCCCACTTGCTGGAGTGAGCAACCTTTTGTCTGATATTTATGCAGTATCTCTAAAAAGTGAGAAGAGCTGTTTGCAACAGGCTGCCAGAGAAAAAAGAGAATAGGGTTAGGCTGGTGCAGCGTGTGCATGAAAATTGCACAGCCTCAGGCTGGCCTACAAAGCAGCCACAACCCTTTACATCCCTGAGCAGCTGATTTTGTAAGAGTGGAAACGGTCCCATCTGCAGTAGCAGCATCGTGCTGAGCAGTTTTTGGGCTGCCCAGAGCTGGAGCAGGACATGACCAGGCCAGGTACCAGCTTTGTACCCAATGTTCTTGCCTGTTGCATCTTCCCAGTCATTCTGCTACCTTCATTTTTCCAAATGGCTTTGTTTTACCTCTAATGTCTTTGTTCAGCGTAATTTTTGTACTACTATTTTTTTCTTTGCTTTATTGCTCTTCCACACAACCTGATCCCAGCCTCTCAGACAAGCACAGTCAAAATCACACCAATACATCACCATAATCAGATCTGATTGCAGGGCTCTCTGGAAGCCAAGGCACTGAGTGAAGGCTAACAGGCTTATTGATCACAGCAGAGCGACAGCTCTCTCTAGCACAGGATATAGCTCCTAGGTGGACTCTAATATGTACATTTGTTTTACCTCACTGGCAAAAAAATGTGTAAATATTCTGCTGTTAATGATACAAGTCTGTTCCTGGTTAATAAATGGGGAAACAAAAAGATTGAAGTGAATATCTTGCCTTCTAAAGCCTCATGACTGATCCTAATGCCCTGTCCTTTTTCTATCAATCAAGGCTGATTGGCAAAGCTTTTTAATTCAAGTCTCTAAGCAGGATGATCAGCATTTACTTAGCTAGTGTTGATTTCCACTTGACCAGCCTGCTCTGGAGAAAGGTATCACCTTATAGAGTAAACCCTCTTACAAGGGATAAAGAAACTGAGACCACCTCCATCCTCCTTGTTAACGATCCTCCTGAGCAGCTCTTGGTGTGGGTCAAGGAATGGGGGTCTCACAGGAGCTGGGCAGGCTCCCAGTGATGACTGTGGCTCTGAGGGCAGAGCACAGGGCACCTCCTGTGGCCCCAGCCCAGCTGTGGTGCTGGCTCATGGCAGCCCAGCCCCAGCCCTCCCTTCCCAGCCCTGCTTCCAGTCACAGTGACTGGCCTGGGACTGTGTCCCAGAGCTGCTGCAATATAAAACAAACCTGGCAGCAGGAGCCTACAGCCCCTGGCACATCCCCCCTGGCTATTTTTAGCTGCTTTTCCAGAGAAGCAAGGCTTATGCAACCTGCCTGCAAGTGCAGGGGCTCTGGCTACTGTTCGCCATGGCACCTCCACCTCTTGGATGGGATAGTTGCTCCAGGATGGGTTTGACAATGCTACTGGAGAGGGTAAGGCCCATGGAGATGCAATACAAGCATCCCACAGAGCTGGACCATGAGTTCTGCCACCCACAGAGTGATGAATTTCTCCCAGTGTTTCTTCTGTCACCTGTACCTGAGCTGTACCTGTATCCAACCTGGGCTGCCTGGCAAGGAGAGAGGGGAGATGGAAACATGAAATGCAACTAGGCTAACATTTAACAAAATGACTCATTTTTGTGAATTTGTTTGCTTACAAAATGTTGTTCTGTAAGGTCCTGTTTCTGGACAAATAGGAGAGGGTCAGAACTGAGAGTGGTGTTTTGGAACTGCAGGACTGGTTTTGCCAACCCAACCAACCCAGGGCTGGTTTTGCCTCACTGGCTTCATAAAGCACATCCAGGACATGCATGGAGCACTGCAGAATTTACACAGAGCATTTACACTTGATACAGAAGAGAGGAACTTTTTTTCCTCAGGTACTATATTTAGATCTTTTATGTGAAATAAGAGTTTGGGTTGCCTCTTCAAGAAAAGTAGAGGCTGCTGAGTGCCTGGGAGCAGGAGAGTCTGGAACTAGCCAGGACCATTCTAAATGTTTCACAGGGCTCAGGACCCATCTCCAGCCAAGACTTCCATGGCATGAGGAAGCCTTCAGTGCTTGGGAAAAGCCTTGAGGCTGTTGGGGCAGTAGTCTGGTGACTTCTGACAGCACTACTGCTACAGCCATGCTCCAGCTGCAAATGCTCATCCTATTTGTAGTTCAAAACAAAAGCAAAGCTCTTGTCTGCAGGACAGCAATCAAAGGCAGCTTGGGTCATTTCAGAGCCCCTCTTGTTTTGCCAGCTAACAGCACACATTGCCATGAAACTTCAGACTGAGCAGTAGGGATGGCACTGGGGAGTTAACAGGAGCCATCTGTGCAGGTTAGGAACCGTTTCCTTCCCTTTAACCAGTTTTGGGTCAGCTGGGTCATTCTGAGGTACAAGGAAAAGTGCCTGCCTCTTTGTGCCACCTGGAGATGTCAAATCCCATGCAGCAGCATTCAATGCAGAGCAGCTCAACAGTATTCCAGATCATTAGGCAGTGCTCATCCCTCCCACAGCCATTTGTATGCAGATCATGGGTGCTCTAGTTCAAATAAATTCTTCTAAAATTTTGGAGAAGTGAATGCTGAACAATAAATTATTAGACAATCATTCTAAGCCTGCCTGATATTCCTGATAGGATACAAAGCACATTATTAAGCACAGAAAGAGTATTGCACTAATGCTGTAGAAGCTATAAAACCAGCCTGAGTTTGAGTACTCAGAAAGCTGCTTATCTGCTCCTTTGGACTAAGAAGACTCAATGCCTTTCAGTTATTAAAAGGGATGAATTATGTCTCAGACTAAACTTGGAAGTCAGAGAAGCCACAGACCTCTCCAAGACCTCTGAGGGAAGTAAAGTCCTTTAAATCCTGGCTCAGCTTTTCAGAAAGAGCATTCGACTCCAGGAGGGATCTCTCATTTGTTTGTTTGCTTGTTTGTCTCCAACCAAGCTTACTCTCAAGTGATTTGCATTGACACCCTCTATGGGCTTGGGCTTTTCCAGAGCTTCAAGGAAGGTCCCATTCCAAAGGATTGTGCCATCCCAGGTGAGAAGAGATGGATATGCAGGGAGGGACTCAGGGCCAACCCCATGCTTGCACTCCTTTGACTCCCTCCCATCATCAAGCCACCAAACAGCTTTTTACAAAGGACATTGTTTTCACCAGAAAATTTGCAGACTGAGAGGCTCAATCTCCAACCTAAGATGAACCTAATGTAGCCCTGTAATCTTAGAGGTCCCTGCTTCGAAGGCAATCCTTCCACTGGCAAGCTGCAAGGGCTTTGTAAATCAAGTGTGTGTCTGTGGAACACCAGCCCTGGGTAACAGCCAAGGTCCTGAAGGTTAAGGGATGATATGGAAATACAGCAGACCTCAAGGATACTGGATATATTTTCTATTTGCAGATTTATGTGCCTGTCCTGGCATGTGTTTTTTGTCATGTGTACAGCATGAGCCCTGTAGTTGACACTTTAAACCGAGGAACAAAGGACTGTAACTGTAGAGGGGGCTAAATTGGATTGAATTAATTTGTTTATCCTGCAAATCAACATCTGCTCAGACCTATTTCTTTCAACTCTGAAGTTGTCATAACGGAATATTTTGCCTTCTGCTCAGTCTAATTACAGATGCACGAGCCAAAAGCTCTTAATTTTGTTCACAGCCATCAGTGGGAGCTTTTCTGCCACACAGTTAAATGAAGGCTCTTTCTCAGGAAGGTCTTTTCCCCAGTGAGTTGTGTGTTGGTACCCATCTAAGGGGATGTTTTTGCACTGAATTAATTGAAAAACTTATTTTCAGTACTGATGAAAACTATTACAGAAGACACAGGATCCCAAGGGGTCAGGTCTCCTCAAGCAAGGATGGGAGGAAAGTCCTCAGAGGCAGACAGTTCTGTCATCATCACTCTGCAGTGCCCAGGAGATGGATTTGTGCCACTGCACAAGCAGTGCACCCCCCACCTCTGAGGGCCCCAGAGAGGATCATAACTCCATAAGTATCCAGCACAAAAACCTTTCCTCCATCCTCATGTCACCACAGAATCCTAGAATGGTTTATGTTGGAAGGAACCTTCATGATCAACCAGTTACAACATCCCTGCTATGGACAGGGACATCTTCCTCTAGATAGGTTGCTCCCAGCCCTGTCTTACCTGGCCTTGAACACTTCCAGGGATGGGGCATCCACAGATTTCTTGGCAACATATGCCAGAGCCTCACCACTCTCACAGTGAAGAATATGCCAGGGTGGCTCCTTTAAGATGGAGGTGCCCAGGCTGGGGCAACCATGGGGCTGGTGAGTCCTCCCAGCCCAGCACAGACATGGCCACAGGTTCAGTGGCATCAGCCTCAGGAGCCTCAGTCAGGTACAAACTTGTCCCCCTACCTTTGATGCAGCAAGTGTGTGACCTTACCAACCATGATCTCATTTCTGATCACCTCAAACTATATAAAACCTTTTTCTGCCATGTCCTAAAGAAGTCCAGGTGTCCCAATCTGTAATGAGAGAAAACTCTTGTTTGATCTTTCAGGTTTCATCAATTTTCTAAGAAATATGAGGCATCCCCACTTCAAAAGGTCTCTGAAAGCAGAGGGGAATTTTCAGCTGCTCGCTGATGGAAATTACATGGTTTTATTTGCCAAATCGGGGCCAAACCAGGTTTGATGCAAATAAATACATCTCTGTTTTTTTTCCAGAGAAAGGTCTGTGTTGACTTACCCTACACAGAAAGATAGAATGACTTTTCTTTGCCTTGATTGTTTTGGAGTAGCTCTGGGTGCAACAGGTTGCTGAGAACTGTCAACACGAAAATCCAGGTCTGCTGTTGAGTAAAATGAGCACTTCCTTCATTTCCAGGCCTTCTGACCACAGAAAAAGGCATAGAAATGTGAGGAGAAACCACTCTTCCCTCCCTCCAGAGCCATACCTGTCTCTGAGCTCCCTAAAGGACATTTTCCAGTCAGGAAAAGGTCTCCAGCATCTGTCAGTGGCTGCTCCCAGTGCAGTCCTGCCCTGAGGCTCCTCAAGATGTTGTCTGCCTGCCTACTGCTGCTGCTGCTTATCAGCAGCCCTGGCTTGAGGCTACCCCAGCAGTGCATGGCCATTATTTCCTCTGTGGAGTTGCAGAGTTGGGGAAAACAAGAAGCTTTTTCCAGGGTTTGATATTCACAGCTGAAGGTTGCAAAGTAATTAGCTCCTGTATCTGAAGTCATCTTCAGCACACCAACAGGGGCTCCTTTAAGCAAGACTCATTTAAAAAGAGCATCATTACCAGCACTGGGCCTCACACCATTTAGGGTTTTTTCAGAGAGGCTTGAGGTGGTAAAGAATTTTTGCCCTTAAGTCACAGATTTGAGTGTTTTTCTCTCCTTTAGAAATAGGTGCTGGAAAACACAGCCCCAAAAGCAATCCCAGTGCAGGGTTTGTATTGGCTTACACAGAGGAGGGGTCAGGATGGATGTTTAATTTCTCTCCATGTGCCTACAGCACCTTCCTTACCTGCTGCCTCTGGATCCTCTGTCAGAGTGGTTGCCTCAGAGGTTTCAACCTTGGATATGATACATTGGACCAGAACTTATGTCAAAAGCTTGATACTGCCATTCAAATATAAAGACAATATTTAAAAACAAAAACAAAAACCCTGAAAACCAGCCCACCCATTCATACCAGGTAGCTCAACTGCAGGTTCATCCTCCAGAATCCTTGGAAAGGCACAAGACCCCGAGTGAGAGCAAATGCAGGAGTGGTCCAGATCCCGTAAAATGTGGAATAAGAAGCTGGAGGACAGTTAGTACTGTGGTTAACAATATAGCAGATTCTGCCTGGTAAATGGGAACAAGAGAGCCAGGACAAAGGGACATGGCAAACCTCCTTGTTCCACCAGACACTGGAAAATGCATTTCTCTGACCAGTGCCTGGGTGGTCTGTTCAGTTGGATTTTAAGTTCTAATGAACAAGGATAAAAGGTATGAAGTTGAGCAGGAATGTGTCCAGTGAAACCTTGGCCTATGCCAGAAAATCCACAAGTTTTTGTAGGGCCAGGATTTGACACTCTGCCAGCTGGCCTGTGTCTGTACTCCTGTGTTAGCAGAGTGGCAGTGGCTGGATGTAACTGCTGTGCCCCAAATATCTGCAGGACCTTCTCTGCAAGTGGCACAGGCTTTCTCCAAGATGAAAGGTTGGGGAAACAAAGGTAGCATTGAATCAGCATCCTCTCCCAGAGGCTGAGCAGGAATTTGGAGCACTTGAATAGTCCATCCCCAAAGAATCTTTTCCAGGTCTGACTCTGATCCTGGTGCATGCTGAGACAGGACTATGTGAATTTGTAATCAGTGCTGTAGACATGATTTAAGGCCCTATAATATGTATCTCAGTATTACATCACAATGCTTTGAATTGAGGAGCTCCAAGTATTGTGTTTTCGTGCATATAGCCTGCATCTCAGATAACTCACACCACTGTAAAAGAACTGTCCTTTCGAACAAGTTCTTAGCTAATCTGCATCCTCAGATAACCCAGGGGTCATCCCAGAGTATCAGTTATGTGTGTGGAACCATGGGAACAGGGTGGCAAGTATCCAGCTCCCTCCTTCCTCAAAGCCTCCACATCCCTTTCTGCTCCCACCTCCTTCCCACAAAATGCCAAGTTCTCTGCAGTCCCCATCTCCCTTCCTGTGTGCAGCAGATGTGAGATGGGACAACAGAGCCAACAGCATCTCAAGATGCCCACAGCTATCTTCTGGTCCAGTTTTGTTTCTACATGTAACTGGTGCTGAGCATGGACATTCAAGGGGCTCCAAGGGACAGTCAGGGTGGTGGCAGCCTTTTCATATCATCCACAGCAGCCTGCAGCTGCCAGCAGCTCATATATGGAGGGTGGAAAGATGGGAAAAGTCACAAGCTGGGCTCTAAAAGTCTGCTGAAAAACAAAATAATTAGTTCTTTCTCTATTGCTTGCATTGGTGTCTCAGAGGTAACTCTGTCCAGATGATCTTCCTCAGTATTATTTTCTTATTTCCATTCAGAGTGCAGACAGTAAAACCTTCTTGATGCAGACTTCCACTCCAGCCTACAGAAGCTTGGCAGAGAAACTGAGCATTTACAGGGACGATTGCTGCAGCCAGGAGCCTAAAATTAGACTTCTAATACCACTGCCAGCACCTGAGAGGTGACCTGGTTTTCAGAAGTGGGGGGAAATGTCAAAGCCTGGTCCATGTATGGCTCAATGCTCCATGACAGCAGCTGAGTCTGCAGCTGCTCCAGATCCTGGTCTGTGACAGTCAGACAGGTCTGCAGCACAGAAAACCCAACTGCCCTCTCCTTAGGGGCCCTACCTGCAGAGCTGTGTCATCTGTGGCAAATTTATTCATTCACCCTGCCTCCTCTGACCCCTTCTCACAAAAATGTCTGATCATCCTTTTTAAGTTCTGCTGTTGAACAATATGGCACATAGGTTTATTCTGCTGACAAGGTAATGGCATCATGTATTTGCAAACATCAGCTCCTGGGCATTTCCCAGGCTATGGAGTCTATTTAAAACCATAAAATGCATTTCAGGACTTCCAAATGAGCCAAAGGAAAAGCTCCCTGCCCAGCAGCAGTGATGCTGCTGGGCATACACAAGGCCAGCCAGCTTTGGCAAGACAGTGACACATAAAACCTCCTTTATAACAAAACCTGTGAGTGTATCAACCCCCTTGCACATGCTGCACCTTGGGGCCTGTGTTTGTTTTTGAACCAAGGTCATCACATGAATTATATCCTCATTGCAGGGTTTGTTAGAAAGGTCTTTGAAAGCAGATGGGATTGTGAAACACTCCTTTACTACACCTAATGCATTGCAAATAGCAGTGAAAAAACTGACAGCAGGCTGGAATGCCGAGAAAATTGCTTTGCAAAACTAAAGTGTTTAAAATAAACTTTAATGTTATTGATTTTAACCCATGTCGGGAAGCTGAAGCTAGAAACATTCTTTCTAGTGTAAATGAGTTCAGCTTCAAGTCTCTGTAAAATTGAAAAAAAGCCACAACACAGGGAGTAAGAATTAATCTGTGAAAAACTGGAGATGTGCAAGCACGTTGGGAAAAAATAAACACAGGCTGGGCATCCCTTAATATTTGCCCCGGGGAGCAGCGAATGGGCCAAAATGGACAAAAAATGGGCAAATGGCTAATGGGCAAACTGGCAAGAAATGGACTAATGGTCAAATGGGCGTGGTGTGTGGCCCAGCAGCTCGCCCCAGGGTTGGTCTAGCAGTTTGTCGGAGAGTTTGCAGGGCAGATTGCAGGACAGTTCACATGGCAGCTGGAGAAGGGCTCCTCCCTGACCCTCCCAGAGCAGCCAAGAGAGGCAGCAAGCAGACCAGGGTCTGGAAGGATGAGCATGAAGAGCTGCTTTCAGCCCATCCCATTACCATTCTCAGTGTCAGCTAGCACAGGGTGGCTGCCCCATGGATGCATGGCTGATGGCTGTGCCACACTGCCATGAGAAATGGGCCTGGTGGGTCAGGCCCCCTGAACACCAGTCCTGCCAAGCAGAGTGGAGGGGCAGCCAGACCCATCCCTGGGCACTGGGATTCCCCCTGTGCTGGCTCTCTGTGTCCTCTGCATCATCCCTCCTGCCCCAGAGGCCGGCACTGATGGAAGCTGCCAGGGCTTCTCCAGTTGTGGCTGTGTCTTATATAAGCAGCCAGTCACTTGCCTTCAGTGGTGAGAGTGGAACATATTACACTCTTCCAGCAGCTTTTCTACTTTGCAACCTTCCTCTGATCCCATTACCCCTTCCTGGCTTGGCAAGTTCCATTACTGCTCAGGGCTTATGTTGTGCCCATCCACCTCCATTCAATGGTGACCCAAGCTAAACACACAAGGGTTTAAAGAGCCAAAAAACTCTATCAAAGTAAGAGCTGGGAAATGCAGCCTCCTGCCCAGGCCATGTCACAGAGGGCTGGGAGTGAGCCCCTCGTATTTGGGGCTTTAATGCCCCATGCTGCCTCATGTCCCAGTCTCCTTGCAGGGGCCCTGAACTGAGAGGAGGGTCAGATTTGAAAAGACTGCTGGCTTGCTTCTTTTTCCTGGAAATTTCCCAGCCAGCTGCTGCTGCGGCCTTGTCTTGTTTGGCTCACAAGACCTGATAGGATCAGAGCCAGAGACAGCACCCAGATAGGCCAAAATGACTGGTGTCTCCTGCTCCTCACTTGTAGGAACAAGCTCTCTAAGACCTGATGGTGACATGTCTGAGAGGTCCCTCTTTGGGGACCCTCTGGCTGCAACACCCTTCTCTGCAGAGAGGATGTTGGCAACACATCTTCTAGGTCTCTCCTTTCAAAAGAGCAGAGAATAACCCTGCATTTATCTCCAGGCTTTAATAGACATTGTAATGCAAAGCAGCTGCTCAGCCCCTGAGGGATCTGTGCTCTCCTTTTGACTCAGTCTCGGGATGTGAAAGCAAGATAAAACCAAAATCTCCTGATGAAACATCCCTGCTGGACTGAGGACCCATGATGGGAGTGCAGGACACCCAGCCCCAGCCCCATTTTGGGTTGGGCAGCACAGTGGTGTCATCCCCTATTGTGACTTGATCTCTTTCTGCCATACCTTCACTCCACTTTCCTGCAGCAGCTGTTTTGGTGCTTTGATTTTTGCACATACAACCATGCTGGGTATTAGATCCTACAAGAGGTCTGAGATTTTAAAAATATGTATCAGTGTGCATCATTTCTGAGAGCTTGTTTGCATCTCAAAGCCCCTGGTGTTGGATTACAGGGATATTTGAGGGGATAATAATAATAATAATAATAATAATAATAATAATAATAATAATAATAATTCCTAAATAAAAATTTTTAGGATAATGACTCATCAGTGGGTGGTGACTGCAGGGCCCCACATGACAACATCTCCCCATCCTGTCCCATCCCAGAGTGTGCTTGTGGCTGTGGCACTACCTCCATTTGGAATCAAAGTGCCAATTGTGGGCCAAAAACGGCAGAGCACAGCATAAAAAAGAGGGTGCGATTTGGCCCTGGAGATGTATTTTTAGACTTTCTATTTTGGACTACTCATCTCTAGCATAACATCTGTTGGATCATTTTATAGCTGTGATTGTTTACTGGTGACCGGCTGCCACTGCCACTGCAGGGATTTGATAATAGTAGTTTTTCTGTGTATCTGGGGATACATGTTACTGAAAGGCAGTGGGAACAAGTGAATGAGCTGTATTTAAACACCACAGCAAAGGGAATAAATTTTTAAATCAATCATTTTCTTGCTACTTGTAGGATTGTCTCATCTGCAAAAGACAAAAGAAGGGATCTTTAAGTTTATATTTGCTGTTCAGAGATTACCTTGAATTTGACCCTTCTGCTCAGTTTACTTTGTTGAAGGTGCTGAAATTGTCATGCCCTAATGCCACAGAGTCAATTAATCCCAACTTCACAGTTGAAACTCTGGCCAGGGACTCCATGGTTTCTGCACTGTAGGTTCCTGTGAAAGCCTTATCTGCAGGGCACATCAGAGAAAGGACAGTGAGGGGGTTTTTAAATTACGAAAGTGTGGTTTATTACAATGAAAAGGAGAGATAGAGAGGGAGAAAGGAAGAGAGGATGGGCAGTTTCCATGAGAGGAGAATCAATCCGGGCAGAATTTCCAGCAAGGCACATTTAGAGGCAGTGTGTAATTGAGATTATATTGATTTTCCTCCATTTACTGTAAGGTAACTGCGAGTGAAACTGTAACAGGAAACTTAGAAATGCTCTTCACAGAAGCTATATTTAGGCAGACACACTGACATGATACCACTGAATAAAATAAACATGCAGGAGACAACCAGTCCTGAGAGACTTTCAGCTCCATCTGCCTGACATGAGCAAGGGGAATGCATTATTCCCAAGCCATCTATGTGACCTTTATGGTAGGAACCTATAGAAGCCAGCAGGCTGCTGGGCACCTTGGATAAACTGGGAGGCATCTCCTTTAAACCCAAGGGGTTTGCCCTTCCCTGCTAAAACAAAATGCCTGCTAGTTGGTTTGAGCTCAGCTCCTCTGGCTGCTGTTCCCTTTTATAACGGGATAATTTATGGCTTGTTGTCAACAGAAAGAGCAACAATTTGTTTGCTGCACAGGCTGGAAGAGATAAGTTTTCTCAGAAGTCTGGGTGATTTTTGGAATTAGGGGGCAGCTGCTTCTTTAAAGTCTCTGGCATGGTCTCCTGTGTGAAATTAACCCATACATGAGGTACAGCTGCCTGGTCTCACTGATGCTGTCACAGTGCACACAGGAGCCTGTTTTTTTGATGGGGCACCTAAAGCTTTATCCAATTGCCTATCCAAATTCCCTATTGCTCCTTTATCCCTGGCAAGGGACACCATTTCCCAGAAGCATGGCTCCCAAAGTCCCAGGGAAAGAGAGCAACCCTGTTCTCCAAGAGCTCTGATGGATTTCAGGTCCTGTTAGGGTCCAGATCAAGCATGGAAAAGTCACTTACCTCCCCTGTAAGAGGGAAGGATGATACTTTCCCTCCTCCCCATCTACACGTGACACACACTATGTAAATATTTAGTATTTGAGCGTACTAACGCTTGTCGGAGCAACATAAGTGAATATCAGATCTGCAAATATTAAATCCAGGAATGCAGCTGAGAACGCTGTTTATTTTTATCAGCTAACTGCACACCTTTTACCCTTGGCTGCAAAGACTGCTCTGTGATGGGAAGTGAAAGCATAAAATATCTGAAAAAACTGCAAGTTATTTCTCCTTGCAGTGTCTACACTGAAGTACCTTCCACAGGCTTCTCAGCTAAATGAACTCTGAATCAATAGTCTGCTTCTGCATCTGGAGGAAAGGTGCAGTAGCAAATCCCACTGCTGATACAGCAGCCTGATCTCTGTGTCCAGCATGCCCACTTAGGTGGCACCAGATCCCTGGCAAGGCTATAGTGTGTCTGATGCAATAAAGGTAGAGAAATTCAGCAGAAATTAAACCCTCATGAGTTGCAGCTCATCATGTGAGATAAGATAGGCAGGGTGCAAACAGGCAGAATTTCTGATTAGAACCAATTCAGCACAATAGGGCTGGTGGACTACTAGAACTTGCACAATCCAGATTCTGGAATGCTATGTTTCATTGAGAAAAAGGAAAGCAGGGATAAATACACTAACTCTCCCTACTGAGCATATCTCCACTAACTACATAGTAACTACTTATCAATTGGTGGGGGAGAAGTGCACTATCTACATATCAACTACTTAAACATGAACAACTCCTGATATATACCAAGTCCCTCATTGGGTGTGAGCCCCCACAAGCTCAGCTCTGTGTGTTGGGACTCATCTCCACGACTGTCTTTGCCACAGCATTGTTTCCTTTATCATTTGTGGTCTCATCCACATTGCTGCTGGAGTCTGCTGCTCTCTGGACCATGGCTCCTTTTCTGGAGGAAAAAGCACAGAACCAAGAGCAAGACCAGGACTGCAGCAGCAGCTCAGAATGGCCATTGCTGCAGGGCAGCCCAGAGCGTGGCTGGCCAGCCCTCTGTTGTTCCTGGTACTTGGCACACACTGCCATGCACAGACACGTCTCCTTCTCCAGCCCATCCCCAAATACCTGCGCGTGCTGGACAAAGATGTGCACAAGCCAGACCAGGGAGATGATGGCTGCCATGGACAAGGGACAGAAGGGATGAGGTTGGCTCTGAGGGGTACAGGAGGAGGGGAAGTGGTGATAGGAGCCTCAGGAAAGTGGGGGAAGGAAGGAGAGGGAGCCAGGCACTGGCAGCATGGCCCAGCCATCGTGTGCTGTGCCCAGGAAGCTCCAGCAAGGCACTGGGTGCAGGAGGGGAAGCACTCTCTCAGATCCCGAGTTTGTGCTTGGCTCTGGTCCTCCAGCCTGGTACAAGGGCCATCACAGCCAGGCCAGCCCTGCCCTGTGTCCCACCCCAGCTCAGCCCTCACAGTGGCCTGGAGCCACCACAGCCCTGACACCCACGAAACACAGACCTGCCACTCCAGATTGGGCACTCAGAGCTTTCATTCCAAGACAGGATGAAGCCCCCATGAAACCTTGTCAAATACAAAACTACACTGTGACCCAGGGATGCTTTGCTCCTTGAGATGAGCCCTGCAATGAGATGGGATTGTTTCCCTTGGTGCTGATGCCTGTGCTTGTGAGGATGCTCTTGGGCCTTTGATACAAGGTCTCAAGTTTGATTAAAGGCCTCAAGTTTGATAGAAGGCCCCCATTTTGATTAAAGGCCTTGAGTTTGATACAAGGGCCCCAAGTTTGATACAAGGCCAAAAGTTTGATTAAAGGCCTCAAGTTTGATACAAGGGTCCCAAGTTTGATACAAGGCCCCAAGTTTGATTAAAGGCCTTGAGTTTGATAGAAAGCCCCAAGTTTTATGCAAGGGCCCCAAGTTTGATACAAGGCCCCGAGTTTGTTACAAGGCCCTGAATTTGGGACAAGGCCCTGAATTTGTTACAAGACCCCAGGTTTGAGACAAGGCCCCAGGTTTTGCACAGGCCTCAGGAGGCCACTGACAAAGGCAGAGACACCTTTGCCACCTCTTTGGGAAAGTGGTGCTCTCTGTGCAGCAGCAGTTTGATGCGAGTGGAACCCACTGGTTAGGAGCTCACAGACACTGGTGGCACCTGGATATCTTTAAATAGGAGCAAGGCTGTGCTGCAGGAGTAGCAGCACCAAGAGATGGTGTGATGGGGCACGGTGCTGCCGCAGGGAGCCGGAGCCTGCAGAAGGGTGAGAGGCGTGAGGAGTTGCGGACACCACACAAGCCGCCGAGTGCCATCTGCTGCTGTCTGGAGATGATGTGAGCTCTGCGAAGGGCATGACACTTAGGGGTCTACCTAATATGGAAGAAAAAACAGGAGTGAGATCAGCAGTGCTGCATCTGCTCTCCCAAGCTAAGGACGAGGAAGAAAGGGGGTCTGGCAATTGTATAGATCCACCAGCTGGCTCAGCACAGTCCCAGCGCTGACATCAGCCCTGCCCCAGCTCTGCATAGGAACATCTTTCCCAGTGATATTTTTCTTGCCACCAGAGCTTAATAATATTTCAGGGGGTTTTTGGAGACAGGTGTCTGCTGCCCTTTCTCTCCTCACTGCAGAGTTGTGTGGTGATGTTTCTTGCTGCTGCCTGGCTGGCTGGTTGTCCTGGCCTCCCCTGACAGCCTGCAGGGCCTTTAGCATTGCAGAGAGCAGAGCATGGCTGGAAAATGGCTTGCAGGAGCAAAGGAGGATCTATAGATCCCAAAATAAGTGGATTATGCCTTTTTGGTCCCTGTGGACCAAACCCAGATCCATACAGAGTGATTCTGAAGCTGTTTTGGCAGTCTTCACTGCTTACACAATCCTTCTTTGCCTCCTCTGGATGGATGGAGCTGCTGCACCTGGATGTGACCTATGGGCCACCAAGGGAACCTCGATGGAAAAAGGGTGTTCAACACACAGGTGCCTTCCCTCCAGCAGCCCACAGCTCCCCAAATCATACTGTGAATCATGGCAGGGTTTTGCCAGAAGACATAGGAGACCTTCAGTAGCAGCCAAGCAGTGAAAATCCTTTCATCCATGCCTGACTCAAGGAAATGTAACTCCTTACCTTGGCTTCCTTCCTGCTTGACCTTCCCATAAATGCAAGGTGAGGTCCAGCTCTGGTGTCCATGCCTTGACCAGAGGCATGGTGAGTTCTACCCACAGGGCTGAGGCTGCAGGATCACTTTACCCTCAGGCAGTGCTTGACTTGCAATTTTTACCAGTGCTCTGGTAATTTTTTGGTTACAGAATTGTGTGAGTTGGCCCCTCCTGTCATTCCTTTAAGAAAGACTGACTCAGGAGGAGAGCAGGTTCATTTGTCAGTGGTGTAACAGCTGCAGTTAAACACAGTTCTCATTCCCACTATGCAGCTGACCATCTTGTTCACAGGCCTGCCCTGATCACCCAGCCACAATGCCACTGCCCGGTCTGTGCAGTACTTAGCACTGAAAACAATGATTTCTGAAATGTGGATGCATCACAGAAATTATGAAACAGGTTCTGGATGGAAAATGCTTTGATTTCTTATGCCAGAGCTCACCTTGTGCACTGCAAACCCTTTTTTTCCTCATTGAGAGGGAAAGCAAACAGGAAAATTGCTTTTTTCCCCCACCTAGATGTGGGGGATTTGGATGTTGTGAGCTGTGTGAACATCATGGTGCAATTTCCCTGATCCCACCAGTAGCAGGGTAGTTCTGGGCAGAATCCATGCTCAGGGCTGGGATGGGGGATACCAGAGGAGCAGTGCTGGGGCTTGGCATGGGGGCAGGGGTGGAGGGACTGGCACGTGCCACCTCTGCCAGCAGCACCTGCTCGTGTGTGAGTCAACTGCGGGGTGGGAGGCTCTTGAGAGAACATAAGAAGGAAAGCAGATATTTAAGAAATTAGTCACAAACATAATGGCTTAATCAAGAGCCTGTTGGAGGCATTTGGGTTCAATTTCACCAGAAGCTGCTCCAGCCACCTGGGCCAAGATGTGGGGATGAGGGGTCTTGTTCAACAGCATGGCTGGTTCTTGACATTCCTGCATCTCTCCACACCTCATCCTGTGCCAGCACCAGGGAAAATCCCTCCTGACACATACCTGCCTGTAGAGCACGTCTGTGAGCCAGCCTAGGAAACTGATCCAGCTGGAAAATAACACAGGGAAAGAGGAAAAAACCCCCACATTTTCCCCACCACCAACTCTGATCTCTGGCATTGTCCTCACCAGACCCCAGTACTCTTCCAGAAGCATGGCCAAGAGGATGGAGCAAGTTTCTGGGAGGGAGGAGTGGGAAGGGATTATTTTGCTGAAACTCAGCATGGCCAGAGTTAATGAGCTCAGTGAGGCAGGTTGTCACACCACCAAGCTGATACCTGGGTCACCATGCTCATCATCCATGTGGGCATCACCTTGAGGCCTCCAAAGGCTCCAAAAGAGACAACACACAGGTGGCCTTCCCTCCCTTCCACTGCCTGATGCTCTTTAGCTGCTGCTGTTTGTCATAATAGCAGATCAAATTCGTATTTATAATGACAACCTGGGTACCTTGACAAACCAAGGGAACAGAGGGATGAGATGCTGAAAAGAATTTGATGTTCATACTGTTCACATTTGGCAACTTCAGTGCATAATGAACATTGAAGGTAAACCAATGCATGTACTGAACAGGGAAGGAAGGATTATTGCATGAACAAAGAAAATTCAAAGGGAACCATGTGAACATAAGAATTCAGAAGCTGAAAGGAGCTGTATTAATAGCTGTTGACTTCATTTCGAGTTCTGTCTGGAATATATTCTAGTTATAGATAGGAACAGAGGCACACTGCTATTAGTCAATTTAGTAGAAACATTTCTGCTGACACATTTTTGCTATAAGAAACTGGAAAAAGGTGTTTTTATATTCTATAAGAGAAACTAGGTTTTTCTGAGGAAAGCCAAAATGCTTCACTGCATCCAAAACTTCATTTTGTCAAAAAATATCTCAGTGAGAAAAGGGCAGGGAGAGATAAGGAGAGGATTTTCTTAGTCTGCTCTAGCCATTAACCACTTTGTGGCTTGATATCTTGATTTTATGACCTCTAATAAAAAGTTAAGCTACAAGACGAGTCCCTGCATGATGAAATTATTTTTTTCTGTCTCTACAAAATGCTTCAGAAGATGTTTGGCACAATGCAAGAAGTTCTGATAAGAGATACTGTCAATAAATTCCCAGCTGCATTAGGATGTAAACATAAAAGTATTAAAAAAAAAAAAAAAAAAAAAAAAAAAGAGAAACAATTTATATTAAGAACATTCAGAATTTTAAAAGTAGTTGGTGTAAACAAACCTAGAGGTTTGAATTAGATCTCTAGTTTGGTTAGTCCAGCTACTTTGATCTAGCTCAGGAACTGAAGGCAGAATCTCGCCTTTTCAGTGTACACCTACCATTTGATTATCAGGTCTATGAAAATGTGCTATCAGACTTAAATTGTTACTTCTCATCTCTTGCCTGAATGCAAACCCTTTGCACAAAGAAATAAGTCTATGTGGCTACATTTTCCTTACAACAAAACAGACGAGAACAAGGAGGGGAATAAAAGCCACCAGCAAAACCCACTCCTTCTGTTTAAAATTATAGATGTAAGCAAAGAGCCTAGGGAGCAGCCCATATTAGGCAAAGTGCACTCTTTTCTTGTAAAAAGTTTGAAGAATTGAAGGTCTGCTCTCCCCACTTACGACCATCAGTGCACTTGTGTACTGGGAATGAAAACAAGAGGAGATGTGAGGATACGGGAGTGAGAGGAGGGGCTCTCAGCTCCCAGCTGCAGGGACTGAGGAAGGAGGGGGTGATGAGACCTGCACAGAAGGAAATCATGGGACCACCTGGGCTCCAGCATGGTCCCCAAGGCCAAGCTGGGGTCAGCATCACTGCTGCACCCACTCTGCAACCAAGGGGAGCCTTCTGGCCAGGGCAGCTGCAGGGAGAGACCCATCCCAGGGGATTGTCTGGGTTGCCCAGTGTGCTGCTGGTGTCACTGATGGGCCATGCTCAGCCCCTCACCTGATGATGCTTTGCTTGGCAGCACCATCAGACAGGCTCAAGACAGAGCACTGTGCCTGTGGTGACAAAATCAAAGCTGGTTTTAGCTCTGGGAGCCTCACTGTACAGCACAGCGTGGGTAACCTAGTGAGGACACAGCGAGTAATCCAACCTGTCCAAAGCACCGTGTAATGCTACACCTGGGTCAGGATCCCAGGTATGCTTTCTGCCAGCTCTGCAGCTGAAAATGTGCTTTCTGGTATCTGGTCTCTATCAAGCTTCAGGGATCAGATTGGTTTATGAACCTGCTTATATTAAGAGCAAACAATTTATCACTGCGAATTTTTCATGGAGTTACCTCACTGTTCCTCTGGTCCCACAGCTACCTGCCCCTGAGAGCTCAAACCTCAACCCATGGCTTCTGGGAGCTGTGCAGCATGTGGTGACTCTGTGGGTACCTCTCCTTCCTTCTGCCCTCAAGGCACAACTCAGATCTGGCATTTTAAACCTTACTTTTAAATTTTTCTATCATGTAAAGTGCTTTTGATCACAAACATCACATAAAGGGTTCTGGTGTATAATATGTGTGAGAATGGTGCACTCTCTATGCTTTACACAATTTCCTTCTTTACCTGCCATGGCTTTTGGGTTGGTTATACTATGATCAATAAGGTGTGGTTTTTTCCAGATAGACTCCACATATCATACCGTATGTTTAAAATTGCTGCATCAACAAATCAAAGTAAACAACCTTCTCTCCCCTGTGAGATGATGAAAAACATAAATTATGTGGTCTTTAAACAAATGGTAAAGAGTTTCCTTATTAGGCTTCAGGGTCCTGTGTGTGTATATGCCCATTGTAAAATCCTTGTCATTCCTGGGTCTGTAGGTCTGTATAATGTTCCTCACAGGTTCAATTGAGTGGTCAGCATACCAAGCTTGGACTGAGGGATTTGACATTGACACACACACACACATATCCATGCATATATATAAAAACTACAGTGAAAATGTTAAAATATCTACTGTTTCTTTTGCAAAAATTTTCTTGATAGTGAAAGCTTGCCTTGCTTTCAGGAGAATTTTTTCTTCCATTTCCCTTCTGTAGCATTTTCTCCATTTCTTTGCTTGCATAGAATTATATCTTACATTCAATGTTTTGCTTTACCAGGTAAGAAAAACACATCATCCCTGTCTGGGGACACAATGCTGTGCTTCCCACCCATGTGAGATCTAGTCCACCTCCATGTCCCTCAGACAACGGGCCCAGCCACATCTTCACCCACTGCCCTTCCCAACCTGCCACCTTTTCCTGGCCACAGCCACCAAAGCACCTGGAAAGCAGGAAAGACCTTGGCTGAAAACTGAAAAAGGACGCTGAAAACACTGACTAAAATTGGATCAGCAGCTTTGGTCAGTCTCACCATGGCCAGCTGGGCTGTGGCAGACATCTGGGTGAGCTTCCCAGGGACAGTGGATGGGAAGAGCCCTGAGGTGCTGTGCTTGCTGCCCCAGGCTGGCCATGGCTGTGACCATCACCTACCTGAGAACACCTGTGAGTGTGAGAGTTACAGCACCAGCCATTCCCTTCATAAATAATTTTGCTTAAACAAATAGCACCAAGTTCATTGTACTTGTTATGGGAATTATCTTGAATAAAGCAAATACTGAGGTTATCAGAGAGATATGTCTTATCTAAGGCAAATGGCAATTTTTAGGGGGGTCATCACTGTTGACTGATTAAACATGTTCCTGATGGGATGTCTGGCATGTACTTATCCATAGAAATGCCTCACTTTTTCTGGGTAACCTTTGAGAACCAAAGCATGTCCTGGTCTCTTGCCCAACTTCTATTTCCCGTGCAATTACCTGTTATCTCAAAGCAAATGTGCAATAGAAGAGGAGAACCAACAAGAACCCTCCAAACTGGGATGCTGGACCATACCTGGGCCTCCAAGTATTACAGCAACACAAATAAGAAGTGTGTGTGGCCAAATGGACTCAATATCCCACCATCCTGGCCATTATCCATCTCCTTTCTGCAGAAGCTTTCAGCCCACCATTCTGCCATGTCTCATTTAAGATGTAGCTGACATTAAAGATAGAAAATCTTTCAAGTTATTTTAACTGAGTCAATAAACAGCCATCCTAGGATCAAGCCATGAAACTGCAATCTGAGGGTGATCTTTTTTTTTCTCTCTCTTACTTCTCATGGACAGATAAGGAACAGTTTATATCTTTGAAACTTTAAATAGGACTGGAAAACCAAGTACTGCACAGGTAAATCAGCAGCATTAAGGATGTCTTTAACTACATCCACTCCCCAATTTTCATGACTCATTCAGACCAATTGCTCTTTGCAGTAGCTGAGCAGGTTGCCAGCATTGAGGAGCTCACCTGCATGACTCCCTGAGAGAGCTGGTGACATTACCTTTTTGGAAAGCTGAAAAAAGTGAGAAACTAGGACATTGAGGTCAAACTTGCTACTTTCCCAATTGCTAAGAGTGCTCAGCTTGAGATTTTTCTGAGTGTTCCATATTTCATAGCACCGAGCAGACTTTGCAGTTCGATTATCAACACTTTGCACTGCCTGTGAACACTCAGACACCAGAAATCTGAAGTATTAATGCAGAGCTTGTGCCCTTACATCCCTGCTACAGCACAGCCAAGTTAGTGGATATCTCCCACCTCTCCCCTCTCTTCCCACCTGAGGTGCACCTGCACAGCAAACCCATGAAGAGACAGGAAAGACAAGAGATCAAAAACAAATGATCATTGATGTCCAGGGACCTCACTTTGGCTCTTCATGTGGAAGGGATTCAGGTGCTATAAAGTGTTGTGGTAATGTGTTGCAGTAAAATAAATGAGTGTCTCATACTATGCACAGAAAAATTAGGAATACACCCAAAAAGTGCATGTGAGTAGCTTGCCATGTACTTTGTGCAGCTTGCATGAGGGAGGTGCAGGGAAGAGATGATTTCTCCAGCCTGGTGTAGGAACACCCTCCTCAGACCATCTGTTCTCCCTCATCTAACCCACCACCTGCTTTCTACAGCAGTCACTGAAAGAGCCCCAAAGCCCTGTGTGCTCCCAGTGATCCCCCAGCCCCTCCTGGAGTGCAAAGGCTGAGAGCTGGAGGGAAGTGGCACATGGCACATGAGGAGAGTCTCACCTTCTCTTCCTGCTGGATTCACTTTGTGTTCAGGAGCAAACAGAAGGAAATCACCTCTGTCACTGCCACAGAGCAGGGTTTGCCCACTGGACCCTCTTTGACTGCCCATCCCCAGGCTGTGAGAGAAACCAGGGAGTGCATGGTGCATGGATACCAAGTTGTTCACATGCCATAGGAATATTGGCCATGTGAGAGACACCCCAGCTGCTGAGCACAGCCTTGGCCAGACGGAATAGGGGCTTGATGGAAACAAGTCTGTGAGTTTAGTTAAGGAGGTTGTTTTCAATTAAATGTGCATTTTCTAAGGTGATCAGTAACTTGAAGGTGATTTTGACTTTGATGTCTCAGCACATGCTGCAGTTGACTTCTTTAACTCCCTGCTCTTTAAGCACATCAAGGTAAGATTATCCACAGTTTCTTCCCTGATTTTGGCGCTACCAGTCTTTCCTGGTGCCACATTATTTTTATCTGATTACTCCTAATCAAATGTCCCTACCAGACCCTGCCGGGGTGGGGGGGGAGCAGTGGGGGGATGGAATAGGATGGACTTTAAGGTCCCTTCCAACCCAAATATATATTATTCTAATTTTACCTGTCTGCCTGGAGTATCAGCCTTCACATCCTCACTCTTGGCTTTGAAACAGAAAGATTAATTGTCTGGGAAAGTGAGAAAAACTTATTTACTGTGAAAAAACAAACAAAGAAACAAAGCAGCTCATGCAAGGAAAGCTAGAGATAAGCATTTAAAAATCCTAAATACCTGACATTTTATCTGAGTTGAGATTTTTCTACCTTGGTTAATTCAATGCAGTTTAACATAACATTGGGGACCTGACTCCTGTTCCATTTATCTCACTGAAATAAAAAAAAAATAAAAAAAATACAAAAGAATAAATCCATTCTATCTGGAGGAACAAAACCATTTTTAAAAGGGCTGGAGGTCACCAGTAGGCGTATCAAATCTAGGCAAATTTACATGGTGTAGGAGTCGCCAGCTTTTGAGCCACAGTGTAGCTATTAAGTGAAGGATCAGGGGTTCATTATATTAATCTGGCACTCGGTACAAGGTAGCAGGTGACTGGGGAACACATTTCAAGCAATTGCTGTGAGTCAGATTTAACTCACACTTTCTTCGAGGGCTGCTCACCATTATCTCCGGAGACATTTTCAGGCATTGGGGGAACATGCACCAAAACACTCCCTCCCCATAGATGGAGGGATGGAGAGCAAGACAGCAGGGGATCGATGCCTGCACACCCACATCCAGCAGGAACAGGCTGGGCTGTGCAGGGAGCAGCTGCTCCATGGACCAGCAGAGCTCCAAAGCCCCATTTCAGCATCTCCTACCCAGGGTGGGAGCTGCTGCCCATCCCTGTCCTCTCAGGACTGCTCATGCTGGAACAGGACCAAGAAAGAGATGCTGTTTACATCTCCACTTCCTCACTCTACATCTCAGGAGGGTTGTGGGGTATATTTTGCTTTCATGTGCCGTGTTCCTGAGGTGCATCCTACATTTCCTGCTCTTGCTCTTGCCTGTGCATGCACTGGCTGTGTGGATACTGCCTTAGCTTTATCCCAGCTAAGCTTTTTTTTTATCTGGACTCTGCTGTTGATTGCTTAATACATTCCCATATAGTCATTTGGATGCTGAACACAAGCCTTGTGAAAGGAAGAAAAGAAGTGGAAGGGCACTTAAACTATATTTAAAGACTTATTACAGTAACCAGCATCTCATGCCAGATACTATATAGCCAAAGCACTGCAAAGGATTTCAAAACCTACCATAACCTAGAGATTTTAGGCTGATTTTTCTGTTATTTCTCTATTCAATATTAGCTCAAAATAGTGCTTTTTAGTGTCTAGGCCTGTACCAGTGCTACTTTTGCACATGGGTTAAAAGAAAGATTCACAAGTGCACACGTCTCGAGTTGAGATGTGAATTTGCAGGTCTGTGCTTCCAAGCAGGTCCCTGGCAGTGCTGGTGGCTGGAGGAAATGCTCTCCTGAACGCTCAGGGAGGAGGAGCAGCACCCATGACCCAGCAGTCTGCCACAGAGAAGAGCTGCTAATGGCACTTCTTATCTCTTGGCAAAAGCTGCTGCTGATTGTAATTTCCATTTCCACCCATTCCCACCTTCTATTAGGCCACTTTGTCTCCTGCAGCAAAGCAGAATAACATATGTGTGATGCTGAAACACAGCCACCTCAATGGCCAGCAAATCAAGCTCTGCAGTGCAACTAACTTAGAAAGATACTGCAATGATTTTGAGATGTTCTGTTTGGTTTTTTTTTTTTTTTGCTTCTTCCTCACTCATCCTTCCTCATCCCTCTGGTTTTTTTGCCACCAGCACTGCTGCCATAATTTCTGGTATCCACCACAGGCAGAGGCACCTGTAGTGACCAGCACTATCTTGTGTGTGGCTCAGCCTGAGCCAACACCTGCACAGCTTTTGGAGAAGCAATCTGCTCCATCAGGTCACAGCACTTCCTCCCAGTCATAGGAGGACTTGGAAATAGTGTAACTATTGCTGTGTCCAGCACTCAGATCTGGGAACAGGGCTTACAGCCCCAAATCAGGCCCAGCACCCCTCCAAAGTGCTTTCTGAGCCATCCCAGCTTGCAGCCCCTGCCTTCCCAGGAGGGCCCCAGAGGGAAGGCAAGGGTTTGCATTGCTTATGCTACAGATCCATGTCCATGTTGTTTGGTGGTTAAGCCAGGTATGCCAGATCAGTGGATGAATGGAATGGTGAGAGAATTAGGGAGAACCCTTTGGGGTAATGATGACTCTTTTGGTCACACTGTTGTCACTTCTCCAGCACTGGGTGAGCCCCAGCTGTGAATCTCACCACGTACTATGTTTTCTTTTTCTCCTACAAGGTGTATAAACGACAGCTCTCCTGGTGCAGGAGCACTGCTCCTTGCTATCTTTCCCTGGGACAGAAGGCTGGCAGATGGGGACTGGCTGCAGAGTTTTGCAGAGGATTGCCCTCAGAGGGCACTGGAGTTTAGATGTCTGTTCCTTCAGCCTGCAGTGAAGGCAGAGCCTGTTTGCAAATGTGGATTTCAGAAGGGCTCAAAAAGTCAAAACTAAAGACATCCTGTGGTTTAAATAGGACAATGTCTGACTTTAATGTTCTCTCAGAAAAGAGTTTAGCTTTTCATCCCTCCTCCATGAGCCAGAAGGCAAGGATCAGTCCCCCCCATTTTCCCTCTATTGTACAGCCCCCTGTGAAAGATCATCAGACCCTCAGGGATGTTTATTTACACTGGTGATGAGCCCATCTTGAACTCCTCACAAATATAAATTTGCTATGACTGTTAAAAGTTAGTTGGGGGTTTATTTTCTTTACAGCCCAAAGCCCCACCTCTTTGGTGTCTGTGTTGGTTTGAATAGACTGGGGGGCCCAATGTCAAACCTGGGCTTTGAATAGGATCCCACAAAGCATTTGCTTCCTTCAGACCCCGAAAGTGATGGTGAGTGCCCAGCAAGTGAGTCAGTGAGGTTCTGTGAATCTGTTTATCAGACAGCAACAATCATTTGTGGAAATGTCTTGGGTAGCAACAGAAGAGTCTATTTGATGGTAGCACTGACTAATGTAAATGAGGATTAATTAATGTTTTCCTGCAGTGATGTTGGCACTGATAGTGCCTTATTCATGTAATTTAATTTCTATTGACAGGCTGCTAATGGAAATGGATAGCAATGGTTGTCTCTTCCATCAGGCACGCTCTGCCACAAAAATAATTCTCCAAACTGGCAGTTGGACTCATTCATTGCTGAAAATGTGAGGCAGTAAAAGAAGATGAGTCAGAAATGGGAAACAAAGCAACTTATTGTCTAATTCACAACAGTCATCTCTCAGGTTTTTGAACCAGGATGAAATTGGGGGTTCAGGTGTGGTTTTGGCTTAGCTGCCTCTAAGTCCCAGCTTCAATTTAGCCCCAAAACATGGACATGCAGCTTCACAGTGGGAAGGAGCATATTCCAAGTGGGCAGGTGGATGTGCCCACAGTCCTACAGCTCAGGGCACAGGAGGGGAGAGGCTCAGCTCCCAATGTCCAGCAGCCCAGCACAGGGGCCAGGGAAGAAGGGTCTAGCAGGGTTAACATGCACCAGATCAGGTCATTCCCTCCCCCAGGAGAAATCCAAAGCAGTCCTTACTGTGAACAGGGCCCTGGGAAAGCCACTTGTGTTATTTAAAGCAGTAACCAGAAACAACTGCTGGTGTTTGGGAAGGGTTTGTGTTCAGCAAAAGACTCAAGGTTGGGACACCCCTATGGATTGAGAAAAACAGTTTTCTGGTTTCCTTCCAGTGTTCAATTCCACAATGTCCTCAATTGCTCCCCTCAATATTTGAAAGTGCAATTGAAGAATTGCTGCTCATGAGAAATCATAGAAGTTAGAAAGCAGAAAGAAATACTCCAGTGGAAAAATATCTTTCCTCTCAGCTAACTAAGAAACATACAAAATCTAATTGTCCTGGGTTAAACCATGACGCATTTTTTTTTTTTTCAGTTTTATTTAATAATTTTGCATCTTGCTTATTTGTTGAACAAAGATATAATTTCCAAGTCTCCCAATTCAGCCCATGGGATGAATTTCTAAGGGATTGCAATTTTCTCCTGTATTGAGGGAGCTCCACATAAGCATGACTGGAAGGTCGCCTGGAAAACTGGGAAATTACCATTCCATCAGAGCCTGACACACACCATCACCCCTCTCCTTGCAGAACTGAATGGCAGGGAACCATCTTTCAACACCTCTGTATCTTCAAACCCCACCAAATATCTGACACTGAAGAAGTTTTAGCTGTTGAAGGTCTTCCTATGATCACCCTGAAATATTCATGATCACATTTTGCCATACTCTTGCTTATAAAAATACTTTGAAATGTGAAATATGCCTGTTCATAATAAAGGGTAGGGCTGGAACAAGAGCAGCCCAGCAGCCTGCCATGAGCAGCTGGACACAAGGCACAGCAGCACTGCTGTGAGAGGCAGCAGCAGCCCCAGGAAGAGCCCTGTGGCCACAGCTGCCCCACAATTCTGCCTGTCCCCACATGCAAGGGCCTGCAGCTCTCCCTCTAATCTGATCACTCATCTACCTGCTCGACATTAGCATTTGCTTAATCCTCATGCCTTCACTGCACTCCATCCTTGTCCTTTCAAAGCAAATCCATAACCTCTCCCCTCCGGGCATGCTGCTGCTATCCCCATTCTCTGTCCAAACTGGAGGCTTTAGTTTGATGCTTCTGCTGTGCTAAAGTCAAGCATCCAGAAGCAGGGAATACTGTGAGGGGCTGTGATGCCCAAGTAGTACCCCCTACATCAGAGTCTGGTGAGATCAGCCAGGCTCAGTGCTGTGCCCTGGGTGGTGGCAGCAAGGCTGTGGTGGCCCAGCCTGCACAAGCCTTCCCAGTGCCCTGGTAGCTGAACCCATTGCTGCAGCATAATTTATTCCCCACTGCCTTCTGGGATCTCTCCCTGCTGCTTTGGACAAGAAGAAGCCAGCTGTGGGGATCAGACTCCCTGGCTTCCACCATGGCACACTCAGATGAGGAGCCAAACTCACTGAGATTCCCCAGGAGGCCATCCACACCAGGCTGGGATGCAGTGGTGATTCCCATCCCTTCTCCCCCTGATGATGAAACAAAGATAACTGTGCCAGGAGATGGGGAGAGGAAACTACTCCCCAGCCCCATGCTCAAGGCACCCCTAAGGAAAGCCCTCTGCCTTTAAAAGCATTTGAAAAGATTTGGAGGAGCAGGAACAAGAGCACAGGCTTTCTTCTCCCTGCCATGAAGCAAGGCCAGGGGTGTATGGAAGTATAATGACCCTCATCAAACTCACATAGTTAGAGAAAACAGGGCAAGTTTAGAGCTTTAAAATCCCTTTAGGTTTGAAAAAGAAGGAGCCATTCCAGTCTAGGTATATCTGAGCACAACTTATGGAGTTTAATTTTGAGGTAAGTGAAAAGAAGAGTTAGCACCTGCACAGAAGGGAGGACTGTTAACAAGGTGATAAGGTTAGGGGGGAAAAAAAGGCAAAAATTACTGCCTAAGGAAGGGAGAGAGGTTAGTTTAAGGTAAGACCTGAGGAAAAGTGTTAATAACAGCATACGGAATCCTCAGTCTTTTGCAGTCAGCAGAGCTATGGAGGCTGGCTCCCAGGCTCACCTTTGTCTCGGAGGTATTTCTCCCCTTTGCCCTCCCTTCCTACAAGCCCCTGCCTGCACAAAGTCCTGAGCATGCCAGCTGTGACTGGACACCTATCGTGCTCCCTAAGGGGCAGAGGGAATGGTGTTTGGACCTGTCCCTCTTCTGAAATGCTCTAATTAGGTGACTACAGAAAGTGACTTCAGTCCACCTCCTGCTCCCTCCTCGCCTGGGGCAGGGACCCGAGCAGCAGTCCTGGCCCCTTTTAAAGGGAATGCCAAATGAGGAGTATGCACAGGGACTTCTCTTTCCTCTTTCAGCATTTTACAGCCACACACTGCAACTGCCTCACTGCCAACAACATCCTAAACCTCAGTGGTGCTCTGGCAGCAGGCAGGGGCAAGCAGGAATTCTATCCAGATTGGAGGCATGCAGGGGGTGTGTAGAAGAGTGGTCAGTGCATTCATGTGCTGGCCAGAAACTCCAGCTGTGTGCCCTGGGATGCTGGATGCTCAGTGCTCCCAGTCCATGCCATGCCTGCACGTGCTCCTTCGTGGACTTGGCTGTGCTGAGAGCCCACTAGTTGATTTTGCAGGGCTGTCTGAAGGTTTTGTGGCAGGCTGGAGCACCCATGGGACACCACAGCTTGGGGATCTTGTGCTGAGGCTGAGCACAAGCCTAAGCAGGGGTAGGTGCTCAGCAGCACCCCTGTGAAGGTGTTGAAAGCCATCACCCCAACAGAGACACTGCTGTGGAGGCTGGGCAGCTCTGTGGTGGGCAGAAGAGGTCCAGCTGTGGTGTTTCCTCTTATTTTTATCACCACTATCCCTTGCTGAAGAGCTGACAGCAGCTCCACTGGATGTCCTACTGGAAGCACAGGGCTGCCCAGAGGCTGGCAGATGCCACACTCCTGGAACTGAAATGGTTGCATGGATGATGGGGTATGTTTTCTGAAAGTCACTTTTGCACTGTTAGGTGGGTCTACATTTTGGGCATTTACAACCATCTTAAAAGCCACTCCCACACATTTGATCCCTGAGAGGCTGAGCACTGAGCCTCTACCTGTAAGCTTCAGCATTTTCTGCTGGGGTACCAATAATTTATACCCCTGCCCTGTGCATTTGCTGCTTGATAAGCCCATGTACTCTGTGTAACCCCAGTCCTCTGTGAACATGGTCATTTAGATCGTCTGTCAGGAGGATGTGACTCAGGGCTCACTTTTTGTGGATCCATCGAGAGCACGTAGCAGCGTCTGACACGCACGCTTGCTGATCTTCTGATAATAATACCGTGTCACCCTACATCTTCAACACTCCCATCCCACACAGGCTTTCCGTATCTGTTTCACTTACAGAACACAGTAATTATGTGTTCCACACGTGAAGTTACGATGGCAGCCCAGCATTGTTCAGCTGGCGGTGTTTCAGCTCTGGTTGTAGTCTACTCCCGCCGCCCGAGAGGTAAACAAACAGCCTATTTAACGAGTACCAAATTCTGTCAATGCTGGGAGTTGCTATGGTGAGAATTCCCAGCGCGACGCTGCAGCCCTCGGTCACTCCAGGCAGAAAAACGTGGGCGTTTCGGATCACAACACTCTGTTTACCAAGGTAGCTCTGAAACGCATCGGAGGGCAGGGGTGGAGGCTGCTGGAACGGGGAGCCTGCTAAGGAAACTGCCAGAAACAAACACTCATGGATGGGAAGATTTAGGAATAATCAGAAAACCAGCTCAGGTCAGCAGCACCGGATTCTGCGCTGGCTCAGAGCTGCTCAGTTGCTGTTGCATTGGTATTTTTCAGGGCAACCTGGAGCATGCAGGGATCCAGAGCACAAAATCCCTGGGCACAGCAGTCAGCAAAGGCACCAACCAGCAGCTGCAGATGGAGAAATATCTGTGCTTTCAGCCCTCGGGGAAGGCTGTGCAGAAGAGATGAGAGGGCTGATAGCACTTCGCTTGATCTGCCTGCTGCATCCTCGCTGCTCCGGGAAGATTGCAGGCTCCGGGGCTGTCAAGCCGTCAACTTTCACTTGGTTTGACAACAAACTCACTTCACATACATAGTTACACTTAAAGAAAATAAAAGGAAGAAAAAAAGAAAGCTGTTGGAGCAAGCAATGCCCACAGATGCTTCCTAGAAGTAGGACGTTATTTTGCGATCTGGCACCAACATTGTAGCAGCCTATAAAAGGTAAAGTTGGTACTACAGCCAGCCATTTGTACTGTACAAATAAGAGCTGTGAATATATTCTGGAAGTAATGTCAAAGAGGACCAGATGGGAAATGAGCAGCATTCATTCTCATTTAACAAAGACAGCTAACCCAGAATATGCATTAACATGTAGCATTTTTCCTCTGCCTCCATTCAGAACAGATTCTCAGTATCATTTCCAAGGAAAGGAAATTGAAGGAATACTTAGTCCTTGGTGAATTACCGTTCTGTCATAATTGGAGAAGTTTGGCATCCAAAGCTAGGTGTAATATGTTTTCCCTGGAAATGTATGCAAGGACACAATACCCCCACAACCCCCTGCATTCTGGCATGCAGCCAGCTCTGTGTGTTTTGGTCCATGCTGGATGGATCCAGGGTTTCAGAGGCCTTGGATCTGGCCTGCAGAGAGAGGTTTCACAAGGCAGGGCAGTGAGGGGAGGCTGTGCCAGGCGTACAGAGGGTCTGATGCCACAGCTGGAGAGTCTCTCTCTAGCCCCAGGTCACATTGCACATTTTAGTGACAGCAGGTCTGATTCCTTATTTCTTACATAAGGACAACATAGCTTGTGTGTGACATATGCTTTAGACACATGCTTTGAGGGCTGAACCCAAATTTGAAGGCTATCAAATCCTAGATGTAGATTTAAAAAATGCAAGCTCATTTTTGACTCTTCCAGGATGCATTGAGTAGGGTGAGCCTGTTTGAGGCGAGGGATCGCAGACTACAATATGTTGAAGCATTTCTTCATGTGTTTAGTAGAATCTTTGATCCTATTTTTAAACAAAACACAATTTCCATTCCCTCTTTTTTTTTCTTCCTTAAATATTTAGAAGGGATTAACCGCAGAACAAAAAAGCCACATCCTGAACTTCTTTTTTCCAGCATAAATTCAATCTTTTTGTTCAAAATTGTTCATTACTGGAACCTGTCTCAACTTCCAAGTTCCTTTTGGAAGTCCAGAATTGTTGCAGTTCTCCCAAGCCCCTCATCCTGACACATCACAATGCCAGTTTTATGCCATTCCACTCAGTGGAGCTCTGCATTTAAAACATGCCATTAATTTACAATGAACAAACAGGTTTCAGCTCTGTTTCACAGCACTCTTCCTTTGCCTGGGAGAAATGCATTGACACAACCCATGCTGGCTCCTGGAGCTTTCTGCTGCTCAGCAGTGTTTTCTGAACATTTTTGGCATCCTCTGGGCCACATTCTGCCCCATGAGCAGCCTGTCCTGATCCAATCCTGGGGAGCCCTGCTGCAGAGCCTCTCTTTTAATAACAGCAAGCAGAATGAAAGCCTGAAAACCAGTTGAGGTCAGACCAGATCACCACCAAGTTCCTGTCTGACCTTGAAAACCTGATAAAAATGCACAGCTCTGGCTGCAAGTTGACACTGTACACAAAGTGCTTTTTGTATGGCTGCAGTACCTGGTTTAATGGATCCTTCAGTCCCCCAGCTTTCTCCATGTAGAATCCCATTTGGAGAGACTGCATGTAACTCCTGGCCAGTGATCTGTATCTGCACAAATCCTCTTCTTGTCTCTCCCAGTAATACCTAGAGCATGCCCATTTGGTATGCAAAGAAGCCACTTTCAGAAGCAGAATAGGACCTCCAACTTCCCAGGCTAAGGTTGGCCCTCAATCCCAGGGACAGTTGTGCTGCCTCTGCTTGGTAGCAGACCCTGTGCACCACAGACAAACCAAATCCAGCTGCAGTCCCTGGCTAAGGTGTGCAGCCAGCACCACACCATCCCCACAGAATCACTCCAATCCCTGCTCCTGCAGCTCTGGGGTTCTGCCCCTGCAGCCCCTGGTACAAGGTCACTCCCCTGCCGTGTGTGTGCTGTGCAGGTTGCTGTGAGCAGCACAGCAGAGGCTGCTGGAAGTGCTGGCAGCCTGTTTCACTCCCTGATTCATCACTGCTTTGTGTGCTGAGCAGGTGCAAACCTGGTTATCAGTGAGGGAAGCAAGGCACAAGCTCTGAGGGTTTTATAAAGCAGCCCTGAACAATATGAGACTGCTGCCATGTGAGTATTCTAGGGATCACCACCACCACCAGGAGCAGATACTCCTGGAAACAAAACCTTAACCTGTAATTACATGCAGTACAGTGCACCAAATCCTCTACAGCCCACAGCCTTTTTTTCCCATGCTTTCAGCCTCTGCAAAGCTAAAATGCAGGTTGTCCCCTGTTCATTAGGGCTGCAGTAATGACTTACAATGGCTCCTGAAATCCCTGACTAGGGCAAGGGAAGCAGCATGAATTTTATAGGCAAGAAAGACTAATAATCTTTCCCCCTTCCTCTAAAATCCTCCCTCTCTCCTCCTCTCCCGGAACAAATACACTTTTTAAAAGGCTTTTAAATAATCTCGTGTTCCTTAACAAAATTACAGCAGCAGTTTCCTCCTTTAATGGCACTCTTCTTCTTAGTAATCTTGTTTTAGCTGCAGTTTTTGATGGAGAGTGCTGGTAGATGAATCATCTCTCACCCCTCTTGGTTATTTTGCCTGGCTTCAGGAAGAAGGAATTCTGTTTTGGAGCAAAGTTTCCTGTTCAGAAGAGGAAGCTCCATTTATGTGTGCTTTTAACTAGGAGTGATAAAAACTGTTATTTGAATGGTTAATTGGGGCATAAATAGATGAATTGTGAATGTCAGTCTGATCCATCCCAGTGGATGGCATGGTCCTGCCTCCCAGCCACTTATCTCAAATGAAATGAGCTGTCTTGAGGTCTGCTCCTGCACATCACCTTCTTATGGAAACTGCAGGAAGGCACTGGCTGAAGGGAACAGAGACTGACAAGATCCCAGTGTTAATGGAGACAGGGCCACAATGTTTAAGAGCTATGATATGGACAATCACTTCTCTGATAATCCCAGCCACAGAGAAGCCCAAAAAGAAAATTTTATAAAAGTTTATTTTGCAAAACACAAATGGCTGGAAGTGTCAGTGAGAGAAAGAGAGGACTGCATGAACATGTAATCAAATCGCACATTGAAGAGCAATTCAAATAAATTGATTAGTAACTGGGAAAAAAACAACTTTAAGAATATTGTAGTTACTATCCCTTTTTTTTCCCCTTCTTTAGATCAGTGTCACTGTGGAAGTGCACTAAAAGAGCTTTGCACGGAAAGAGCTTCTGTAGTGCCTCTGTGCTGCTGAGGCTGGACTGGCAGGATGCTCACACTGGGACATCCCCAGCTCATGTTCAGCAGTGCCAGGTATAGATCTGAACTTCCTTAAGTCTGACTGCTTTACCACAAATTGTCTTACAGCTTTCTCTACATGACAGAGGATGCTAAGAAAAAGTAATTCCTCCTCCACTGCTGGGTAGGTTTTCCAGGTCATCAGAAATAATGAACAATATCAGCTGCTGTGAAAGAGCCTAAAATCAGTGAGGAGTACATGAACCCTGCTCTACTGACAGCGAGTAGGATGCTCTCAAAGAAGATGGAATCATAATTTTAAATAACTCATATTTTTTATTACCTCATCTACCATACTCTCCATCTTACTCACACAGAAGTTTAACCAGGTGTGAGCTGGTCAAACCCAGCCAGGTGGCTAATGTGGAGAAAGGAATGCCTTTGTATGAAGAGAAAACTACAATTACATCTATGTAAATACACCACAATACGTTGCACCATAGCAATTTATTGTATAGACAGATGTCTGCTTTCCTCCCTACTCACTGAAGATGTCCTTTCCACAGACACAAACATTTTACTGCATTTTCCTGAATTCTGCCACCACCTCTCAGTAGGAAAACAGCACATTCTGGTCAGCAAGAGCTTCTGCTCTGACAGGAGAGGGATGTCAGGCCTCCCTGGTCCCACAGCAGATCATCAAAGATGCCAGTGGCTTAGTCTAAATCTAGATTAGGTTTCAATTAAATAAACTGCCAACTGCATCTTGGGTAATTTCCTATGATTTTCCATGGGAATCAGATATCTGGTGTGTTGGCAGTTGTTGTCTCAGCATATCCAGAGTGGTTTTCTTAGCATTGGTCAGGCTAATTCATGGATTAAAGGAGGAAGGGAAAATTCCTTCCATGAATAAAGCACTAGCTATTTTGGTCACGAGTGGCATCAGCTACTTATAACTCTATTCCTGGAAATGAATGCATGGCTGTGCAGGTGGTTTTGGCTTGCTTGAACCTGGATGGATGTTCCAGGAAAAAGAGCTGGTGATCAGAGCTAGCATTCCATACAAGACAGGAAGAGCATCTCTGTGCCCTGACCTGCTGAATTAATGAAACCAGGATCCACAAGGACTGGTTTCAGATGTGAGCAGGTAAATACAAGCATCAAGTACTTGGGCAGAGCCATTATGAATGAGGGGAAGTACCATTACTCATTAGAAAATCATTGGAGGGCTGCTGAAGAGGATAAGGGATCACCTGATGGAATCATACAAACAGCATAAGGAATAAAAAGAGATTAAAGTCTTGATACATAATCAATGTGAGAACTAAGTTTCACCAAAGAGAGGAACCACTTATATCATGCAAGAGGAATGCAGCTTGGGTGAAAATGACCATGAAACAACATAGTTCACAAGCCATAGGAAAGGAGAAAAGGAAAACAGCAAAATAAATACAATGGACTTCCGGAAACCATATTTCAAAAACCTCACAGTACTGATAATAAGTCTCAGAGAAAAGAGAATTCAGGAAAGTTTGCAGCACCTTAAAGAAACAATGGTAAGGGCATCAATTCAAACAATCCCAGCAGAGCAGGGAAAGCAGCTTTTGTAAGAAGCAAACAATTTTCATAAAACATGACCACTTCATTGACCTGTAATAAAATAAATGGTTTATCCAGAAAATGGAAGAGAGATTCACTGGCATGGGAATGTAAATGTATAGACTGAAAATGTAGGGACCAAACAAGAAGAATCAAGATGCAAAAAGAAATACAACCAACAGATTCAAGAGCACATCAAGAAAACATAAAATACATTATCAGGGACATAAAGGCCATCTATCAGAACTATCCAGCTAGGAAGAAAAGCACCTGCCTTCCTCACCACAGCTTTCAGTAAAAAGACCACTTGTACCCAAATGGTTTGCACAGTTGGTGCCATGGATGACGGGAAAAGATCTCAGTCTAGAAGGAAGAAAGAATAAGTAAAGAATCCTTGACTTGATTACATATAATGTGCTTGTTAAAGCACTCTCACGGCTGTTATCAGCTCTCTGGGATCCCACAGAGAACCAACAAGGTGTCAGAACACTGCAGAAGTGAGACATAACTCCTTTTTGGAAAAGGGGAGAGCTTAAGAATATGGCACAAGCCAACACCATTGGAATTTCCAGAGAAAATTGGAATAAAGAAATGCTCTTTAAACATCTGGAAAATAACAAGGAGTTGAGTAATGGCTAACACAAATTCCTTAGATCACCTAGATATTTTTCCTAAAGCTCCAAGACTAAAAAGATGCTCAATGGATGGCAAACCAGGAGTGATTTTTGCCTGGTCTGTGATGTGTTCCTCTCATCTCATCCAGTGCTGCAAAGATCTCACTGGAATTCTGTGGCATTGGATTTTAAATTACTTGAGGAACCAGGGCAGAGAGATTATAATAGGTCTACACAAATGAGGAAGGGTCTAGAAAACATTGCTACCTGAGGATGCTTTTAAATCAGCTGCTATGCAAGAAGCAGGCACTGTTTTTCCTTCCTTGTGGACTAGGATAAACTAGACAACCTCTGGATGTCCCTTCTGACCTTGCTCTCTGTGATTCATGCACCAGGAAAGCCATGGGCAGGTGTTTCTTTGAGTGTGACTGCAATGAACCTGAGGAGCAAAGGCTGGGTATGGGTAGCAGGCACAGCACACACCATGCTTAAGGCAGTTTTGAAAAGGCTTCTCTGATGGGCAATTTTCTGAAAACCCACAAAGAAGATAAACCACCAGGAGAACAAGAAAAGCTTCACTTTTTTAAAAGAGTGAATTGTGTGTCAGAAGTGAGCTGAGCTGGTTTTCTAATTTTTTTTTTTCCCCAAGTGACCAGTTAACACCTCCACCCTCACCCCAGGTGTTCCAGTTTTAAGCAGGGCTCACACACTGGTGGTGATGAGTTGGGAGCAACAGTTACAGGCCATGTTCAGTGGTTCTCCTTCACTTTATCAATGCTGCTGGCCTTTAGTACCCAGCTGCACAAACTCTGTCCAACTGTGTTCTTGGGCCAGACTCAGCATTTGCTTCTGCTGGCAGGAGACCAGCCCCAAAAGCAGAAAGCACACCAGGCTGCAAAGTTAAAACGATAGGAAAGCACCTCTCTTCTGCTCTAAAGCCCAGGGAGACCAGTGCCAGATCAGGGCTGGGCAACCACTGAAATAGAAAAGGGTGCTGCCAAGATCTCAGCTCCCTTCCTGGCATAACTTCCATCAGGCATAACTTTACTTTCCTAGTAATAGTCAGGAAGGAAGACAAATATAAGCACTACTTTGTGCCTTCTCCACCCGTTCTTCTCTTGGGCTGTACAAGCAGCTCAATCCTAAGAGAAACCACTCCCAGCTCTTATGCTGGATGGTACTTTAAATCAACATATTTGCAGTTTAGATCTGGTTTGCATCCATGAAGAGCAGGCACATGCATGTACATGCTTGTTAATGACATTACACCAGCCATACAGACCCAACAGGACTCTTCAGTCAAAGTCAAGGGACAAGACATGTCTTTACCCTGCCAAGCCCAGAGCAAAACTCAAAATACTTTGCTCCAGTCAAGTTATACAAAGAAGAAAGAAAATTATTCTCTGCTGGTTATCCTCTACCTCTGTTCCTGAGCAGTATTCTCCATCCATATCCTTAACCCTGGCCCAAAAGGCTTCACATGGAGAAGGAAGGAGAGAAATTAATTCTTCAGAGCTGTTTCTGTCCTGCAATGCCTTGCTCCCAAGGACAGGCAGCTGTAGCCCTTCTGGCCACAAAGGGAGGGTTAACTTCTACCCTGCCAATTTTCAGATGGATAGCATCCAAAGTGATCTTCTTGGCTTTAACTTTCCCAAGTGGACACATTCTGGCCTGGCTAAGTGAGATGTATGTCCATATGCATACAGATAAATGACTTTCCTATACCTCTAAGGCACATGGATAAACCCCACCACTTCCTAGCTGCTGAGATCCTCCAGGGGTATTTTATGCAAATGATTTAATGAGAATACTTCAGAAGGATTTGCATTCAGGCATAACTGTAGCACAAGTGCACATCTAGAGCACAAAAGCTAAAATCCTGGCCCAGAGGGAATGAGGAGGTGCAGGATGCTGGGACTCCACCCTGCCTGGGGCTGGTGGTGAGTGCATTCTTCCCCTGCCAAAGGCACCAATGTTCTCCAGTCCTGTCCCCTGTGCAGGATGAGTAACTGCTGGCTGTACACTCAAACTCCAGCTAAAGTCAACCATGAGTTTTCTCAGCCTTATTTTCACTGTTTTGTCATGAACAGCCCCTGTTTCCCTACTTGCTACCAACACTAGGAATTGCCAGAGAAAAGAGAAGGAGCAGCAGCAGGAGCAAGCAAGGGAGCAGCAATGGGAGGATATTTATGTTTTTGTAAACATTCTGGATGCTAGCAGCCCTTGTTTTGGTGAGGAGGGAGCAAAAGAACAGCACCTCAAAGCTTGTGCTCAGCATAGGGAAATTTATATCAACTCTCCCTGAGCAGTAAGCAGGTGTCTGCATGCATGGGACTGCATGGACAGCCCTGTGACCCAACACAAAGGCACAGAGACCCTTCTCTGGGGAAGGTGAGGGGACAATGACCCCACAGAGGGAAGGAAAGGTCCTGGCCTCACCACTGGAAAAAGGATGGCTGCTGGCGCAGGGTGCAGCCAGATGCAGGATGGCCAGGGAGGAGGGTTGGGTGACAGCAGGCTGGGCTGCAGGTGTGGCTGTAAGAGGAGACACTTGCTTACACTTGGCAGCCGGGGCTGGAGCAGGGCTGGGAGCGTGCAGATGATTGGGAATGAGTTATGGAGGCAGGCGCCTCCGGCGTGCCTGCTCCGAGCAGGGAAACCCGGCTGAGAGCTGCCCTGCACCCGGGGCCCAGAGCCTGGGAAATGCCGGAGGAAAAGGGGCAAATCCTGCCCCTGCACTCCTGGATGCAGGAGTTTGGTGGCCTGTTGGAAGCGACCAAGGCACCCAAAGGCTGCACAGGCCATTTTGCTTTTCATCCCACCTAACTTCATCTCTCTCAAAAGCTAGGAGACAGCCCTAGTGGGAAGAGAGGGACAGTGCCAGAGGCTGGGCTGCCCTCCTTCAGGGCTGGTCACACACAGGTCATCTGATGCACACTGTCCAAGCTGCAAGGGATGTCTCCTCTTAACCTTGCTGAGCATTCACCTCCAGATCTGGCCACTTTTTTAAAAGCTCAAAGTTCATTTGCTAAGAAATATTCTTGCTGCATTACCTGAAAACCATCGCTATCTGTGTGTAACTGTAATGAAACAGCTTTCCATACCCAAAGAAGAATAGAGTGAAATTCCACAGCACTCAAAAAGTAATAACCACAGCAAGATAACTAAGGAGTTCAGGCTGAAAATGGGGCTGCAGCAGTGAGAAGAATAAAATGAAAATTTCCCCAAGCAGAGAGAATGGCCGGAAATAGCTGCACCTTCCCTCTCTGCTCCTGTGAAGCCAGGTTATAGTGAGAAAAGGCATTTTAAAATGGCACAAGAGTTTCTGAGTACTGTGGAATATTTACAAAGGCAAAACCAAAGCAAAAAAAGAGCTCACAGTGTGCTCAAGGTAACAAAGAAATTCTGTGATACAGCAGGTAACCGAGCTTGGCTCTGTAGAGACTGAGCATATGCTGTAACTACTGGATCATCTTTCTCCTGTATTACATTTGCTTAGCACAGTGATAAAAATATATGTCTTCCTCCACAGGCATATTGACCGCACAGTGCTGAAGGTAGATTGTGAGGCTTTATGTTTGTTTATCATGATACATGCAAACAAAATACCTGTCTTGCAAAATATTTTGGCTGCCATCCACCACAAAATAATCTTTAGGCAGAAAGCTCATCTAAGAAACTCCTTCCTTTCAGCCACCAGAAAGAGTAATTAAACAACTAAAAAGCCTTTGCCTGTCCATTTGGAAGCCAGCGAGCAGCTCAGCTGGGCAAAGAACATGGGCTCAGTGGAGTTTCTGATTAACAAAATGTAGCAACTTTAATATGACACTTCAACCCACCATAACAACCCTCCCTCAGCTCTCCCCAGTTTGCCTCTGCCGCCTTCTAAAGGTGGTTATCCCAGAGGTTATCTTAACCAAAAAAATGCTTGAATGCAGTTATCTTGGGAGGCACAGTTTCAAAGAGAGGACACATAAAATAATTAAAAGCAATATTCACCTCTCCACTTCAGAGAGCTCCTGTTTGAGCTCCAGAGGGATGAGAGGGAAAGTAAGGGATGCTTCCTAGAGAGCAAGTAAGGTGAACCAGGACAGCAGAGGGGTAGGCTCAGGACAGTGGTGAAGATAGGAAACTGGAGCAGATTGTGGCAAGTGGGAGACGTGGTGGGGAAGGAGAAGCAGGTCTGTAGGTGGGAAAGCAGGAAAGCAAGGGGAGCGGGGCGGACAAGAGGATTTTGGAGAGCGGCTAGCCAGCTGGCACACACATAGCAGCTGCTGCTGTGTCAGCCTAGGAGAGTAGCTGCAGCTGCACGCTGGCCATGAATAGCAGAGGAGCAGCGTGCCGGCTGGCTGCTGGAGGGACGGGGGCAGCGGGGCGCTGAAAGGCAGGGGGAGGCTCTCTGAAAGCTTTTCTGTGCAGGGGAACTTGACAGCCCTTTGATTTCTGAGCTGTTTGTTCTCCAATTGTCCACTCCGGTGGATGATCAGTACGAAAGAGTTAAATGGGGAGAGGAGGGAGGGAAAGAAACAGTAGGAAAACTTCGGTCCTAAATGCAGATCTGAGATTTGATGCTGTATCCATAGCATGCAGTTGCCTGCATGTATAGCTTTCATAGTTGTCAGCGGGGATCAAAATCACAGGGTGCTTAAACTAAAGGAGAAATCTCCACGCAGTTACCCTCATATTTGCTTGAGCCACCACTGGAGGAGGACATGATCCACCACTTGGCCATCTGTTCTGTGTGCCGCACATGTCACTCTACAAGCCCTCCCGTGCGAGCTCCGGCGGGGCTGTGGGTTCACACACCCTTTGTGTTTCCACACGAGCGTGGGTGCGCACACCCCATGCGGTTCTACACAGCTGTGGGTAGAGCGTGCACCCCACACGCTCCTCTGGGCGTCCCCAGCATCAGTGCTCCTCTGGAACCACGGGTGCATCCACCCCACGCACTCCTCCACGGCTGTGGCTGCACACACCATGCGTGTTCTTTCATTAGCAGGGATGATCCCATGCTCTGCTCTCCTCCATGGCTACACCTGCACATACCATGCACCTACATCACTGCAGGCACAGCCAGCCAGGGCCATCGCCCGTGACTGAGTGCACACTGTTCCTGCACAGCTGTAGGCGATGCCCCTGAGCACCACCCCGCAGCTGTAGGCGATGCCCCTGAGCACCACCCCGCAGCTGTAAGCGATGCCCCTGAGCACCACCCCGCAGGTGGAGATAATCTTTGCTTGAGCACTGCTTTAGAGCTGATCCCACCCTGAGCACTCCTGCACAGCTGTAGGTGATTCCCTACACAGCAGTACCAATTCCAGCATTATTGGGGTACTCCCTCCCCAAGTATTCCCAGGCTGTATGTGCCCTTCCACACCTGTCTGCACACTCCCTGGGCAGTTCCACACGACAGCGGGCACACACATCGCTCCCCTACGAGCAGAGGTGCACCCGCCCGCATCCCGCGGCTATTCCTCCAACACCGTGGGCTGGGTGTCCAGCCCACACTCCTCCGCGGGTGTCCCACATCTCTCATCCCCCGGCATCACCTGGCGCTGACGGACCCTGCTCCGGGCAGGGTAGGGCAGGGCGGAGCGAGAGCCGCCCGCCGCCCTTTAAGAGCCGCGGCGGGAGCGGCGCTGGCCCCACCCGCCGGCCGCGGGGCCGGGCCGTCCCCCTCATTAATATGAAGGCGGCGGCCGCGGCGGCGAATGGGTAATGAAGCTGTCACTCCGGCACCTACTTGTTGGGTGTCCGCGGAGCCGAGGCGCACAGAGGGCGAGCGGAGCCCGCGGGAGGGGAGCGGCGGCGGAGCGCTCGGGCGGCCCCGCCGGCAGCCCATGCCCTGCGCCCCCGGCGCGCTGCGGGCGGCTCCCCGCCGCCCATGCCGCGAGCGGCCGCCGGTCCGTGGCCGGTGGGCTCGGCGGGCTCCTCTGAGGCGGCGGCGCGGAGCGGCAGCGGGAGCAGGAGGCATGCGGGGTGCGGGCTGGCCGAGCCGGGCCCCCGCGCCGCCGCGCTCGGCCTGGCGCTGCTGCTCGCCTCCTGCGTGCAGGTACGGACGGGGCGCGGGGGCTGCGCTCCGGCCGCGGGGCGCCGCGGCTGCCTTCTCCCTTCTCCCTCTGCACCTTGCTCGTTTCTCGTTTATGTGTATGTCTGTAACGCTGTGTATGTATGTATGTGTATACGTATGTAAACATATGTGTATCGCCGCGGCGGGGTTAAGCCCGCAGCCGGCGAAAGTTGTCGTGGGGAGCCGGGGACCCGCAGCACCGCGCTGCCAGCGCTGCCCCCGGCCGCGGTAGTAACGAGGCTGTCTCCCCTTCGCCTTTTATTTTTAGGTGTCCCGGTCCACGGGCTATTTCGAGCTGCAGCTTAACTCGGTGCGGAATGTAAACGGCGAGTTGTTCAATGGGGAATGCTGCGATGGCAAGAAAAGCCCCGAGAACCTGGACTGCTCCCGGGACGAGTGCGACACTTACGTGAAAGTCTGCCTCAAGGAATATCAGGCCAAGATCACCCCGGTCGGACCCTGCAACTACGGATCCGGATCTACCCCGGTTCTCGGTGGAAATATTTTCTATTTGAACAGCAACAAATACTCCCACCAAGGCAGAACCCCCGAGACGGGCAGGATTGTTATTCCCTTCCAGTTCGCGTGGCCGGTAGGTTTTTAACCGCGCTCTCGTTATCACCCTTCTTTTTTGTGTGTGTGGTGTTCCGCCCGCTCCCGTCGATGCCGCTCCCGCTCCCCCGTTATTGCGCGGGGCCAGCTGCGGGCGCTGCCTTGGGCGCGGCCGCCGCTTCCCGGGGCTGCGGGGCACGGCCGGCGGTGCGGACAGCGGGGGCGGCTGCGCGGCGTGGGCCACGGCGGGCGGCGAGTGCTGTGGGAGCCGCAGGCTGGCTGCGGGAGGAGGCGCAGCCGGGCTGTGAGAGGCTGGAGGCAGGAAAATCACAATACCGGGGAGAGCCCGCTGCCGTCCCCACCCGCGCAGCGGAGCCCGACGGCGCGGCCGCGGCGCGGGGCTGCCCCGGCAGGGGGCGCTGTCGGCGGGCGCGGCGCGTGCCGCGGCTCGCGAGGGGCGGGGCGCGCGCCGGGGGTCCCCACACCTGCGGGGGCGGGGCCTCCGCACCTGGCCGGCCCCGCCGCCCCGCCCGCCGTGAGGCCGCGGCTGCCCGCTCCGAGCGCTGCCCCGAGCGGATCCGATCCACTGGCACTGCCTGCCGTGAGGCCGGGGCTGCCCGCTCCGAGCACAGTCCCGACCCACCGGCATCGCCCGCCAGGAGGCCGGGGCTGCCCCCTCCGAGCGGCCCTGACCCACCGGCATCGCCCGCTGTGGGCCCGGGGCTGTCCCCTCCGAGCACAGCCCCGACCACTCTCATGGCCCGCCGTGGGCCCGGAGCTGTCCCCTCCGAGCGCGGCCCCGCCTGCGTGCCAGGCTCTGTGTGTCCGTGTGTGCGGGACCCCGCGGCCCCCGCTCCGCCCTGCCCTGCCCTCAGCTCCGCGGCCCGGGGTTCCGCGCTGCGCCCCGCAGTGCCCTGGTGCCTCTGCGCCGCACGCAGAATGCTGTGGGGTGGAAGGGACCCTAGAGACCATTATGTTCCAGCCCCACTGCCGTGCGTAGGGACACCTTCTGCTAGCCCAGGTTGCTCCAAGCCCCATCCAGCTGGCTTTGACCGCTTCCAGGAATGGGGCATCAGCGGGGCTGCAGGCCGGTGCTAGTCCGTGTCCTTGGACACTGGAAGCATTCTGCTTTTGGGGGTGCTGGGTGTGGGGAGTGCCCGGCGGAAGGGAGGCAGGGCAGGCTGGGCTCCCTGCCCGGCTGCAGGCAGGTAGGATCCTGCAGGGAGTTTCACAGCTGTTGCCCTCAGCCCTTCCAAGTGGGCCACGGGGTGGAAGCTGGCAAGTTGCGAGGTGCTGAGGAATGGGGATGGTGCAGGGCCCCAGCTCGGCGCGGAGATGCGTATCGGAAGCCTCGGTACCTGCGGATCGTGTTTGGCACCTGGTGACTAACAGATGAAGAGGCCCTTGCCGACCTCTCAGACTGTAGCTCGCGGCATCTTGGTTACTTGGAGAATGCCTGCTAGGAATGCTTAAGGACAAAAACGCTTCATTTGTGTTTCAAGCTGAAGGAAGTCAGTATAAATCATTTCACTTTCCGTGCTACCAAGGACCCTCCAACCTGATGCTCACGCCCCACAAATTAAGGACTGAATTTGCTGCAGTCAAATGTTTAAAAATAAAAAAGATACAACTGATAATTTTTTCCATGAAGAGGCACTTAAGTTCTGGTTGCCAGGTTGGGGTGTTTTGATGGTCTTTGTTGGTCCTATGCCCTCTTGAACTTGGAAATGTTCCTGTTAATGGGTATAGTCGATACCATAAACTCAAGGTATTTAGAACTGTGTTCTTAAGTTATAACATCAAAGAGAAAATTAAGATTCTTTTTCTTCTTTATTGGCCATTTAATACAGACTTGATGAAATCGTAAACTCTTCAGTAGGAGATTTCAGTAACGTTAAGACCTCAAACTTCTGAATGTTATCTGCATGAGGAAGTAAAGGTAATTTAACTCATGCTTTTATTTTGCCAGTTTCTAGTATTGCTGCGTGAAACACAAGCTGAGTTTGATAGTCCTTGCACTGCAGGTCCCTAAGCCCAGCCTTCTTTGAATTTTTCTCTGTTGGAATAAGCACATTCTTACCTTGCAGCTGCCGGATATTGTTGTTCTGTTCTCACCCAGTCCTAAGTAAGGCTTGTTTGACCTGCCTCTTGCAGGTGAATTAACACAGTGTCTCCAGCAGACACTGCCCTGTTTGCTGCTGTTTCTTGTACCGTTGCCTCCAGCCCTTTAAGGGAACTGAAATACTCAGGGTACCTCTTTTTTCCACCATTTTTTCCTGTAACTGTTGCAAAGCAATCTGTAATTTATTTGAACAGTGCCACTGCAGTCTAGTGGGTGGTTAGCTGATTTTTGGCTGGTTTACTCCCAGCCCACCATGAGTTCTAAAAATAAGCTGAGAGTAGTTTTACTTTACAACAGTCTGTGGGTGCACCTATGGACAGAAGTCCCTCCTGTATATTGTAGTTAAATCTTGAACTCTGTGTTCATCTCTTGATGCAGAACACGACATCTTTGTAGAGCTGTGCATAAGCTGTGTAGACTTTGCAAGGCTTAATTGTAGTGCTAGTTTATCATGAGGGGATTTTGAAGTAGATTGAGTTCATGGGTTATGTTTCAACTCCTTGGGTTAATATCCAAATTATTCTCAAACAGTATTCTTTCTGTATTTAAGTTTGCAGATGAAAAACAACAATATGGGCATAGTCTTTTCATATTACTTTTATTTTTGCTGTACAACAGTACTGAAGTTACTGTTTCTTTAATATGATGGGAAGGAGCAAGAGTGAAGAACATTGGAAATTGCGTTCTTCACTTATGAAACAAATTTGCTTTGGTGTTGGCAGCGAGCAAAGGATTTATTTCAATAGTTCTAGCTTGAATTTTTAAGCTCCACACTAATGAAAACCAGCATGAGTCTATGTAGACTTCTTGGTGAACCTCATCTGAATGATAACTCTCTCACTTAGAGACTAATGCAATAATGTATAAATTGCTGGGGAGGGTGGTGTGGAGTTTCTTGAAGTCTATGTGATACTACTGTGTCCCAAGCTAGCAGTAGCTCTAAAGCAAATAATTTCTTGAAAGTTGTTTGTTTTGGTTTTTTTTACTGATTTTCCTTTTTAATTTTATGAGGTAAAATTTTTCAGTTTGGACAACTGTCTCTTCTGTAAAGCTGCAGTTACCAGAGTTCAACGACTTCCAGTGTTTGAAACAGTGTCAGTTATCCAGCTTATTCCTATTTCCTGTGCTCTTTTTTTTTAATATCATTAGTCTGATCTCTGATTTGCAAGAGGGATCTTGGGATAGTGCCAGAAAGTTCTTAAAATTGCTACCTTGGGATACATCATCCACAGAAATCTGGCAGTGGGAGAGGCTGAGGAACAGCTAGAACAATACAGCTGTCTTCTTCACCCACCTACCTCACATTTTTTTCTTTGCCTCCTGCTGTAAAACTTAAAGTTTAATGCTTGTTTTGAGATTGTTAACAAACAAATGATGCAATTAAAATTTATGTGCAACTTTCAAACAAAGAAGACAGAAGAATTCGAGTAGCTTTGAAATTGATTCTGATCAGTTACAGTTTTGGCTTGTTAGTCTTGAGCATTTTCTTCCCTAGCACAAGGCTGTTTGTTCAGACACTGAAGCTTCACAAATACCTGGCACATTAATATTTATCAATAGCCATTGGCAGAATTTTAGATTTGGGGTTAAGTGAAGGTTGCTTCTGAAGATGGTGTTTTAAAGTTGCTCGTTCTGTGGGATGGGTTATGTGGAACCATTTCTTGTATTCCTTTGCAAGATGGCATGAAATGGAGTTGTGTGTGGTTTTTCCCTCCACCCTGTTCTTTCCCTCAGGGAATTCAGCGTTTTTTCTGTACCATAAATATCGGTATGGCATCCATTACTTCAGTTAATTAGTCATATAGAGGAATTGTTCTGACTAGTTGTGGATGTTGAAATCAGGTATTACAGTATGCATCATTAGCTCCTCTCAGGCTCTGTTGTTGAGATCCTGCTGTGACTGACTGCACCCATGGGTTCTATGTCCTCTGAACTCCTCAGGTGAACTTCAGTATTCAGGGTCTTGGGGATAAGTAATTTTCACCTCTCCTTTTCCTTGGTGCTTAGCTAGGACTCTGTGACCAATCTAGGTGGTAGAGGTTCAGGCAGCCCTTGCAAATTGCTTGGATAAAGGGTGCCTTCCCTGCTAGAATTAGGCAACTTGACTGACTTTTTATTTTTTTAGGCACTATCTTAGTGCTTTTCCCCATTTAGGTGTGATTGTAGCACCTCTCTCTAACCTTTTGAAGTAATGTTAACTCTCAGGTAGATTAAAAAAAAAAAGTCTATGATTTTAATGTCCAGGCTGTGTGTGAGTTTTATCTGTATGCAGTCCATGTGTTGGTCTCATCCAAATGCCTGGAGGGGTTCAGTCTTGATCTGAAACATACACAGGCATGTGAACCATCAAATATGTAAAGCTGTTGAGAGGATAGCTTGGCTGCAGCAGTAAATGTTAAATTTCTTAGAAAGCAACTTGTCCCCTCCCCTGCCAAAACCTCAGCAGGAGTACTTGACCTTGCAGCTTTTATTGCTTAATGGGTACAGCATTCTGCCTGGCACTTTTGCATGTTGTCTGGTGAGCTGTAGGATTCTGCACCAAGCTCTCCCTGTCCTTTTAGTTTGAGAGATGAAGGTGGTTAGAGCTCTGGGTGACATCTAGCTCATTGTCTGGGATCCTTGGTGCCTCTAGGGAACCAGATAGCCTGGCTGTAGGAAATGCTCTTGTCTATTTTTGTTTGGCTGGTAGATCCACAGTTGGTCTACCTCCTGTCTCAACACAGCCATCACTGCTCTCTGATCAGGATCTTGAGGCTTTGTAATGAAAATATCCTGGATTAGATTACTCTCTGCTCCCTGGTAGAGTAAACATGCATCCTGTCATCTTGGATGACAACCCATCGGGACAGATATGCTTAAATTAGGCAGGTTAAAGTTAGGCCATTTAGCACTGGAAAGGGAACTTGTGCTTGGCTGTACCAGAGGAACAGTAGGTATGTTTTTTGCTTATGAAAAAGATTACAATTTGACAAATGAAACATCAGGAGACACGCAGCAAGCTTCACCTGTAATTAGTTGTTCTTTACTCCATTGAAACTCCTTCTTAGGGAAAGTGCTTTCAAAAGCATAGTTCCAAGCAAGACCTGAGGGCAGGAAATTAGAAGTGACAGCAAGACCTTATTCTGAAATGTAAAATTCACCTGGTAGTAATGGACTATGCATTGCACCTTGTTTGCACAGGAAATGAGCATGGAAAAAATAATCTAGTTAATAGCTGTATATTGATGATCTAACATAAATATTTAATGTCTTATTTACCACTAGCTTTTTTTCCCCAGGTGGAAGACTTTGCTTACTATGCTTGACTTTCCCTCCCCAAACTTGGTGCATGCTTACTACCTCTGTCTGGTGGGCTTGTCAGCAGACCCTGGGACTCCTGTGGAAGTACCATGCCAAAATACTTTTTATTTTGTCATAACACCTGCAGTCCTTGTGCTCATAAAGCCTTCCTCTGCTTGTTGCAAATCATGAGCAAATACTCTGTGAATCAGAAAACATGGATCCATGTTTCCTCACTTTTGGGGAGGTAGATAATGGAATTTATGTGCTTTCACCTGCTTGGTTCTGTATTCGCCTTGAAGCCTTTTTGATGAGAAACAAAAGGTTGAGGAAATGGTTTATTATAAAAATGATATCCCTTTGGTCTCAAGTGACAGAAATGCAAAGGGTAATTTTCAAGGGTGTTGTTTTTTTTTTTTCCTGTTCTTTCTTAAAAGAAGATAATGGAGTGATGTTTTAGAGAGTGACTTCAGCAATGCTGGGAAGTGACAACTCCAGTTGATTTCAATAGCAGCTGCAGGTGTCACCTCTAAAAAAGAACCAAGGCCTTAATGGTGACCACTTCAGAACCACTCTTTGAAAAAGGGATTTATTATTGGCATGCTGTGTGTGCCAGCAACTATTTGCAGCTTGCCCAGAATAGAAAGTCTAAAGACTTAAGTTTCATGTAACTATAGGAAATCTGTCTTCTAATTTTAAGCAGAAGTGCTCTTTGCACTCTTAATCTTTCATGCATTCATGTCACTAAATCTAGAATTTCTTATGTCTTTGAAATAAATATGCCTCAAAGGACAATATTCTGCTAGCTATTTAAACTTTATACCTTGAAGTTCTGAGGGTTTTTTGAATGTCACAGAGATGGTCAGATAGTAAAGAACACTTCTATTTATACTCCTTGAAAGTTTCCTTAAATAAACATGTGCTTATTTATTGGAAACACTGAGGCTGAAGTCAAAACTTGCAGATGAAGTCCCTCACCTCCCAGCCAGTGACACTGTGCTTGTATACCTCTTGTCAGCTTTCTAATCTTTATTCCAGAAGGTGCTCCAGCCAGCCTATCTGTGAAATGCTCCTAGCCACAGCTGGTGTGGGCATTAAATCTTTGACTGAAAATGGAATAGGTATTAAAGTAGTCATGATTACTCTTACAAGAGAGGATGTGAGGTAGAAGCTATGCATGTTTGATTCACTGCAGTGCAGTGGGGACTTTGTAGCACTGTCTCTGGGCTGTTTAAAGATGTTCCAAATGCTGTTTTCTCAATTAAAAAAAAGTCTGCCTAGGAGAGGTTTGCTGGAGACATGACCACTTGCAGCGTTAATCTTTAAACAATCAGATTTATCTTGAGTTTAGTTGGGGTGAAATTGTAATTGGTTTGTGTTATCAGACTTGTGATATTTGGCCTAATTAGGCTGTGTTCCCACTGTATTTTAGGTGGCTTGAGTGATCCTGTGAGGCTCAGGTCTGAGTGTAGATGTTGAGGAGCTTTGTGTGGCAGAAGCTGTCTTTTGTGTTTGAGGCTACTGCTTGTATTTCTTGTACAAATGCAGGTTGTTTTTGCAAGTTCACTGTTTTTCAGTACAAAAGCTGGAAAAAAAAAAAAGCTTTTGTCAAACCATTGATAATGTGGAACTACTACATTTTCTGGATTTAAAAAATGCCAAAAATAGTATAGTGAATTTTTGGTGTATTTGTTAATATGTATTTTTGCCTTTTCTTGTATGAAAGGAGATTTGAGACAGATATGTAATGTAAATTGTGATTTTGTTTTTTAACTTTGAAAATTACTTTTGTCTTGTCCCTTGTGGGCCAGTGGCTGTCTGGCCGCTCTGGTGAGCAATGCCTTCGAGTCACTGCATGTAGGTGAGATGGGTGGAATTAATCTCTTTTTGTGTAGTCTGACTCCTTCACTTATTTTTCCTCTAGGTGTTGCTTTGTGTTGGCTCTGAAATGCTATGGATATACTTTAAAAACTATCCTAGGTTCATAAAGCAGCTATGATCACATCGTACACTTAGTCATCTGCAGGAGCTTTAGGTTGTTGTGTGCCAGAAAGCTTCCCTCCCTGCTCTTCTGAAAACAAGCCCAATGTTTTGTCAACTCTGTGTGGGTCCTGCTTGTGCTGCCTGCTCTGTTTCAGAGCTGCTCAACCTGATGAGGAGACATCATCAGAAAGTGACCCTGCCTTTTCTGTCAACACACCCATTTGCTTTACTTTGTTTCTGTCCAGTTCTAGCTGCAGTAATCCTCTCTTCTGGAAGGAGTTTGAGAGCATCAGTTAGGAAGGAGAGAGGCTGCTTCCAGGAGTGAGGAATAAGGGTGTACTGGCAGTGCTTCTGACTCCTTGATGCTTATCCATTTGCTTACCTGAAGGAGAGTTGCTGCTGTTCCTTGGCAGTAACTCCACCCTTCCCTCCCTCTCTGCTCTGTGATAAACCTTTGATGGGCTTTTTGCTAGAAATCTGCTCTGGCTTTGGTTAGTGGGTGTCTAAAACGGGTCAGTCTCTGGTCAGAGGTGACTGCTGGCTGGCAGTGCTGTGTCCATTCTGTGCTTTTGAGCTGCTCAGCTCTCACAGGAGCAGGAGATGGAGGTGTAGCCTGACCACCCCAGCCTGCCCCTGCTCCCAGGGCTGGGGAACAAGCCAGTGTGGGTAGCTGAGAGCATCTCTGCCTGCTCATGTTAGACACCTCTGACCTCCTGCCTCCGTGGGGTGTTGGGGCTCCCTTAGAACTGCTCCCTGCCCTCGGTGCACCCAGGGACTCCCGTTGGGGGGGACAGAGCTGAGAATGGTGTGATGGCTCTGGTGCAGATCACTTTGGGTCAGGGAGGGGTGGCCATCCCTGATGTAACCAGTCTTTTAGTGCTAACTGTACAGAAAAAATACTCTGTATAGATGATTGAGTGCTGTCTTCAGCAGAGTCTGTCACATGCTTATTGATACTACAGACAAGCAACGATGCCAGACTAGGACTGAACAGATTAGGTTTGTGGTTTTTTTTTTTTTTTTTTTTTTTGATTACTTTTTTTTTTCTTTCTGGTCTGATGGCCAGATTCTGCTTGAAGATAGTTAATTTTAGAAGTCCAATGTGTGCAACATAGTAGACACATTTTAGCATCACCAAAGATTTAAATACCATTCTGCTCTGAGAGAAATGCTTGCTGTTTTCCTAAAATGTGTCTGCCACTGCTTTTGATATTAACCATTTTTCTTGTAATTATATTGGGAGAATGACTTAGAGTTACAAAATGTTGTTTAAGATTTGAGCTATACATCATGCTCGTTTGTGAAGCCATTCCCAAGGGTTTTCTTCATAGTTGTAGTTAGCTTTTAATTTGTATATAAAGGAGAAAAGTGAAATATTTTTTTTATCATTACTGTTTCAGATGCTAAATAAAGTGTAAAAAGCATCTTAAACATGAGGATTTTCTGATAACAAGAACTCGGAGCTGAATCATGTTGTAAGCCTGGATTTTATCTGTGGTTGCAATGACTGCTCTTCAATAGAAAGCTACATTAGATGGAAGGGGCAAGGCATTTCAAGGCTAAATGACAATCTTAGTCTTACTTGATTAGAGCTTGCAGGGGTTGCTAAGAAACAGCCTAATAGTCCTTGAGTAACCAATTATATGGCCCTAGGACAGATGCACAGGTGCTCGTTCTCTGAAGTTGGTTTTTTGTTTTTTTTTTTTTTTTTTTTTTTTTTGTTTGGTTTATTTTTTAAAATCTGAGATAAGGCTGGAGTTCACAAACTGTAATCTGTTTACATCCTGCTTTGGGCTTGAAAGTCCTGATTATGTCTTGCTCCCAGCAGATATGTTCTGGTGGGTTTTGTTTAGTATGTTACAGTTTGATGATTATAACATTTAAATTATTGTTGCAGTGCTTCTTCTAGTATCACGTAGTCCACTGTGTCTCTAGTTTCTCCAGTACTTTCTAGTCCTGTAAACATGCCATCTTAAATAGCTTTAAGCATATAATGTTCAAACTAGATAAATTTTACATTTTCATGCTCTTAGTGAATCTTAATACTGATGCAGTATCCTATGGTAGATAGAAAAATATCCTTACCCTTCATGCAAATTAGAGACAATTATATGAGTTAACAGTTAACTGAAGCATCAAATGGGGTTCTTTCCTTTTTTCTTTTTTTTTTTTTTTTTTTTTTTTTCTCCTGAATATGTATGATTCTGTTTATAGCATTGCAAAGTTCAACAATCTACTTTAAGACAGAATCTACACTTTTAATGTAATGGGTCCTGGATTCCAGCTGGAGAACTTAAGATCTAATTAGGGAACTTGTTCATACTTGGAAGACTTGATTGACACATGCTTTAAGCAGTAAGTTGAGAAATATTTCAATAGCTTAATTATCAATCTTCAATTAATCTACTGAAGTAGAAGTTTTTGAGGGTGTGTGGATTTTGGTACTATTTAGTGTTCTTCCTACTGACTGAGGACAATTTTAACAGCACTGGTCTGGTAACCTGTGCTACTGCTTAAAATAGTTTTAGTTATTGTTCCTTTCTCTCTCTCTCTCTCTTTTTTTTTTTTTTTTTTTTTTAATAGTGGTGATTTTTATAGTTCTGACGCTCTTATGGTACAATGACATGATTTTCCTTTTATCACAATATGGAATTTCTGCTGTAACTGGCTATATGTAATCAGCAAAGTCTAAAAGTTAGTCCATGCTTACTTGGACTGTTAAGGGGCATGTGCTGCCCCTCAGTAGTGCCTGATTTGTGCACACCACAATGACCTGATAGCACCTCTATGTTGGTTATAAACTGCTGTTTAAATTGTGTTTATATATAGGCTCAGAATATTTTAGTGTTGTGTTTGGCTGTTGGATACCTTTGTAGAACAGAGTATTTTTCCATGATTCATCCACACATATTGGTGCTTTCTCCTACCAGAAAGTGAGGAAGGGAAGGAAGCAAGGGAAATGAAGTGTTTGGACTTGCACAGACGTGTAAGGTGTTGGCTGTCAAATATTTAGTGCTCCTGCAGCACCTTCTGATATTTGCTGTTCAGCTGTGATAACTCCAGGGTTGTGGAGAGGCTACCAAGCTGTAAACCACACATCTCTTGTTCCCAGGAGGTGAAGGTAAAGTGGTTGCCCAAACCCAGCTGGTGGCAATTCTTCAGAGGTTAATTTCCAGAATTGGGAATTGGAATTGTTGCATATCACCAGGGCTTGTCAAGCTGATTGTATCTACTCCCAGATCACTGCAAATGTGAGGTAAACAAAATAAGCTTTGACTGACAGGAAAGATAGTCTCAGCTTGTGGCAGCTTGCTGTCAGTGTTAATTTGTTTGTCCCTAAGCCATTAGAATGGATTTTGAAGATTTGGTACTCTGTGAATCTTCAGCTTGTCATGGAATCTGGAGAAAGTTGGAACAGCAGGGAGTTGGTGGCAAATGAAGTGCTGAAACTGTAAAGTAGTCTCTTGGACATATTTTTGAGTTATGGCTTCAGCTTTGGACTAACTTACTCTGGCTTTGTTTAATGTTGGACTACTTTCCATGGTTTTGTTCTTCTCTCTATTGATACTCATCCTTATGAGGAAACATTGTTACCCACCAGAGGAGCAACTAGAGGTCAGCACTGAAATAAATTTGAAGACTTGCTGACATAATCTCCCTTTCATAGCTTCCAGATCCATGTCAGTGGGAGGAGAAGGGGAAAAAATAGAGAAGCACTCTGAATTTATATACTTCAAGTAAATTTACAAGGCGTGTGCTTACTTTCAAAGGCTGCTTCATGTTCTTTGCTACCCTTGTTACAAAGTTTTCCTTGCAAAGGTGTGCCCATTTGTGGTTTTTGTCTGATTTGTAATAATGTAAAGCTGTATCAGGTCCCCTTCAGTTTAAATGAATCTGAAAGAGATGATTGGATATTGGAGTTCTGATGCTGTTTTGTTACAGTGGGATTGATCATGTCTTGTCATATATTCAAATAGCTTAGAATTGTGGGCTACATGTGCTATTTTATGCTGTGTTTTTTTGCTGCTGTAAGAAATTAATTTTTAATAATAATTAGATGCAATGTAGTGGTTGGTGCTGCAAATGTGATAAAGATTTATTGTAGCCACAAAGTACTTGTTTGGAAGATTCAGTCCTGCTGCTGGAATATGATTGAAGCATATATTTCAAGAATCTGTTTATAAACTTTAGGTTTTTTCACAGCTAAACTCTGGCTCTGCCATGTATACTTAACTGTGTCCATAGTTTATCCAAGTTCCTTGTGTGTGTGGATCTGCATGAAAGAACTTGCACCCACTCTTAGAGTGATGACTCTTATTTTTCTGCTCAACTTATTCCTGCAAATTTACAGAGAACTAAAATAAGATGTTTTATTTCTATTTGCTTCCCTGCCAGCCTCTTTAGCATGTGCAGAAGTTAAAAACTAAGCTGGTGTTTTGCTGGGGGGTTGAAATGAAGGATGACTTAGGTGTGTTGTCCCTTTCTTTTGTATTAATGACATTTCTGTTACAAGCCATGAGGTCTTTGCTGTTTGCTAAGTCTCTTGTGGAAATGTGACTCAATCTAGCAATAAAACAGAGATAGTTGTGTTTTTGTTGAAAAGGTTTGTGGTGATACCTGTGCTCAGAACCAAAGCCATGGGAGGAAAGGAATGGGTTTTGTTTGGAGTTGCATGAGGGTTTGATCTGTCAGCTGCTGCCATCACTGTGGGCCAGTGGAGTCTTGATTTCTTGTTCCCTTTCAGCTGTGGCTGCTGCTGCCCAGGGAGCTCTAGAGGTGACTCAGATGGGTAGGACTGATGAGGGAATTGAAGAGGACTTAGAAAAACAGTGCCATAATCTCTGCTCCCTTAGGAACAGTGGTTGAGTGTGGGCCTCTCCTCTTCCTAAGGCAAGACATCTAGAGCTCATTAGCTGGAATTGGTTTTGTGGGCATTTGATTTTTCAAAAACAAAGGGAAAGATTGCACTGCTATCAACAGTTAATGTTATTTAAAAGGCTTATGATTAAAACACTACTCTGTATTCCTTGGGCCTTTGCATACATAGAACTTGGGGGCAAATCTGGTTTTTTTATATATATGCTTACCTTCTTAGTATGCATATTTCCAATACAAAAGAGAGTGCATGCAGGTGTTCTGTGTTTAGAACAATAATTAAAGTATGTTATTACATAGTTAGTTTAATTCCCTCTTGACTTCAAGTTGAAATTATAATGATGCATGGTTTCAAGTGCCCAGAGGACACTAATATCCATGCCACATGGAGTGCAGAGGGGAGGGGAAGAGCAGTATTAATTACTAGTTCATCTTTGAATTCTAAATATTAGCATAAAACAAGTCTTGCACTAACAGTTAATGGGCCTTCATGGTTGTTACATACACTTCAAAAGAGACAATCTAGCTACACTTTCATTAATGCAACAAGAAAGTGTGTGTATAATGGGCTTAATTTATCTTGGACTTCTTCCAAAACTTTAGGAAAAGAGTAGGACATGGATTCTTGGTTAATATCAAGTTTGTCTGAAACAGTTCAAAGGTGGTAGCAAGGCTGAAAGCTTCCACTTACATCTAATAGAGTGATGTTCAGATGGTCTCCAACTGCCTGGTTGTACAAGTCTTTTTATCTAAAAGTCTTTTTTGTCTGTTCCCTAATTTCATCAATACTTTCTTCTGTTCCTTGCTATTGGATTAACTGGATGGATTTCTGGAAACTCCTAGTGCCAGCTGTAGTGGAGAGGACTGGAGCTTATTAGCTGTGCAGTCATGAAAGTATCTTAAGATATAGCTGGTTTATTTTCTGTAACATAATGATTGGGCAAAATGTGTGTTGACATGTAATAGTATGATCCTATATCTAAACCAGTGGATTCTCTTTTCTGGTGTTTTTTTTTTTTTTTTTTTTTTTTTTTAGCAAGGAAGTATCTATTGGAATTCCTACTCTGATCTCATATATAATTTCTGATGTAACTTTGATTTCTAATCTGAGAAATCAATACTTTGTGTCCTTCCTAATAGGATGGAAGACTGTTATTTAGGGTTGAAGCGTGTTTTCAGGATTGATGTCTGTGAGGTTAATTTCATTTTCCTTTCTGCTGCTTTGCTCTAGAGCTCTCAAAAAAGGGAAATGTAACTGGGGGATGTTAACTAGGCTCTCCTGTCTGAGAGAGAGCCAGAATACAAACTGTGATACTTGTTTGACAGTTATCAAGCAGGCTACTAGGATGTTGTACCTTTCTTTTTGTGGTTGTAGTGTTCTATACCAAATCCTATTGCTCTGGTTGGTAGCTGTTGTACTTAAAATAGTGTTGGTAATTGGCTGGCTTCTCTACTACTTACTTTTTTCTAAGAATATCTTTCTAATGCTATTTTATATTCCAATATACTCTTGAGAAACCTCACTGGGACAGGCACAGTAACACCCATATCAGAGGATACCCAAATATTTGTTAACTTTTATTCAGACTACATAAAGGTTTAGTGTATATATAGATATCTTGGGTAAATTATCAGAGTGGAGCTATGCCTGTAGGAAGGATGACTAATTGTTTTTCTGTAACTGTTTTGTATTCTGTGCTTGTTAGCTATTATCAACTGCTTAAAGCAAAGTGATGAGCAGGGTGGCTGAAGACTGTTTTCAGGTGGATTTTACCTTGTGTACATGTCATTGTTCTTTATGGTGTCAGCACAGTGGTCATGCATAAACAGTGCTGCTGGGACAAGCTGTCCTTTTTTGAGGTCTGTTCTCCACATGCCTGAAGCTTTTTATGGGATGCTAGGCCTCTGCCCAGCAGATCTGAGGACCAGCTCCAAGATGCTTTTGCCATGTTTTTTGTTGCAGATTGGAGTAGAATTGGTGAGCTGGGCTTCCTTTGCCTGGAAGAAAAGCAGTTTCTCAGAGTTGTCAAAGTTATTGAGTTTCTCCTAGTCTTTTCCCAGGACTTGTTAAAGACTTGCAGGACAAGGTCTTATGTGCTTACTGACAAAAACTTTAAAGGCATTTTTTTCCTTACTGGAGAGTATGAAAAGGTTCAAATGAAAAGCATTATCAGCAGTTGGTTTATCTCTCTGTAGGTATGGCTCCAGAAGGCCTGTGATGTCTTCTCTATTCCTGTTTATTTTGCTCTAAAATGTGTTTCTTGAGGTCATTAAGGATTCTGATCTCTGCTCAAATTCCAAATGTGAGTTGTCTGAGGCCTGGGCTGAGCCTGTAGCAACTGTCAGGCACACAGAAATTGACCCAAATGGCTAAAAGGAGGATCTATTGTTTCTACTTATCAGGAGTACTCCATGCTGAGTCTCTAGGAGCATCTTTTGAAAATCTAGCTAATTAATCTGGTTTGCCCTGAAGAGTCTGGTTCTTCCAGTAGTTTGTGTCTGGGATCTTGTGTAATGACAGGGATTCCTTATGTGACTTCAAGTTGTGCTTTATGGAGAGTAGTGTTGCATTTGAATTGGTTCAATTGGGGAAGTTCAACTAGGAGAAGTCCTGTAGCAAGTCTGTGACTGTTTTATGCTTTTTATTCCCTTTCAGCTTTTAAGTACTAACTTTTTTTTTTTAGCTGTTATTTCCAGACTGTCACAGATGCTCTTGCCTTCACAGCTTCTGTGCTAGTCATGCTAAACTAATCTTCGCCTGTCCTATTCTGTTCTTCCTCTAATTCTCCTGGAGAATAAAGATGATGTTTTGAAAGCTGTTTTATTTCTTAGACTGGTTCCTGAGTGGCTGAGAGACCCAGCTTTTAATGGGGGAAGTATTTCTTGCTTAGTCTTTAGCTGATATGAAATAACATGTGTGGCTGGTGTGACACTTGGCTCAGTGACACACGTAGACAGTGCAGAATCACTTTCTTAGTGGAGAAAGGTTAATTAGGAATAGCACTAGCCTTCATCTGTGCACATGGAAGCTAGGAGGGGGTTGGTTTTGGCTAGTGTAAATAGAATAGCTAAAGTTTGGAGAAGAATTGTGAAATTATTTAAGTTATTTTTCTGTGTAAACCTTGGTTTACCGGCCCTCTCCAAAACAAGTAGAGGTTTTCTTATAGTTAAACCAGGATTTTTGTCACAAATGCAGTGATGAATTTTTGTGTGAAAAATTGCTATGAAAGCCTTAAGCTTTGTATTTCACTTGACACTTGTCAATCATCTAGTGAAACAAGTGCTTGCTGTATTTGAGCATTTCTGTTGTCTTGCCTTGAATGACAGTATGTTCTGCTTTGTGTCACCTGACTTAATCACTATTAAAAGGCTGTCTGGATTACCTTTTCCTCAGGGGAAGTTTCAGAAGCCTACAGTCCTCTAAACCTTTATTCTAAATAATAAAATCATCCTGTTAGTAGCTTTAGCTCACCTTTTCTTTTTTATCTGTATGGCATTTGTTGCATTTACTGCAACAGGTACCTGACTGAATAGCATGCATGGGTTGGTGATTTCTGCATTTGTTCTATTTTATGTGATGTTTCAGTGTTGCAGAAAGGAGAATCTTGATTAGATTTTTCAATTATGTTTTCTTCTGTCGTGGTTTTCATAGAGGAGTTCTGAGATATAATTATAAATCTGGTTTAGAATTGTGCTTTGTTTTTCCTGGCTTCCTTTTCTTCCTCAAACATCCTTGGTCACAATTTTCATTATCCTGGGATAGATGGTAATGGCTCAGGCAGGTATGCAAGATTCCAGAGTGTAATTGTTTTATTAATTTTAGCACTGTCTTGTTTTAATGTCAGCCATCAGAAAAAGTGAAATACTTGCTTCAGAACCACACCTGTACTGGAACTGGAGTTCAGGAAATGTAAAAATGTTCTTTGGAGGTTAAGGGCAAGAGTATAGAAAACTGCTTGTCATTGTTCTGTCATTCTGCTTGTCATAGCTCTGTTTTCAACAGAGAGCCTCCAGAAATAGTTTTGGTTGGTGTCTCCAAAGCGTTTGTGCCAGTTTGCCCTTGGACCCACAACACTCTTAAAACCACTTTTCCCTTGGGCCACCTGTAGCATTTTGCCAAGTTCTGCCAAAAATGCCGTCTTCTCTGACTTCATTTCTTCTGGCCATGACTCCTGTTAGCTTACTTTCTTACCTTTTAGTTCTTGCCAAGACCATGGAAATAGATGATCTACCCATGACCCATCCCCAGGGCCTGTTGAAGCATTTAGGCTTCAATCACTCCTGCTGTGTCTTTTCCAGGCTGAGGAGTTATGGCCAACTCTTTAATTTCTCTCATGGAAATAACTTGATTCTTTCTTCCTTCTTCTTGCATTTCTCTGGACCTTTGATTTCTGCAGTCCCCCTCCTGGAAGATTTTTGTTTTTCTTTAACTTCTTTTCCTGTCTGGGGTGCTCTTTTCAACAGACTTCTGAATATTAAGTAGTCAAGGATAAGAGTGGGAGGCAGATCTCTTACTGTGATCAAAGAACTTGTGTTGAGTTTGTGAAGGGAACTTGCTTAGCTGGGAGAAGCTACATAGCTTTGGTGGATTGAAGGAGTAGCTGGTTATAGTTATCAAAAGATGTATTTAGTGATGCCTTGCTTATCAGGACAGATTTGCACAGAAGAACAAGGTTACAGGTGTCATTAACCCAGGCTTAGGATGGACTCTATGAAAGTTAGTTTACATTTAACAAGGTTGGAAGTTAAAATGACATTTGCAATGCTCTACTGTTACTACAACAGTTAGTACAAAGAATTCTGAAAGATAGCATGGAAAGAGAAAAGAATGTGGCTAAGAAATTGCTTAAAGACCACCTAGAATGTTGTTGTTCTAGTAACTAGAATAAAGTTACTGGTCATATTTTTTCATAGGCATTAAACTTGCCTATTCAGTTGGGGAAAAAAAATCATCTTCCTCCTTGATGTATTGATTAGTTTTGTAAGCTAGTACTTTTGTTGAGACTTGTGTCACAGAGGAGGTGCCTAGAAATGGCATAGGCAGAAGACATTTGAAGTAAAATAGAAGTGTTTCAAGAAAACTGACAGCTTATAGCCTGGATTGGTGTTAAACATGGATATTCTTGTTGCTTGCTGGAAAATCTCAAGAAAGGCAAGTTATCATGGGAGTCCTGAGTAACTGATTTTTCACTTTTTTTTTGTTTATTTCTGAAAGTATATGGAAAACAGATTATTTCTGAGTCAATCCTATGGTGTTTGCTGAAATTTAAGTGGCCACAGTTGGCAGCTTGGACTTCATAGTTGGAACTTAATCTCCCTGAGCACAGCAGAGATGTGTACATGCTGGAATCAGGGGAAGGGGGATGGATAGGGTGGGGATGAATAGCAGACAGCTATAAAAAGCAGAGGCAAGCATTGCTTCTGTTCCCTTGGACTAGCATTACTGCTATGTGTGTAATGGTGAAAAGGATTGCTTTAAAGCAGGGAGGGGCTCTTCTAGCAGCTGAGAGAAGTCAGCAAATGAGCTTTTCTTCAGATGAAATCCTCACATGACTTCTGCCTGGTCACATTTCCTGCAGGTTTTTTAAATGAGAAGCTAATGACTTGTTCTTGGTGCTGTGAAAACTGTTCTGGAGTGCCTGTTTCCTTTTTCCTCAGGGATGCTGCTGCCCTGGCTGCAGCAGCTGTCTGACAGGTGCTATCAGAGGTCAGGGCCAGTGCTGAACCAAATGTGCCATCTCTGACTTGCCATTTGTCACAAGGTTGACTTGGCTGAGATGTTTCTGTCTAGGGTGCTAAGTTACAAGAAAGTTGTGGAGTCTTTATTCCCATGGTTTAGCTTCTCATATGTAGATAGTTCTCCAGAGGGCTCTCACTTTGCTTTTATGTGGTCTGAGGTGTCTGTATTAATGTCCTGCCTTGAGGAGCTCTAGTCTGTCATGGCACTTTGGGCTTTTGTGAAAATAGGTCACTGTTTCCTACAGGCATTAGCTAAAGCTATGCCTGTATGTGACTTGAGATGATTTTAAGAACTCCACAGCTGAAATGTTTGCTGTCCCATGATACATAAAGACCCCTTCACACTGAGGAACTCTTGCTACATTCTGCCACTGCAGGACAGAGTATCAGATCAGAGTATCTTCAGACTTTCACATGAAGATCTTACTAGAAATGTGTTCTCTGGAGAGGTATGTCAGGATCCTGGTGGTTTGATCACCCTGGAGAGAAGCACACTGCTCCTGTTTCATAAAACACTAGGTACTGCCAAATAGGTGTTGTAATATCCCTTTGAGTTCCTCCTTTCAGATGCATGCAGCTGGTTGTTGGTAGGATTCTTCCACCTAGTTGCTGGGTAATTTTCTTTACCTGAAATGAGTCTCTACCTGGGTGTTAGATTGGATAAATTAACTCCAGGACTGACTCCTATTCACCTGTTGTTTTTATTTGTGCTCTTTTTGCAATGAAATGATCTTAATAGTCTAGATTTCCCTGTGCCACCCCCATATGCACACACACATACACACCCCTCCAGCTTAGGTTTTGCTTAGTTTGGTGGAGGAGTGGAATGAGTGTTCAGACTCATGTAGGTGGAGATATCAGCCTGTTGTCTCTCAACCATGGCAAAAAATAGCCCCTCTCACCCCTCCCTGGTTTTGCAGACTTCCTAAAGATTGTCAGGTGGGGCTAATTCACAAAGAGTTCCCCTCGCACAACAGTAGGGCTCCAGAGTTTGTAAACATCATCTTGCTTTTGTGACTTGGCCAAGAGGAGCATAACTGCAGTAATTGCTCTCAAATAGAAAACTTGAACTTGCCCAACTGTGTTCTGCTATCTGCTGCTGCTGTTTGCAGGACTCTAACCCAGCCTTCCACTCCTAACAGAATGGGGTTGCTTGGCCCTGGTTTCCAGAGGGAAGGCTTTAGTTTAGGACTCACTGTGATCGCTCCTTAAATGGAAAAAATGAAAAATGAAGATGTAGAGAATGGTCATCCTTATGATTCTGTATGGTGGATGGTCTCTGAATTCAGCAGAGAAGCTTCTTGCATGCAAGTGGCTGAAATATCCTTCAAGTTTCAGAGAAAGCCCCTTACCCTGTCCCTGCCCCCAACCCCCATGTTTCCCCCCAACAGGATGATTTACTCCTTCAATGAAAGTCCCTATTATGCCTTTATAATGTCTGTTTCTAGAAGATAAACCTGCAGAATGTCTGTCTGCCTTTAAATTTGTACTGACTATGCATCCTAGATCTTCTCAGAATCTTTCTTCGTTTCTTCCTTATTCACTTTCCACCTCTGGCTTATTCATGAGGAAGTTGTATGAACTTGCTGCAGAGTTCCTGGGGAAGGAAATGGAATATGCTTGCCTTGAAGTCAGCTTTTTCCATGGCAAGCAGGCTGCCTGGGGGAGGGGGAGAGGTGCTGAAACAAAAAAAAGGGGGGGGGCAAACCCCCAAACCTGTGATTGTCTCACTTGACTCAAAGTTTCTTATGAAAGCAAGTATGAGAATTGACTGTGCTGATCAAGACTCGGTGACTTGACTGCCAGAAATATTGCTGGTGGTTTGTTCCAGAAGTTGCAAAAGTTAACCTGCAGTAAGAGTAGTGATATGCTATCCAGTTTGTACAGTTGAAATGTTTGAGTACAAATGTTACCTGTGCTTGATGGAGGTTTGAAAAATAACAATATTTCCTGGAGATGAGACCCTGCATTTATTGTGTGATTGTAGAACAGGAAGATAAGGTGGGCTTGGGATTTGTTTAGGAGCCATACTTTTTTCTTCTTGCTGATTCTTTAAACATTTTTCCATGTAGAAAATCCACTCAGTCCTTTTATTTGTGTGATATTAATAATTTTTTGTCTGTTAGCATAAAAATCTATTAGAAGTAAAATGTTATTGATGCAGAAAACTTCAAGTATTGATTTCAGCTCAAATGTCACCTTTGGCATTTTTCAGACTGTGGGTTGGAGAAGTTCTATACCTGACTGAAAATGCTGTCATCAGATTGATCATCTTTCTTGGGATGAAAATTCTGGCATGGCTGGTTTGCCAAAAACCCCACCTTTTGAATGTTGATCTGCAGATATCAAGGTGATGCTAATAGTTCATGAAAAGAGAGTGCCAAACCAATATTACAGGTCTTGTTTCCCCCTCCCCAGAAAGGAGGTCGCTGGGATAGTATGGGGAGTGTTTTGTTTAGTGTAAACAGTGGAATAATGCTTTGAAGTTGCTTGTGTCAACACCAATCCTGAGGAAAAAAACACAACTGAGGCAGCATCACCAGGATAAACAGACTTAATTTGTATCTTTCCAAGCTACTTGGCATATCTGTTTAGTTAACTCCTACGAAGTGGCTCTTGCATAAGCTGTGCTCTTCTGCAGAAGTGCACTGATGCTCTTCTCACTCGTAGCCTTTAATATCTTTTGAGTTTTGATTTGATAAGCACAAATGATGATGTTGTATGTTTAATTCTTTCCAAAAAATAAACCTAATCACCAGAGTCAGTAGAGTCAAGTCTGTTTCCAGTGCTGTATGTTCCATACCCCTATCCACTGCCCCTCAAATATGTCATGGTCACTTTAACAATGTTTTCTAAATATTTTGATAGTAGTTGTTGAAATGAACAGCAGATACTACTTCACAAAGCTTATTGTATATATCAGAGCAGAGTGGAATATGCATGTCCTGCTGTTCTGTTAGCCTACAGCAAGAGTTGTGTGCAAGTTAAAGAAGCAGGTGTGGTGGGGTTATATGTTTTATGTGTAAGACTCATGATTTTGGGGCATTCCTAGAATACTTGTGTGTTTTATTTGATTTATGCATGAACTTGAGCACACTTACATCAAGAGTCGCTATGGAGAACTCATTTTTAAATAACTTTTAAACAAGTCTGTTCATATTAAAGATACATCAAAAAGCCAAGACACTGCTGGATGATGTGAGTGGGTTAGTATGGGTATGTATGGGTAGTCCTTAGCTCCTAACAGGAGCTAAGTTAATGCAAGTTCTGTTGCTGTTTTCTGTAAGCACAATTTAAGAAAGATGTCTGGTGTCAGTGTGTCTGCTATAGATGAGTTACTTGCAGCTGGTGTCAGTAGATGTGTTGGTTAGTCTGTGTTAAGAATTTCTGTAGAAGAGTGCAGATGTGACTAATGTCAGCTGATGGTAGAGTTTTCATAAAATGAGTATGACCTGTATGAAGCTAAAAATATAATTCAGAATTTATATGTGTTTGTGTTATTAGACTTCAGTGCTTACTCTGGTTATTAGGCAAGGTTACACTCAGGGTGAGTGTATGGATGCTAAAATTTCCACTAATAAATTATTTTGGTGGTAAAATGTGGTTTTGGTAATTGAACCATAACTGGGAAGCTCTCAGTGCTGCATATTATGAACATATTTAGTAACACAGATGCTTTTTTGTAAGTTTTCAGCTGTCATTTTAAAGTGAAGTGCAAAATTCAAGGAAATGTAAGCAGATCTAGTGCAAGACTTGATACATGTGGTAGTGGGAAAGACTGGGTTTTTTAAATGAGTGGGTTAAGGATCAGTTTTCTGTTTTGAGGTGTGGTAGTTGTAACGTGATGATCCATTGCACTACCACAGGGAGGAATTCTTCTTTCAAGTTATTGGCCAGCTGGAGATGAAGATGGGTGTCAGGTTGGGTTGGTCACCTTAACTATCTTCTCTAGAGGAAAAATAGCCATAAAAATCAGTTGTATGGTTGCATTCTTTCTGTGTCTGTTTGGGGTTTTTAAAGGGTGACTGTAGTTTAGCAGAGAGTAGAACTGTCCCAGCTGAAACTGACGGTCCTGTAAATACAGATTTGTCTATCAGTGCTCTATAGAGCCATTTGATTAAAATCTCCAATCTCCTGCAAGTGTGACTGCAAGCTTTCCTGAAAGCTTACACTCCAAATGCTTGTTCATGTGAGAACAGTCAAGTGCCAGCTTGGTCACCCATAAAACAAGACACAGGGAAATGAAAGGATTTAAATGTATTTGTCTTGTCTCTGTTGTATAGGTTCTTTAAACTTATGGACTATGGACTGTGGTTCTTGATGGTGGCCAGTGGGAGGATGGCCAGAGCAAATGCTGGGGACCTTTGGGACCTGGGGCTTGCAAAGCCACGAGGAGGCAGCATGAGCTGTGTGGGCTTCTCCACATTTTGGAGGAGCAGCTCTGCATGAGAGCTCATAATGTACTATTAAGTTTTTATAAGACTGTAAAGCAATATTTTTTGCTCCAGAGACTACACCAACTAAGACCATGAGGTTTGCCATGAGAGCTGTGGGATTTCTTGTTTCAAGCATCTTAAATTGGGTAGAATGCATCTTTATCCACACTGTCCAGCATGATGGTGCTGGAATAGTGCATTGCATGGAACTCTTTACCCATGAAAATAAATCCCTTACCATCCTGAGCACAGATACAAATCTGCTTTCAAATGGTATGATGGGAAAGCATTGGTGGCTGTTCCCTAAGACAATAGTCCATCTTAAATGTTTGGCTGCCTTGTTGGCAGTCAGATGCAACAGCCAATTTGCAGTAGGAAAGACCAGCCCTTACAAAAGTGAGTGGATGTCTGGAAGCACTTGAGCACTGGTCTATACTTCTGATACAAATCAGTGGAACACAGGAAAACAAAGAGATATGTTAGAAGGTTAGTAGTTAAAAGTGGAAGATGTGGATAACTTTGGACCTTGCACTGATTGGCAGAATTCTGCTAAGATTAGTTTATAATCTTGATGCAAAAGGAGACATGGCTTTGCCAGAAGATGATGTTAGGGCAGTGTTGTATAGAACTTACTTTCTCAACTGTTGAATGTATGAGTGTTTTTTTCAGTTAGCAGTTATAGGAAGAAGTGTTGCAGGTACTGTTTTCAAGCACAGTAGAATCCTATCTGCTTCCCTAAGTGCTGAGACTGGGAGTGCAGGGAGTTGGAGGGTGAAGCTACTGAAATGCTCTGCTAATATTTGTCTTTAAAAATTGGGTGAGATGACCTGTGCTGTCATATCTCAGAGGCAGAGCCCTTTGCTTTCTCAGCTCATCTCTCTCAGTTGTCCATTTCCAAGGGCACAGCAAACTCAAGTATGTCCCTGTCCAGTATGGTCACTGCTGAGCTCCCTTTTCCCTTCCTCTCTTTAGTCTAATCCAAACAGTCACCACTAAACCTGTTTCTGTTTCAGTGATGTAAAATCATCTTCCCTAGTATATGTCTGAAGCTGAAAACACAGTAGAAAGACTTATTTTCAAAGGCAGTTGTGGTTTGTATGTTAATGGAACTGAGCAGTAGGAAAACAAGCACTCAAGTGCATTTCTGAGTAGAAAGGTCTCTGCTGTAGTCATGGAAGACTTCAGAGAGCCCTTCTGCTTGGGTGCTGCACTGATCCTATTGCTGCTGTTCTGAGGTGGGGAGGTTTCAATGTTAGATCAACCCTCCTTGGTGTGCAGTTGAGGGGTGTGTAAAGCACATAAGGAGCTATCTCAAAACCACAAATTTCTTGATATAATAGTAAAATAGTCCTAATGACCCTGTGAAAGATGGCAGAATTCTCACATAATCCCCTTCTAAAGAAGGTCCTTGCAATTTCTTGGATGAATGTCCCCATACCCTTGTGAATTTATAGATCATTAGGCTGTGAAGTGTGCATGCATTAGGGCTTGGTTTGGCATGAAGATGTGTATAGAAGAACTTTAGGATAGTGGTGCAGTAACTCTCTTCTCTTCTTGATGGTTTTTCCTTGATTGTGAATGTATGTGAGGATCTCAGTGTTAACTTGTAGCACTTGGAAACTATCAAAGCTGAATCATTTGACAGCTATGCTTGTTCAACTTAAAGCAGTTAAAATATTACCTGTATGCATAACTTTTTCTAAATAAGTTTAGTATTTGAATATTAAAATCAGTCCTATGTATTTGATCATAAAGCAAGGAAAATGCCTGAGGCCTTGGTTTAGTGAAGTAATATTCATATTTTTTCTAAATCATCTAAGAACTATTTGAAATAATGTTTTTTTCTTTCCTCGGGGGAAAGTACAGTACCAGGTGTGATTACTGTAATAATTGTTTCTGCTGTGTCTTCTGCAGATCTGAGTTTTATGCTACCTCTTCATGAGAAAGAAGTCAAAATTTTTGATAGATGCATGGTGAATTGTGTATTTCTTCTTTAGATATGTTTTTCTGTAAAAGAGATCTGGTATAGACTTTTATGTGATTTCTAAAGGGTGGCTCTCATTCTTTTTTAGGGGAGGTGGTTCAGTTGTTTAAGTCTTAAATATCCCAGTTGTTTCCCAAGGTTCAGAACCTCATTTTATTTAAACCTTCTAGGGCTGCTTCTGAAAAGGATTTCTGTGGCTAAACAAAACTGAGAATTAGATACAGTGGGAGGAAAGTAATAATAATTCAGTCCACGATGTGTGTGTGCATGGAATGTTTTTGTTTTGTTGTTAGCACGGCTTGTCCCACAATTTCTAATGCTGTTTTATTTCATGCTTTTGAGAAGATGCCTTCAAGGGCTTTCACATGACAACAGAGAAGTGAAATTTTCAGTTTGCTTTCTTGTAGCAATAATATCTGCTTATTTCAAATCAGTTTGTCTGGTTATAACAGTTTTTTATTAGTCTAATTGGTGTCTTGTTTTTTTCAGAGGTCGTTCACATTAATATTAGAAGCATGGGATTGGGATAATGATACAAAAGCTGGTGAGTATTTATGTGAAGCTTGAAGTTTGTACTTACTCTGTGCTATATGTGTGCAAATTGGGGAGGGGGAAAATTGTGTCCTGCTGCAGTTCTAGGAAAACCTGTTGTCTGAGTAAGTCACATGTACAAATCCAAACAGTGAGTTAGGAGCTGTGAAAAATTATTGCTGTATAGGAAAAAAAATGGACATTTGTAAATAAAGAGTGTAATTAATACAACTCCTGATAATTAACTCTAAAAAATGTTTACAAATCATGCTTGCTCCTTTTTTTTTTAAAAAAAGGAAGATAATCTGTAGAGTTGCACTTCAATTTGACCTCTGTCTGACCACACTATGCAATAATTTCTATGATCATGTGAACAATTAACATTCTTGCTCCCCATAAGGAAAGTGTACTGAAATTGTTCTAAGTCATGGTATGATCCCTTCTCTGTTTCTCCTCAAGTACTGAAGCTTACCTTGCATTTTCAGTCTGTAAATGCTAGTACTCAGTGTCAAGGCAGGGTTATTGATCTGAAGTGAAGGCATGATTATTTTATAAATACTTCAAAATCATATCAAGGTGTTGATTGCCATAATGCTGCTAAAGCAGGACTCCGGCTTGAACCTACTCTTTGTAAACAGTTTACAAATATGTCTTAAAATAACCAGTGCTTCTGGCTACAAGAAAAAAAAATGAATCTCAGACTTGCATTGTAGATATTGATGGACTATTTCATTTCAGTTGGGATCAATATAGAGGAAGGTAAGTGTTTGAACATTAAGATAGTGAAGAGGTTACGTATGTTCCAAATCATGTTCAGATTCTTTTTCAGTAATGGGTTTTTAGTTTGTTCCTGAACCCTTCTTCTGTTAGAATTAAGCTTATTTTGTCTTGTTCAACAGCTCCTTTAGCCTTTTTCTATTGGCTATGTTTTCTTTACATCTCTGATGTTGAGTTTGTCCACAGCCTTCTTGAATGACACTTCCTAAAGCTGGATGTGATATTCAAAATGAGATTTTGTGTGCTGAGGCAGAGTCAACCTGAATCTTGAATAAGTTTAGATACTCTGTAGTAACAGATTGCAGGAATCCTCTTCACTGCTTTGCTTAAAATATAATTATTATGCAATGTTAATTAATTTAAATGGTTTCCAGCTTGGGAATAATTTATCTAGGAGCAGCTAGTACAGCAAATACTAGAATATTAATGTCCAAGTTACAGAGTGCAAATAAACTCATGAGGTGGTGTAGAAAAGACATGAAGACACAACCTATCCCACAAATCATCTGTATGCATTCAGTGCTGGATTGCATTTTTTAATTAGCTTCTTAATCAATAGTAATATTGTAACTTTATTTCTTAGAATTTGCAGAATCCTCTTGCGAATCTGTAGCTTTAAAACCCAGGTTTCTATTAAATACACCTCATAAGAGGACAGTCACCTCAGGCTTCTTTTAGGTCTTTGTTATGCTTTTTAGTTTAACAAGCTCTAACAAATCTCTTTACTTGCATTCTTTTTTTTTTTTTTTTTTCCCTGAACTTCAGGCCAACAGGATATAGAGTGTCTTCTGGAGGCCCAGTGTGCCATCTCCTTAAATTAACAGTTTCTATGAACTGTGGGAGAGTATATAAGTGTCAGATTACAGTTTAGCTCTATGAGAAACTGCTGATGGAGTGAACTTCCCTTTAATTTAGGCTGCCCTAGAGAGGTACTGCAAAGTTGCATTGCAGCTGAAGCCTTGGAGGCTTGTCAGGTGAATTTAGGAAGGCTTTCTTGGCCTGTAATTTGCCAGAAGACTAGCTAAGTGCTTGTCTTGGCTAAATGCTTCTGTAGTCTGTTTTCTGGTTCTGTGGTAGAGATGTGTTGCTTTGCCATGCTTCAATTTAGATTTGCATATAAGATTCCTCAGAAGAAGTCCTTAATGCTGAAGGTTTTCTTTTTTGAAGGATCTTGGCTGTGAGTCCTGCAGTAGGTTTTGTGTTGTGAATCTGTCAAGACACAAAGATGCTTCACTTTTATTTTTGCAAGCACCTCCGAACTGCCAAGCAGGCACAGATCAGTAAAAATTGACATGTTAGAGGAGAGGAAGGGGAATAGAGCAGCTCCTCCAGAGAAAAGACAATGTCTGGTCCTGGGAGGGGAGAAGTGAGTGTCTGTGGAAAGTGTAACTCTCTGTCAGTCCTGAGTGCTGTGCTGATCTGGGGATCAGGTTACATGGATCTTCTGTTGCTACTGTAAGATAATCAAAGTAATTGCCAGAGTCTGTTTATAAGCTGATTAATTAGTTCTAGAGTCAGGTTTTGCTTTCCTTTAATGGTGATGAGTAAGGCTTGGAGTTAAACGTAACGTCTGTGTTCCAGCTTGGACTCTCAATTAGGTATTAAAATCCAAAACAACCCAAAACCCCTATCCAAAACAAAACAACCTCCCCTACAAAATAAAAACAAAACAATAGCAACAACAAAAATAATCAACAAAGCCCAAACAAAACAACGAGCAAACAAAAAATTTCCCCTGAAACCTAGAAAGAGAGGCTTCCAGTGAAAAACTTGAAGGTTCTAGGACATTTGTCATTGTTCCCTCCCTCTGTGTCCAAGCATCCTGCATTCTTCTTGTACTCAGTGAAGGCAGGGGGACCCAGAGCTGACCTGTGAAGAACCATCCCAAGAGCAAGTCTGCCACAGCAGATGTTTCCTCTGTACAAATTCTTAGAGGGTTCTTCACCCCCAATTCCTGGACTACTCATGTGTTTTTGTTCTCTTGTGCAGCAGGGTTGCCTGGAGGGTAAGCTTGTGGCAGTGTAGTGTTACCACTTGTTTGCTTTGGGAGGGTGGAAGAGGGGGAGAGGAAACTGGCTTAGATACAAAGTCACTGCAGAGAGCCTGCTCACTGTCATCTGTCACAGCAGTTTCACTTTCCAGGTAAGTCCCTTAACTTGGCAGAGGTCTCAGCAATACCCAGCCCTGCCTTGACAAAACAGGCTGGCATCTTCACATGTGAAGTAACTTTCCATTTGACTCTGCTGCAGGAGTGCAGTGGTTGCTTTTTTCCTTCCCATTAATCTGTAGGAGACTAATCTGTCCATAATGCTCAAACATATGCTGAAGAGAATGTGCTTCCTGAGATGGGCACCTCCTGCTCCTTTGGATATGAAGTTCATGTCATGTCACTGCTTTCCCTTACAAACAACTACCAGCACCACCTTTTGTACGGCCCTGTTGGCTTGTTGGGAATGTCTGGCCTCTGCCAAGGGTCAGGGTGCTGATGGGCAGTGTTCTTATTTGTGTATTGCACAGTTAAATACTCTTCAGATAAGGCTTTCTCTTCCAAAAATCAGATGCTCTGGGAATATTGATTAAAGAACTGCCTTTTAGCCATCATCTTTTATACAAGCATCAGTACCACTGTCTGCTTTTCTAGAGAGGCTTGTAGAAAACCTGGTAATCAAGGAAATTGCTTGGGGGCTATTTGTGTATATGTAAGTTTGAGTAATGGATGATGATGATGCTTTTTTGACCAAGAACAGACAAATTCAGTTATTTTTTTAGCCCTTTACTGAGGGCTAAAAGTAATGAGTATGAATCCTAAGGTGAAATTCTGTGGCAAAGTCAGATGCAGGGAGCAAACTTGTCTCATCAAAACAGTTAGGTGAGAGAGGGTGAATATCTTCAGACACACTTTGGTATTGTGGGGGAGGAAGGAGAAACCTTGACAAACACGTTCCTGCCTGTGTTTATAGATCTCTCTCGAAGATGCACCTTCTACCTAAGATCAGTGTTAAATTTGAAGTTAAAAGGAACTCTCATACTTACTCTGGTACTTAAGAATTTAGTATTAGAAATGAAATGGCTTGGAGCTGCTTCCCTCATGCCTTTTGTGGCTCAGGGTAAATTATTTGGCTTGCTTGTTTAGGCTGTTAAGTCCTACTTATACTGATACAAGCTTGAGGAAAAACCCTTAAGACTCTGAGTACATTCCTTTTGAAAAGAACTTGTGAAGATAAAGTTTGAGTGTTCAAAAAGATAGAAAGAGCACTCTTGGGTTATTTCACCTGTTCTTGACCCCTGGTATCAAGAGGTCTGTACTGCATAGGTATATTTGCAGTAGCTGTAATGCTTGTTCCAGTTAACTGGATCTGATTAATCTCCATTAGCCTCAAGATGCCTGATAAGAATTTTATTATATAAGCCACTCCTTTAATCTCAGGACCTTTTCTTCAGTCCATCTAAAGCACTTTGAGGGAACACTTTCACAGTAGTGGCTGTTGCTGCTGTTTATAAGGAGCCTGTGTTGCTTATAGCAGGAAAGCAGCTCTGCAATGTGTATTTGGTATTTGTTCAATTTCCCTTGACCATCTTGGTGTTTCAGCATGTCAGATCAATTATCATTGGAGGGAAATGGGAGTATTAAAGGATGCTGAGATCTGCCCAGGGAAGTGGTAGTGTCACCATCCCTGGAGGTTATTTGCAAGACATGTAGATGTGGCGCTTGGGGACATGGTTTAGTGGTGGCCTTGGAAATGCAGGGTTAATGGTTGGGCTTTGGTGACCTTAAAGGTCTTTTCCAACCTAAAAAATTCTGTGATTCTATCTAATCATTGAACTTTCAGTGGTGGCTGGTGTGATAAATATCCTGTTGGTCAAAAATAAAATGCAGCAGCCTTTTCTTTCTTGCAAATGCTGCTGAATGACAGAGGAGCTCATGCATGGGAATGAGCATTAAAGAAGAGGGATAGGCTTCAATGTGTCATGGCCAGCCATGAAGTGTTTTATGCAATGTTTTGTGCAATCTAGTCCAAGCAAGCATGACTTACAGCTCATACATGGCAATACCACTTTTAATAATAAAGTAGGGTGATACTGTGAGGTTGAAATAACTAGAGTACCTTTCAGTGCTTAGTTAAAAGGGATTCTTTTAAGTTCAGTATTTTTTAATTTCAAGAGGAAACATTTTTATAGAAGCAAGCTTGGAAAAAGATGTCAAGAAAGCCTGACACTTCTGTAACTATTCTTTTCTCTTAATTCTGGAGGGGCTGAAATTGTCACTTCAGTCCTTTTACATGCTGAAGAGAAAATGCCACTTGCTACAAGATTCACAGGATTCCTTTAGACTGTCAATAACTGTTCTGGTTGAGAAACAGCCACTCCTTGGGTTTTGTTTTCTAAACATAGGAGGTTAATGAGTTCTAGAAAGCAACTGAGTAGGTAAAATACATTTGCTAAAGGTGGTAGCTTAGTATTGCTTCCTACCAGCTTGGAATGTCCTATATTATTATTTATTTGAACTTCAGGCTTTATCTCACTATCATCTCAGCTTCTTGCTGAAAGTTTTTGGTTATTAATTTATTTTAACATATACTCTATTTAAAGAAAATGAGTGCAGAAGCTCTGAGCTGGCAATATTATAGCTATTTCATAAATGTGTATGAAACTGATATATTCAAGTAAAGCTTCTGAACCTTTTTCTCATCCTTAAATAGTGTTTGTAGTTCCAGATGCAACTTGCAGTCACCTAGAAAAGCTATACAGCAGGCACCAGATTTGAATGGTTAACCCATTAGACAATTCCTGTCACTGGGGTTGCTCACTGTCTGCCCATACCCCCTCACTGAGCTTTGCTTATTCTCAATATTTGCTGAAGCAATTGCATAATTTCATTTTACTGGCTATAATTGTCTCCCTCCTGGTATTGAAGCTTCTATACAAAGAATTACATGGATAAAGATACAAAATGGATATTAATGTAATGAAAATGCTTTGTGTTGGCAGTTTCTATAATGTTACAGCCTAGAATCCTCTTTTCCCCTGGGATATGTAATTCTTTGTGCAGGTTTGGCCCCAGTGAGTGGAGCTGGCAGTAGCAGAGCTGCTGCTCTCCATGGGGACAAGGCAGGATGCTCACAGAGTGTGCTGCAACAGGGATTGCAGTTATCAGGAGTTTCACTGGGGGTGAGGATAAGAAGGATACAGAGCTGAGGATGGGCCTTGGCAATCCTGGGTGCACTTGTTTATTTCTTCTCAAAATGTCAAACACTAGCTGTGCAGTGTTCTGTGGAATGGTTGTTAAAGGTGTTTTGCCTTTATTTTGGAAAGAATGATAAAATGGAAACAAGCTAGTTTATGTATATAATGCAAGCCTACCAAAGCATTCACTACTGCTCAGTAATTTTGCAGTAAATTGAACACATTGTGTTTTGCTTTATTTTTAAAATTAAACTCACAGCAGAGAGCTTTATCTCAACTATGAGATTATGCAGATCTTGCAATTTTATAAGAACAAAAAGGAGGCAAGAAGAGCCTCAGATCAAGATAAAGCTGCTAGTTGTCAGCATGTGGGTGTGGTATGTTTGGCTGCCTTGAAAAATAAGCTATTTCCTATGGATGATTATGTTCCAGGGTTTTTTAATATTTCCTTTGGGACACTTTTTAAAATTGGCCTTCCTGTAATGAACTTTGCAAGGCAAAGGAAAATTCAGTTATACAGTAGATCTTTATCATTTTAACATTTTCTTTACTTGGTTTCCCCTTAACCAGTTGAGTACTTCTGATTGGATTCCATATGTCCCTTTGTGCTATCAAACTTAACCCCTTTTTGAATTTACCTTTCTTTCCAAAAAGGTGAAAACTTGTTAATAGAGCGAGTGGCACACGCTGGCATGATCAACCCAGAAGATCGATGGAAGACCCTCCAAATTAATGGTCCTGTTGCCCACTTTGAAGTGCAAATAAGGGTGAAATGTGATGAAAATTACTACAGTGCTCTGTGCAACAAATTCTGTGGCCCTCGGGATGACTTTGTTGGTCACTACACGTGTGATCAAAATGGAAACAAAGCCTGCATGGAAGGCTGGATGGGAGAAGAATGCAAACAAGGTAGTATGCTTCCTTTGTCTTGGATTAGCTCTGGTGTATGTAGAATAGGTGTAAACTGCAGTAGGTATTTCTGTGGTGTCAGTGCTGTAGCATATTAATTTTAGTGCTTATAGGCTTTGTCCTTTCAATACAAATCTTTAAATAAAACATCATCTGTGAAAAGTGGAGCACAGGATACAGTGTTGCTTCTGGTGTATGCTGTGGATATAACTAAACAAATTTAGTGTTCAAAAAAACATCCTTTTACTAATTGACTGTATTCAATGGTGGTGTTCCTTCAAACCAAATGATGCGTTACATCTGTTAATGTAAGATTTTATTGAAGTGATATCATCACCTACGCAGTAGACTTTAATCTTGTAAAAATGCACTCATAACACTGTTTCTGCAAATGAAACAGTTTTAAGTGTAAAATGTGCAAAGCTGAAAGCTTTTTGATAGCTCTTAATGGGAACTGAAATTCAAGTGTGGTTGTCCCTTTTAATGTACCACTCAATCAAAACTCTCTGCATTTTGCCTTCAATAATTAGTGCTAAAATTATTTGACATACTCATCTTTTTGCTGAGGGCTTTTTGGTTTTGTTTTCTGTTCCTTTTCAGTAAAAGGCTTGTTAATGATTGGGAAGGACCTTTGCTTACTCAAGGTGATACTCATGTATCACTTAAAAGTTTGGGATTTCCAGCATAATATTAGTCTTATACCCAGTTTTAAAAACAACTGTACTTTATAAAAGTTTCAGTGCTGACTTTCTTTGCTGCAAAGCTTTTTGGCTGTAATGGTGCTGTGGTTCTCTGAAATAACTGTCTGGAAGGAGCAACTGCTGGAACATGGCAGAAGGCAATCTGCTTTGCACACACAACAGACAGGCTAAATGACAGGAGCCTACCTGAGGAGCTCCAGGTTGTTGCTCTACTAATGCATACCTGGCTGCCCAGACTGATGCCCAAATCTTTTTGTGTCTACAGCTGTGTGTAAACAAGGATGTAATTTGCTCCATGGGGGCTGCAGTGTACCTGGGGAATGCAAGTAAGTCTGCATGCTTATCTTCTTTTTTTTGTTTTGTTTTTTTGGGTTTTTTTGGGGTTTTTTTTTTGTTTTTGGGAGCACTGATCCCTCAGGTGTCCTCTATGTATATTGCTATTTTTAAAAAGTCTACTTTAAAATGAAAAAATTCTGAGACATGAAAAAATTCAAGAACATGGATGGAAATGGATTTGAAGTAGATGTTGTGTGTAAGAACTGCATATGCTTTAAACTGTTTTGTGATGCTATTCTATTTCTTGCCTATATAGGACTAAACAGATTTGCTTCATGTAGTTCAAAACTGTGCCTTTATCAAATGAGAAAAATCTATATTTTTAGTATTATTTTCAAAATCTTCAGGAGTTTTGATCTCTATTTGTTTCTCTCAAGTGAAAAGGTCAGCTTGCTCTTTGGACTGTTAGATGAGGAAATGCTCACAGTCCTAGAGCACTCAATGTACACTTTGATCACCAAAATATAGTAAATTTTGCTGTTCCAAGAAAAAAAGGGTTTTGGTAATAATAGAGATACCCCAGCCTAAATTTGTACCCCAGGTAAATTTCTTTGGTCCCTAAATATGAGAGAACAGAGTGAAATGTTCCCTTAACTTTGTGATGCAGTTTAAGTAGGCTGTGATAGCAAGGGCAGTTGATTGTTTTCCTGTGAAGGTTCAGGCATTCAATGTAGTAGGTCAAGGGGAAATGGGTGTTATTTTTACACTGGCTGTTGAAGAAATGGGACAGGTCTACTTGCAAGTTTGGGATCCTGTGTAAGTTGTTGAGTTTATTTGTGGTCAGTGTTATGTGCCATTGTAAGGGTGGATTCACACAGCCTTCCTTACTGAGCTGTGTTGAGCTTGCTTGGTTGGAATGATGTGAAACTGAGCTGTGGCTGCCAGAAACCCTGAGAGCTGACAAATACCACTTTGTAGCAAACTGTGACAGTTTTAAGGCAATTTGGCTACATGCTTTTGACTTTTACTGCCTCCACAAAAGTGGCAGAAATGGGATGCAGATAGTCCAGATTAGCTGGGCTTAGAGTTGAGCTGGAGTTGAGGTGCCAGTTCATGAACTGTGGTAGGTGACATGCAGACAAGTCCCATCCTGCTGCAGAGCCTCATGTTTTTAATACTGGAGGATGGCAGATAACAAAGCAAACGTTAAATCATTGCAGCAGAGTGGTTTCTTACTGCCCTGAAACTTCCATCAAATACTGATGACTTCTTGGAAGGTTTGTTCTGTCATAGCCCTCTGGTCTGACTGCAAATTGTAAATTTAAAGGGCAGCACTTCAGTTTGTGTGTGGTTTCACTTCTTAAGCTATTCAAAATTCCTTTAAAATATTTTTTCAAGGAAGATGTTTAAATGATGTTCTCCTTTTTGTGTAAGAAAGAATATTTATTTGTGAAGTTATTTGTGATTTTTCCATATCACTAAATATCTTCCTTGTGATTTCAAGTATTGGGTGCTTCTACTGCTATTGGGGTTTTTGTTACAGTAGAGATTGTGCTTGGGAGCTGGGCCAGCATCACTTCTGCCTGAAGAAGAAACACTCCTTCCCTTGAGCCTTCCAAGAATGCATTTGTTCCCCTTGAGAGCCTATTTTAATGAATTCTGAATCATGTAGGGGTTTCTGGTGTCCTGTGGGTGTCAAAGTAGCATACTAGGAGCCTGTGAATATTTGCTTTTTGAATGCAAGAAGTCTTTAACTAAATGTATGAAAGAAACAGATTTAAGCAAATACAAAGCAGTAAATTTGATTGGGGTTTTTTTTGGATGGAGTGGTTGGGTGAGAGGGGCTAGTGCAGTTTCCTTTTCAGCTTCCATTTCTCTGTGATACCAGCTGTATCTGAGAAGGCAGAAGCTGGAGAGAAAGAGGAGGTTTCAGGAAGGGAGTATAAAACTTTTCAACCTGGGAGGCTGGGTGCTGTTACCTTTTTCAAGGTGGCTGTCAAGAGGTGATTTCACATGGCAAAGGCTTTCCTTGCAGCCTGGAGCTGATGTGAAGAAGCATCTGGGGTTTTAAATCCAGGTGTTCCCTTACAACCTGCCCAGCTAAACTGAACCCACAAAAATAACCCTGAATCTACTGAAGGACTCTGGCCAGATATCTCACTGTTGTCATGGGTGGATTCTCTCACCTGAAGAAAAGTTCTGAGGGAAGGATTGTGTGAAGTTTACCTTGTTTCTTGATGCCTGTCTACTCAAGTCAGGTCTGTGATGAGCAAGCTGAAGGACAGCAATGGCTTTTCTCTGTGGGGCCACTCTTTGTAGCATTGCAGAATGTTCTTAGCTACCTCTTTAATGGTGATTTGGTAGCTTGAGTGTGTTCATGCACAAGCTTTAAATTGTATTCTGTCATAGTTATTAGATTACATTGGAAATTTTGCTTTTAACCAAAATGGATAATACTTTCTGTAGAAAAATGATGCTGGCCTAAAAATAAACAAGGCTTACAGACATGACCTTTATCTTCAGCAGTACAAAGGAAGCTGTTATTTAAAAGAAACTGCTATGTTTGGTGCTATTGAATTTTAATCTAGATGCCTTCATCCTGGTTTCTGGACAGCTGCCACTGTAATTTAACAGGTGAAAACAATGTCCTTTTTTAATTCAGAAAGAAAATGAAAATGTGAGAAAAAATATGGGTGTGAGGTAGTTGGGAACCAGCTGGTGCCAAAAGCTACTTAACTGCCAAAACTTGCAGTGCTGTTAGTAAACAGAAAAGCTGGAAAATGGTTTCCATCTTCAACTGGCATTAACATGGAGTAAACTTAGGTAGAGGCTCCAAGACTTCAATCAAGGTCTCAAGAAAAGATCTGTCCTCCATTTTTTATGTTCCAATATAATTTAGAGCTGTTCTTGGATTAAGGGTTGCACTAAAATCGGAAACAGCTAAATGACCTCAGACTGTTAATAAAGGCTGTGATACTGGTTCTGGATGTGCATCATCTGTTGGTCAACTTCATGCACCCATTTGCTTTGAGAAAGTTAGTGTTGAGATGGTTTTCCATTTCTTCTGTTTAATTTCCATCAGAATGGAAATAAGTAGAGATGGTCAGATGTTGCAAAATGACCTGATGTAGGAAGTGATTTTGTGGTGTGGTTGGGTCTAGGTGATGTGTTTTTGTCATTGCGGAGGCAAGTCAGCAAAAATTAAAATTACCTGAATAAAGATGAAAAATACATCCTTGAGGAAAGCAAAAGCAACTTAGCTGAGTCATGCAAGGATGGAAAAATGCCACCAGTCCTAAAGAGAAAACAAGCCAGTCTTTATCCACAGTGCATAAAGAAAAACAATGAACTTTGGTCTGTAGTGGCAGGCTAAATGGGCTTTTTTTTATTGACTTCACCAGGCCAAAGAAGTAGGAGGGATTATCAAAGACAACATTGCAGAGCCTTGATGCTGGTACTTTTTGTATGTTTCTACACAATTTAAAGTACTTTGTTGAACTCCATTAAGCTGTCTAGAGGAGAATGAAGTTTGATCTAATGGCTCATATCTGGTTTAGGTTCAATGACCTCATGAAATTAGCAAAGTTGAATATAGAGAAACCACCAATGAGAGTCTCTTTCCTTGATTAAAACTGCTGGCCTGGGTATGTTTGGTGCCACTCATAAACTGTCACTAGGCTTAACAGCTCAATCTTTCACTTCCTTGTTATCCAGAGTGGTATGGCTTTGGTTGAGCTCCAGATACGCCTCATATCTGGCTTACATTGTCATAGCCCTGCCAGGATGGTGGTATTTTCAGAAGTCTTTCTACTTTACCAACTGCCTTTGAATGCTTGTTTCTCATCTAAAGCAAAACAAAGAGTTGAATCCCAAAAACTGCTCAGCTTGCAGTCTGGAGCTATGGTAGGAGCAAGGTTTCATCCTGTGAAATGCCAGTCTTACTTTCCACTACTGATACAAAAATTTCTTTAGAATGTGCAGACTAACTGAAAATAATTAGAGATGGGATCGTTAGTAGTACTGTAATGTGAATTCTGTGCAAGGTCGACAAAGCAAGCATACTTCTTTTAAAAGAATTTTTAAAATAAATTAAGGTTTGTGTGCTTTGAACTGGCTTGTTCTAGAACTACATATGACAGTTTTAGTTTTACAGTTTTGGTGATTTTTATGTTTGTTTAGTTTTGTTTAAACATGTATCTTATCTTTGCCCCATTGAAAATGTTTTCTCAAGCTTTCTGTCCAGTGCCATGCCTTTTGTAGTCCTTGTATTCCCCTTCAGCAGTCCTACAGTGTATGCAAGGGCTGTGTGCATCTCCCAAGTGGTTTTGCTCCCTTTATCTGTCACTTTATGGGTCAGACCTTGCTCAACTGTTATCCACTACTTTCTTTAGAGATGCAGAAAAGCTGGACCTGCAAAATGAGCTACAACTACCTGGAGTACACCTGGAGTACTGGTGGCATAAAAAGTGTTCTAGAGAGTCTTTGTTAAATCTTAGACTTCTCAGAGGCTATCCAATATCACTGAATGTCTCACTTGTGGTTTTGTGATGGTGGGATGGATAACATGTTTAACATCAGCACTGAGGAACTTGGTCTAAACTTTATTTTTTAAAAAACCCAGCAGCTGGATTCTTGTAAACTCATTCTTGGGTATAAGGTGATCTGGTGAGAATGTTAAAAACAGGTTGTTATTGAAAGACTGTAGAGGACTAGCAAAAGGTCATAGAGAACTGGAAAAGAAAAGGAGATAAAATTCCTGCATCTAAACATTGGGAGAAGTAAGAGTTGGGCATCTGCCACAGGTGTTCTAGAATGGAATTATGAGAAATCTCATAGGCTGCTCTGAGCAGTAAGCTAGAAAAAAACCTTGTTTGGGCAGTGTGCTTAGCTGCTTTGGCATCTGAGCAGTTCAATTCCAGCAGCACTGGACTGCTCATGGTCCCTAGAAAGTGTGAGGCTGCTGTTTGGCCCTGCAGGAATGCACTTGGTACCAGAATTGGGACATCTCCTGTCTCTTCTTTGGTGTAAGATAACCTGTCACAGCTTCAGGTCTCAAAGATCTTGTAAAATTCTTTCCATTGCTGTGTCTTTCATCACGTTGAGTTCTCTTGTCTGTTGTTATAACCAGTGTGCTTTTATTATTATATTTTTTTATGTCCTAGTAACAAGCCCTTAGGGAATGTTGGCAAGCATTTCACAAGTAGGAACCTTAAGTTAGACAAAGAATCTCATGTTTTGCTTTTTTGTTGGTCGAGGAACTGAGGCATGCTCTGCATGAGTGGGTTGAAGGGTATGGAATATATCCTAAAGGTGGATCTGCATCCAGGAGGTGTGAGCAGGCATGCAGGAAGTAAAAAACATGTAGTGCTTGAACTTGTGTCTGCAGCAGTGTGGGGAGTGCAGCTGAACTAGAACAGCAGATCAAAGCAGTGCAGAGAACTCCATGTCATACTCCAAACACTTCAGGACTTCAAATTTTAGGCTCTCTAGACTGTTCTTGTGGCCTGAATGCCTGTTTGCAGCTGCAACACGTTGGGTGTGCTCCTGGCATACATTGTGTGATGTTACCTTAGTTTAACCTAAGAGAAATCCAATTCCTTTGTTCCAAACAACTCTGATGTGAACTAACACACATCAACAGGAATGATCAGGCAGTTCAAGTAAAAAGCATGTTCCTGGTGTGAACTAATGCAAATACAGGCACACCCTGAGAGCCACTTATGTAAGTTAACTGAACAATGTTTTGGCTAACAACTTGTGAACCATCTCCTCTTTTAACTTGTTCTCAAAACTCTGCATAGTACTGGAGAGTGAGAATGTTAGCTTTCAATAACTTCCTTTATTAGAGGAGAAAAAAGTTTGTAGGGAAAGGTTTGTAGCTTTTGGTGTGATAAGAATGCTGGGGGTGAGAGGAAAAGATAACAAGCTTTCAGGTAATTAAATTATTTGAGCTCATTAATGAGTATGTTTTCCTTTGCTATTCACAAAATTATCTTGCCTATTTCAAAGGTAGGAAAGTGGGTAAAGTGTTTGTGGCTAGTATTAGTGAATGAGTACTGTACTGCTAATTAATATTGAATCCAGATGCTCAGACTTATAGGATCAAACAGCTGGATGATATTGCTGCCTGCTGTGCAACAAATAACCTCCTAAAAGTTTAAGCAGACTTTCTTATGGTTATTTTAAGTAAATAACTAATATAAAGCTATTGTTCCAGCCTATGCAACACCATCCTGTTCACGTCACTAGAAAATTTAGTGGTTTTCTATTTAAGAGGGTTATTTCTCCCCCACCCCTGAATGATGCATTTTGCTTCTGCTCTTAATGTCACTGTTTTGCTTTGTTTTCCTGTATTGAGTGTTTTGGCCTCAGCTTCCACTTGAAACATGATTGGGAGAGGCTCCTTCCAAAAAGTCTGCTTATAAAAAGGTGTATTATGATGTTCTCTTCACTCTTTATATGATGTGCAATATATCAGTAACTTGGTATAACCTGTGATATTTAAAAGTTTATACCACATTGCCTACATAATCCCTAAAATTTTTTAAAATTTACTTTTTAGGCCCCATATTCTTGCATTGACTTCAGGAACAGACTTTGGTTTGGTGGTTTAGGTGTATGTATGCATGAAGTGCTGACAAAGCTCTCTAAGTAGGTGTGGAACTGAATTTATTTAGGAATCCTCTCATTCTTATGAATTACAGAGCTTTCTTTAAGGTTAACCAGCACAGATTAGTGATTGGATGAGATGTGTAGTGCAAAGTTTTCTCAGCTGAACTTTCTGTACAGAAGGATCAGGACTCTCAAATAACCAGAAGTGATTGAACCAGGAGAATAAACCATGTGTGAAGATAATATAAAAGAGCTGTGCATTGAGGGCACCCTGGCTTTCTGCTGTGGTGGCAGAGGCATCCACCTTTTGGATAAGGAGGAGTTAATCATACAAGGTGCTGGGGAGCCATGATTCACAGACCATCAGGATCTGAGTGCATCTTTTCACCTTTCCACATCACTTTGAAAACTGCCACTGTAGGATTTGACCGTAAACTTACGGAGTGTGGACAACATTTCCAGGGTCATCTAGTCCCCTCATTGCCCAAGGAAGTCTAGTTAGACCCATCTAGGTAGTTCCATCTGATTTCAAAATTTTCAGTTTTAACATAGTTTTTACTAAATAACTATAACTTCCTAAGAGGAAAGCAAAGAGCAATGCTAGGCTTTACCTTAATTATATCTCTTTCAGAAGATCATAAGGAAAGCATATTTCTGTAGAAAAATCCTTTATTAGATTTGATGTTAGTTTTTGAATGACCCCAGGAAAAATAAAAGCCCCAAATGTTCTGTTTCATACTTTTCCCCCAGCTTTCCCCTGCCTCTGAATACATGTGTACCTTTGAACTGTGTGTAGTGATGAGTGCTTTGCAGGATTCCCTGATGTTACATTTACTCCTTTAAATGCACTGAGATTTACTTTAGGTAGTCCTTTATCCTGAAATTTAGCTGTTTGAAGCCCCACTGAGCTGAATTATTGTGCTTTTTCTGCTTGTCAATGACAACAGTGTTTTTTCTGCACAGTTGCAATTTTTCTAATCTGACGATTGAAGGATTGTCTAGAAATTTTGCTAATGTTACCTCTAGCCCTTTGTTTGAATTCTCATTTTTGTATTGCCACCAGACTCTCATCTAAGGAAAATGGAAGCTGTGAAGTGTGCCTGTAGAATTACCAGATCTATTCTCCAAGTTGTTGGTTTCAAGATAACCAACAATTGTTCTTCTCGCCCTATTACCCTCTGTGTTAATTGTGACCCAAAGGGATGCTTTAGTCTTGGAGCAGATGCCTGTGCTTCAGCCTTCCATCAGGAAGTTACTAAACTGTAACAATCTATTTATGGTAACTTCTTTGTACTGCTAATAACCCAGCAAGGGCTAAGATTAAGCCAGGTCTGGTTTTGTTTTGCATGTACTGGATTGTGAAGACAAGTTTGAGCTGATGAAGTCAGCAGAGGGGAAGGACAAAGGAAGTAGAATCTTGATTCCAATAAGAATTTTCTTTGTCTGTTGAACAATGAGAATCCTTATAGATTCTCTATATTTGGCTTTCTTATTTTGTCAGATGTGAAAAATTTAGAATTGCAATTTAGTTGATTCTTGACTGGGATGAGAGGGTAGGGAAGAGGTAACTTTAGCTCACTATTAGCTGCACTGGCAGTTCCCCTTTGGCTTTTGCACTAGTGGCTGGTACTTGAAAAGGAGTTCTGGTTTGGGGTTTTTTTGGCTTTTTTCCCTAGATGATATTAAATTTGTGTTTCTACAATTTGGGCTTCTCATAGTGAATCATTAATCATTTTCATTTTGTTTTTTGTCTTGCTATTTCTGTCATACCTATACCCATAAATGACATACAACATACCCATTTCTGAGTTGGTTTCTATTTATTGATCCCATCTTGCTCTCAGGGTGGGCTGAGATCAATGTAAGCGTTATCTTTTTAGAAGGAAGTGGAATTAATGCTGCTCTAGCACCTGTTAATGTAGGATGCAACCAGACTTCCTGTTCAAGAGGAAATCCTAATTTACTCTTCCTTGTAAACTGAAGGCTGATCAGTTTACCAGATAGTAACCTTTTGACTTGTAAACATTGTGTTCCTTTGGACTGTTTTGAGCCTCTAGAAATTATTTCTCTCAGGCTTGGTGGTAACTTTAACAGTTAACTTTGACTGTGTTGAATATCATGAAAAAGCAGCAACCTTTTTTCTGCTGAAGTAATTTTAATATCATCAAGCATACCTACAGACTCAAGTAGGTGCTTAAGATGCCTTCAGGTTCTAGGTGGCTGTATTTTTCTTTGCACTCTTAAGCACCACTGCAATGTTAAACAAAGAAACTTGTTACCACTGGCTATGGAGAATAAATTGAGCTACTGTGATTATTTGCTTTGTGATGCAGACTTTCAGCTCTTGAAAATGCCTGTTGTATGTGGGTGGGGAGTTGGCTCTGGCTGGGATAGTCATGGTGAATCACTGGCAGTTGTGCCAGGTTTGGCATGGATGAAGATTTGGGTTGGGGCCAGTAAAGTGAGATGCAGTGCTTTTTTTATTGTTTATTACTATCCTCTGAAAAGATTTTTCTGTCCTTGAGGAGGAAGGAAGAGATCAAATTTAGCAGGAGCAGTATTTGTTTCCTCTTGCTGCTGCTGCAGCCAAAGAAGGAGGCTTCTAAAATACGAGTGTTCTCCAGGCTTCTGCCAGCCCTGCTCAGAGGAGCAGGAGCAGACAAGGGCTGGGTCCTCAGCTGAGGCTCTCCTTGGAGATCTGCAGCTGCGAGCTGTTCAGGGACTAGGACAGGAGCTACTGGGATAGGAGCTCAAAGGAGTTCTAGAACATCGTATGAAAAGAATGGTCTTGCAGAGATTTGCATCCAAATTCCTTACTGCCAATGTAAATAGTAAGGATTTAAATACTGTGCTGCCAGCACAGCTTGTTCTGTTCCTCTGGAGATGGATCCAGCTTATTGAAACAGTGGAAGGGGATTGATTCACAAGAGACCAAGACTCCTCGTTTATACTTCTCTTCCTTGTCTTCTCACTTGCCCCACCCATGACTTAATTTATTTTTTGCTCTTGTATGCTATTCAAATCATGTGGATAATAGAATGGTGGTGTTGAATCAAAAAAATGTAGTTTCATTTTTAATGTATATTTTTTCTCTAGGCTATAGGGCTGCACTGTTGTGCCAAACTCTAATTCAGTGTGATTTTGTCTCTTTGTTGCTAGTAGGTCTCTTGAATTCCATATAAGAAATATGCTCTTAATGCTTCCTTTGTTGGCCCAAAAGGACAAGCTTACTATTTCTTGGTACTTAAAATACATGTGAAATAGAAATATATGTTAAAAAAAAATTAGCCTATGCCCTTCTCCCCTCCTATGAATTCAAATTTTAATACTTTCCTATAGCGTAAACAGTTGCTTCTTTTAGCAGAGTTCTGTTACAGATTAACATAAAGATACTGGTCTCAGAAGAAATCTTGGGGGAAAAATTCAACTCTAAACCAAATGAATTATTAATGGGTTTTGTTTGTGCTTCTCCTTTCTCCAAAGAGTACTTTTTCCATAGTGTCAGTAGAGAACACTGAGGATATAGCAGAATAAATCTGTGAAAAAAAAGGTTTTCTTGAGAAACCAGGCCTTGAGAAAATTAAGACTGCTGCCTTTCTGGCCACCCTGGTCTTTTAAGGCTGTAGCACTCTAGAGCAAATTGGCTATTATCTTGAAGTCTCTCTTCACAGAAAAACACTGTGGTGCTTGATTCAGTAAGCCAGCAGTCTCCTTCTGAAAATCAATTGCAGCTTTCTTGTATCAGTCACAAGTTTTGTCCTAGTGTGAGATATGATTACGTGAAGATAAGACTTCTTGTGAAAGAACAACTAATTCATATCCAGCTCTCATAACATGTAGTGCTTGGTGGTGTTTGTTGCCATGGTGTGTAACACATTTGAGCAGGATGAGTTCCTGTAAGGATGTTCAACAGGACTAGTTGTGTCCCTTCTAAACAGGATAAAGTTTTGTTATCTGTTGCACATTGAACAGTTGACCTTGTTCTTGAGAATGGTAAGTGTAGTGTTGTAAATACATGTAATGCTGATAATGAAGCATCATGTTGCTAACTTTTAACATGTGAACTTACATCTTAGGTGTCATTATGGTTGGCAAGGACAGTTCTGTGATGAGTGTGTCCGCTACCCAGGCTGTGCTCATGGGAGCTGTAATGAACCATGGCAGTGTAATTGTGAAACCAACTGGGGTGGCCTGCTCTGTAACAAAGGTACTTAACATTACTGTACAGGAAAAATAAGTTAAGTTGCATGATTAACTGATAATTTATTAACACTTTTTTTTTTCTGCTAGTGTGCAACTACCTGAGTGTTTCTGTGCTTTAATTCTTGTGTGGCAGATGGTGCCTAGGCATCAGAAGTATAGGCTGGGAATTGTCCTGACTCTTCTAACTCCTGCATTTGTCTCTTGTTCATTCTTCCCTGTTCTGTGGATAGTTACCTGATCACAGGCTAGCCTCTGGAATATGGGGATGATGTGGGTGAAGGATGTTTGAGCCAGAATGACATCTGTGTGTCTGACTAGGGATTGAGGTGCTGGGATCTGCATTCCCTGCTGACTGAGCCCTTTCTGTGTGCAGATCTGAATTACTGTGGGAGTCACCACCCGTGCCTGAACGGCGGGACCTGCATGAACACGGAGCCGGACGAGTATCGCTGTGCCTGCCCCGACGGCTACTCGGGAAAGAACTGCGAAATCGGTACTGGGCCACACTGCACCTCTCCTTGGAGCCCTGCAGCTGCCTTAGGCACCTCTGCATCTCAGTGGGGATATGCTCCATCTCTCCTTTCTAGTGCCTGAGCCTGGCTGCTCAAAAATCACCAAAGACAGCAGAAATGCTGCACCCATTTCCCTATAGATATGACTGAGACTATTACTCCCCTTTGATTTCTCTTCCTTAATCCAAACATGCAGTTGGGCTGTAGTCTCCTTAAATAGGTTACACGTGTGGCTTTCCCTGTTACCCTGTTTCCCAGTTACTCACTGCTGCCCATATTCTTGTCTTCTGGCTTGCTGGCAAGCATGCATCTTTTCCAAGCTGGGAACTAAGAAAGGTGGAAGTGATGGACACTTGAGTTTCTACTCTGATGTGGGGTTTTGGCCCAATTTTTAGTTGGCTGAATATGTTGACTATCCTTTTTAATCAACTGAAACTTAATCTTTTAATTTGGGACTTCTAATGTATTTTGGATTAATAATGAAATGTTAACTACTATGGAAATGTGCTCAAGCCCTCTTACAGGGTCACCTTGAGCAGTGTGAACAAAAAGTGTCTTCCTTGTGCCCATTGGCAAAATGGAGGAGAGCATTTAAACCACATTTGTAATGAAGGATGGCTGGCTTTGACTTGAGTCTAATAGATCTGTGTCTTGAAAACTGCTTCCTATCTCAGCCACAGTACAAAGATAGCATAGCATGTTGCTTTTTTCTATCCGTGTATGTGTTACACAAAGAGCAAAATGTTCATGTTCTGGGGACAGTTTGGGTCTCTGGAAAGTTTTCTTGATTATTCTCACTTTGGAGGTAAATGGGCAGTGTGCAGTTTCTCATTCTTTCATATTTAGCTTCATATACTGGCTAGTTGGGCATTCTGTTTCTTTGTCATGGTGCGTTGGTAAATCCTTTTTTAAAATGTGATATTCACAGCTTCTCACTATGAATTTTGCTGTTCCCTGATAGTTAAAATTTTAGATGGAAAAAACACTTTTGTTTTTCCACTTCACTGCTTGGCCTTAAGTTTACTTAACTATTATCAGCAGAAGATTTTTATAGTTAATCAGGATGTAGATCTTTGAAGTTCATAAAGCTCTATGTGGTATTAAAGATGCCATCAAAACTTGAATTTTGCTTCACCTGGTAGAATGTGATGTAAAGTTTAAAGTCCCCTGAAGGCTATGGGGGGGAGTAGCTTGTCTTTTCAGGTGAGGAGGCAGTGAAAAAGAGAGCCATCTACTTGCTGAGATCTACAGTGATTTTTAACAGTAGTTTGGTGTGTGAGCTGCTTTAGGTACTGGTACTAAAAATGCTGCTTTAGCTTCTGAGAGGGAAAGTTACAAAAAGCTTGTCCCTCCTCAATCTGAGGGTTGTTTTGGGCAGCCTCTGCCACTGTTACAGCCCTACAAGGAGCATCAATACCTACCAACACCTCTGTTCCCTGCTGTTTTCAAGGAACAGTGCTAAAATGAAGCTAAACAGAACTTAAAGTACTACAGACCTCTGCATACAGCAGATCTGTTTTGTCTCACTAAATTTAAAAGAAGTGCTGGAGTGCTCTGGAGGTGGAACTGGAAGCACTGTGTTAATGGAACTGGCTTGGAAGCACAGTGTTAATGGGGAGCTTTGCTGGGATATTGAAATAGAGTGAGCTCTCTCTGCTTAGGCTTTCTAGTTATTAGGTGGGAAGGATGAGAGATCTTCAGTGAAATCCTGCTTAATTTTCCTTCTGGGAATCTTAACTCTCTGCAGGTGTGAGAGGAAGGCTCCAAACTTCTGTACTGGTATCTCTCCACTGCTATTTCTCTTGGTTACTTTTAGCCAATGCAACTTTAAACTGTGAGTTCTCCTTAATTGGTACTGGAAGAGTATTTAGCAAGAATTTCTTTCCTTCTTTCTTCCCAGCTGAGCATGCTTGTGTATCTAATCCATGTGCTAATGGTGGAATTTGTCACGAAATTTCATCAGGCTTCAAGTGTCACTGCCCATCGGGGTGGAGTGGACCAACATGTGCTATTGGTGGGTATGGCTTTGCTGCTGACTGAGCTTTTGGGTTGGAAGGGTTGATGCAGCTTACTTGGGAATATCACCAAGCTCTGTGGGTTTGGAATTTGGTGGTAGTCTTTTAACAGCTGAGTATTGGCAGAGTGGAAAGAGGAGGGTTCTATGCTGCCACAGTATTAACTTGATGTCGTTGAGATCTGTTATCAAAAGCTGGACCATACCCAAAGAAATGCTCTGTTGCTAAAGCTTGTTTGACAATTCCTGACTCCTTAGCCACTCCAAAACAAAATGCAGCATAGTTTCATTTCATGAAATATAAATGTGAAGGTCAAAGGTTCTCCCCTTCTTTAATAGTATAAAAGTAGATTTGCATACTTAAATGCTTAAGTGTCTGGTTCAGAGGACAGAAGTGGTTGAAATATATTGTGGGACTATCGCTAGTTTTGCATGTTGTCTGTGATTTGAAACACAGGTGGCTTTCAAACAGCAACTGTTCTCAAAAAAAACCCCAAACAAACCCAAAACCAAACCAATAAATCCTGAAAATGACCATGCACAGAGCCTAAATGGGCTAAATCTGTGTCCTGATCTAGGGACATGACTTTCAATGAACATGCAAATCATAGGTAGGTTATCTGATTCTTCTTTGCTGTTTGCTGATCTTCTTTACTCTGTCTCAAAGATGTGAGAAAAGCCCAAGTAAAAATTAGATTAGAAATGTTAGTCTGTGCCTAAGCTTGTTTGTTTGTACATACTCCCCCTTCATCTCAGTCTAGCTTTGAAGTAGAACCTGTTGAGCCAAGCTTTAGGCTGTGTAATGGAAGTCCCCCCTTGCCTTTGCAGATATTGACGAGTGTGCATCAAACCCCTGTGCTCAAGGAGGGACCTGCATTGATGGTATCAATACATTCGAGTGTATTTGTCCACAGCAGTGGATTGGAGCAACTTGCCAGCTTGGTAAGTAATTCTAAAGCTTTGGAGACCACTGGAGATTATTCCTAAACAGTGAATGCCCCTTTGTGTTTCTGGCGTGATGTTTATTGAAGAACATGTGGAATGTGTGTGTTGTTATTGGTATCTTAGCTCCTCTTTAGTAGATCTCAAAGCCAGAAGTTTCAAGTGGATCTATAACTATTTAAGCCCCAACTTAAGCTTACTTATAATAGTTCTTTTAGAAGGCCCCATAACTTCTCTGTTGCAAAAATGCAGCATTGGTGGTGGTGACTCCTTCTCCATGGTGGCAGAACAGTGAACTAAGCTTGTGGAGGCTGGGGAGGGATTTGCCCTGACTAACAAATTGCCTTTTTGAGTTTTGGCCAAGGGAAGAGTAAGATAACATGCATGTGCTACTATAGGCAAGTGTGCATTAAAATCCTGTGGTATGTAAATGGTTTTAGTGCCATACCAGTGTTTAATGTGAGCTTCTGATGCTTGGGTTGCATGGACACTTTGCTTGGTGCTGTGGTAATCTGTTTCTGGGTTTGTTCTTTATTCTATTCTTTATTTTCTCTTGTTTCACAGATGCTAATGAGTGTGAGGGGAAACCCTGTGTTAATGCTTACTCTTGCAAAAATCTCATTGGTGGATATTACTGTGACTGCATTCCAGGATGGACAGGAGTAAATTGTCATATCAGTTAGTATTTCTTTAGTATGTATGTTGACAAGTAGGATGCTTTGTTCTTTAAAAAAAACTGTGATAGTATACATACTTTTACAAGGAAAAAAACCTGTTGTCAGGATTTTTCTAACTTTTAGCAATGTAAATTGAAAATACTGTTCAAAAATTTATTTTGAAAAGTAACTGGTATTAGAGTGAGCTTAGATATATACTTAACTTATAAATTTCTTGATTCTTACATCTTTCTGAATGATATTTATGGATTCAATTTAAAATTTTGAGTTAAAATGTTAGATGTTAAATTAATATTGATATATCATTTTTAGTACACTATAGTAGAAATATAGAATGTAATTTTCTATTGGATATTTTTAAAAAATAGGAATCTTTTGAGAGATCAAGAATCCTTGCTTTCCATTGAAACATCTAGAAAAAAACCTTTTTGAAAACTACTTGTTCTCCATTTTTATGCTAAACCTATACTTTACAGCTTTACAGCTTCCAGTCTAAATTCTAATGCTTTGCATATTTTATCCATAGATATAAATGACTGTCATGGACAGTGCCAGCATGGAGGGACTTGTAAGGTAACTCTTGTTCATTACATTCCATGTTGAAAATTAATCTTTTTCTGACTGGTTATGAGTTTTATAGTTTACATTTACAGTTTGGTTAAATGAGTTCAAATGTTAAAAACTTAACACTGTACTTGCAGACTCTTGCACCCATTTCACAAAATAAAATTCCATGGTGCTACTGCTGTCTGCAAATCCAGAATAGAGAAGTAACTTGATTTTTTGTGTGCCAGTTTCATCAATAAACAGATCTTTCTACTTTTGCTTCTTTTCCCTGCACTGTGAAGGATGAGGTGAATGGTTACCACTGCATATGCCCCCGTGGTTTCACAGGGAAGAATTGTGAGATAGAAACCAACGAGTGTGAGAGCAACCCCTGCCAGAACGGGGGCCGCTGCAAAGACCTGGTGAATGGATTCACTTGCCTGTGTTCCCAGGGATTCTCAGGAGTCTTCTGCGAGGTGAGGGCAGTGCAGACATTGCTGCAATGCTTGTCATGGACTGAATTCTTGAAAGAAATATATCTGAGTTTAAATGGGAGTAACCCAAGGCTGGAGCGTCACTGCCTATCGTAGCTGTTACCTGATACTCTGAATAAGCAAATTTGTTGTGCAGCGCTGTCATAGTAGCTGTAACACTTGAATTTGCAGCCTGATAAACTGCAAGTCGTTTTATATAGGTGTTGGCCCTCCTAAGGGTTTTAAGGCTGTAAGTGTTCCTTAAGCTTGAAATGTTTTCCTCTGCAATTTTCAGTACCTGTGTCCTTTTGTTACACTGGAGTGCTTTAGGTTCTCATCCTACTAATTCTGGGGTAGATAATTGAATTACCCTTCAAATAATCCTACTGCTATTGGTAGGAGTAGATTAATTATGTATCATTTATATTATGTATAATGGTAATAATTAACATAATTATTAAAGGCAGGCCAATAGATGAGTATTGGCTCTCAGAACTTTGTCTGAGATAATTTTAGGGACATGGCATTCTAGTGCTTAAGGATTCAAGTCTTCAATATTTAAGTCTTAGTGATAATTCCTAAAGTATTTCATGGTAAAGATGATATTTCTCTTTTCTAGGGAGGACATTAGGCTTTTCAGTGTAAAATTATTTTGCATTAATTATTCACTTTCTGGCTTTTGCTGATAGTCAAATTCATCTGGGTGTTATGCTTAGTATCAACTGGAGCATTAGGCTAGAATTTTGTTGGATTTGCTCCAGGATTTTTTTTTTTTTTTGTGGAGGATATTGGAATGATCTCTCTTAAATGCTGAAGTAATTTTATTCTGTTATTTGCATCATTAAAGAATCAGTGCCCTCATGTTATTCGAGGTTTAAAAGGACTGCAGAACCAGTTTAATAAAACTGTTGCAGCCCCTAATAGCTCATGAACTTTTTCTGCATAAGGATCATAACTGCAGTGCTCTCTACTCTGGGCTGATTCATACAATATACTGTGTAATTAAAGTTTTAGCAAATGCACTTGAATAATAGGGGGGACTTGGCTGCTTGCCTTGTGTGCTGCAGGAAATATCTACCATTGATTCCAGATGCTAAAGTACCAGCTACTGAGCTTGCATTGGGAAGGGGAAATTTACACTAATGGAAGGAAACAAATGGAGACATCTGATAGAGGAGATCTGAGAATCTTTCTCAGACTATAGCTATTTTTTTAATAGCTTGCTTTGAATGTTCTGTGTGAGAGCACGAAATGGTTTGCTGAAAAATTTTCTGTTTTGGCTGGAACTGTATGTGCTCCTCTGAATTAAATATTTAATACCATTTATGTTCCTTCTCTTTTGGCTAGTTTTGCATTTTTCTCCTATTTAGCTACTGAACTGCTAAAAATAGGGATCAAAACCACTATTGGACTTAATTTTGTGTCTGTAAGGTTGAAAGCTATCTTTCTCCCAGGAGAGATATGAAGAAGGAAAAACTGACTTGAGGGGAGCAAAGCAATCCTTAAGGAAAATAATTTGGAGGAAAGATACTGTGATGTAAAAATATCCCTTTTGAGGCTGCTTTGTGAATTTTGAGAGCAATTTAGAGCATCACGAATCAGTGATCTTGTGTGTCAGTCTAAAGCAGAAAACAGCAGAATTGTTTTGCTGCAGCAATGTCTATGTTAAAGGTTGTATTATGAAGGCGAGGTTTAAATTTTGCTCTCTGGATCAGATGGTCAGAGTTCAAAATGCATCTTGTGTAAATTGGTGTGGTGATGGTATTTGTTAAAATAAGGCCCTGAGCAGCTGGGTCTAACTAGACCTACTTTAAGCAGGAGGTGGGGAGTAGCTGACCTCTAGAGGTCCCTTCCAAGCTGTGTGGTTTTATAATAAATTCTATGTGTTAATTGAGATGGGAAGAGAATTTGCTCTAGGGGATGGGATTTTGTTCAGGTTCTGTGTATTTTAAGTCTCTTGCAGACACAAAGCTGACAAGTGCACTGGTATTTAACTTGCCTTGTGGCACTTGGTACGTGGGTGTGAAGGGCAGAGAAGTGACTTATAATGATCCAGAGGAGTTGCAGTAAGATGTCTCCTAATGGCTTAAGTAATTATTTACTGAGTTATTGCAAATGTGCTTATTCAGCCTCCCCCAAAGCAGTATATTTTTTTAGCAGTGTCAGAAATGCTTTGTATTAGGATAGGCTAAAGTAAGCTGAAGTTTCTGTCTTGCAGGATGGAATGCAATATTTATGATTCATAAACCTTCTTAAAACTTGAGGTTCCTTGTACATTAGCTTCATCTGTGTCTCTGGCAAAGCAGATAATGCTGCTTACTCCTGGGAAATGAAGCAGCTGCTGCTAACTGTGGTCTCTCTTACAGATGGATATTGATTTCTGTGAACCTAACCCTTGCCAGAATGGGGCTAAATGTTATGATCTGGGAGGAGATTATTACTGTGCCTGCCCTGATGACTATGATGGAAAAAATTGTTCTCATCTCAAGGACCACTGCAAGAACAATTCTTGTAAAGGTACATGCTGTTGTCCATAAATCTGTCTTGATTGTAGTATGTTAAAAAAAAGGCATTTTGGGAAATAGTATAATGCAGAAATGGTTTTATTGTAGTCACTTGGACTTCATAAAGTAGTGAGAGGCATTGAGAGGAAATGCTCCTCATTTATGAAGAGGTAGATGGTAACTTAGAGCTAACATAAAATTCTTACTAGTTCTAATTTTTGTAAAACTTTTAAAACTAAGATCTGGTTGGTAATACATATCATTAGTCTAAGACTACACTTCTTTTTCAGTAATAGACAGCTGTACAATAGAAGTCTTCACTAATGCTACACAAGAAGGGATCCGCTTCATTTCATCCAATGTCTGTGGGCCTCATGGACGGTGTATCAGTCAGCCTGGAGGGAATTTCACTTGTGCCTGTGACAGAGGTTTTACTGGAACATACTGTCATGAGAGTAAGTAGGAGCTTGTAAAAGAATATTCTTTTTGCTCAAAATGTATTTTAAAGTTAATGTTTGAAGCTTTACAGCATAAAATAAAACATTTAGATTTCAGTAAAGTTGCATAAAGTGCTATTTCAGATGTACTGCTTGAAATTGTTTCTCCTGGTAGCAGTCTTTGTAGTAGTTTACATTTCCTCTAGGATAGAAAACTGGTTTTAGTCCAACTTCAGTGTAAATGTGTACCCACTACCTTTTATGTACAATCTTATGAGCCACAGATTTCTCCAACGTGAGAATGACAATGAAGGGACTAGAATTTGTATTGCAGGTCTGGGTGTTTTGAAACCCCTGGATATTCTTGCCAGGTGAGCATAATGCTGGTTTGTCTTGCTACATGAGAGACAATAAAGCTAGAAACCCTACCAGGCTTGAAAACAGATGTTTGAGCTTTTCTTTTGAATGTACAAATGCAGTAATAACTCTGTGCTGCTTTTCCTAGAGACAAAAGTGTAGATCACTCCTCTGAGTAGGTGAAAATAGCCTTGAGCAATAACTATTGACCTTTTGTTGTAGATATCAATGACTGTCTTGGGAAACCTTGCAAGAATGGTGGGACATGTATTGATGAAGTTGATTCATTCAGGTGTTTCTGTTCAAGTGGCTGGGAAGGAGAGCTGTGTGACACAAGTGAGTACTGCTCAGTGTTGCAGGGCCAAATGATGCAGCTTTGTTGTAACAGAGATGGTTGGTCTGTGCTTAATAATGGGGTAGTTTCTCTGTTCTATAATTAAGTCTTTTTTGCAGAAGAAATATTTATTTCAGAAATAACTTCAGGTAGCTGCATAAAAGCTTCAGCTCCTTTATTAGGAGCAGAATCTGATTCTTTGGTATAGTTCAGCATTTCTCTTAGGAGGAGAAAACTTTTTCTGGGGATAGCCAAAAGTGTGGGCCAGGAAGTGATCTAGGCCAGTTCATGGTTAAGACACCTCAGAGGAAACTGCAGTTGTTTCTTTTTCTGCTCTGAATGAAGCCCCTTATAAAACATGATGGCAAGGACTTGCTGAGACTTATTACAGGACACGCATCAATTAAGATGTGAAATACAGAGCGAGCAGCTTTTGGCAGTTATTGCTGTCAGAAGAGCCTTTTGTGTGGTCTAGATGAGGTTTGTTCTGGAATAGTTATGTTCCACCTATTAAATGTTTGTCTCAAGTGAAAGGAGCTTTCCCTAAAATCCACGATTGTGTCGGTATGTTTAATGTGTGCATGTATGTATGTGTTTATGCCACCTCTAATGGCTGTAACTCTGTGTTTAAAGCAGAACAGAGAAAGGGAACCTTTACTGTCTCTCTCATGTCCCACGCTGGGCTGGGGCTCCTTTTCAGGACATTGTGGTCCCTACTAGAAAGCTCTTTCTGAAGTTCAGAGTACAGCTGTTTGTAAAAACAAAGCTACTTTCGTGCTTTACTGAGAAGTCATACTGAATGATCCTTCTAAGCTGTCAAAGTCATAATTCATCTTGTTCTATATTAAATCAGAGTACTGCCTTGCTTGTATGAAGATAACCTCATAATAATTAGGATTGCTGTCTTCCTTAGTAGTACAAAATTTATTTTCTTTAGAAAGAGATTTTTTTCTGTTTTCTCATGGTCTTGGCTGGGCTAGATGATCTGATTTGAATAACTGGTATTTTTTAGATTTCAATGACTGTTCTCCTAACCCATGTCACAACGGTGGCCAATGCATTGATTTGGTAAATGACTTCTATTGTGAGTGCAAGAATGACTGGAAAGGCAAAACTTGTCACTCACGTAAGTGTTCTTTGCTTTGATCTTTAGATTACCCAAAGATTTATTTTCTTCTCGTGGGACTGGAGTTCCTGAAATTTAAAATAAAACAATCGCAGTAAAAAAATAGGTGCTCTTTCATTACCCCTTCCAGTTTCCCAGTCACAAAAAGGAACATTTTAAAAATGTATTCCTTCATGTACTGAAACAGTTTCGTGAGATGCCCTTAGATTCCATTCTTTGGGTTGTTGATTGTAATACAGCAACCAGAACAATGTGTTTCTGATACTGGTGCATTTAAATATGAAGTTTCTTTAATTTTGTGATTAAAAGTACCTGTTTCTGACATTTAGCAAGACCAATGGAAATTTAAAAAACTACTTTATTGTCTGTAGGTGAATACCAGTGTGATGCAAACACTTGCAGTAATGGTGGGACATGCTATGATGATGGAGACACATTCCGCTGCTCATGTCCTCCAGAGTGGACAGGAAGTACTTGCAATACTGGTAAGCTTTTAAAATTGTCTACAGAAGAAGCAGAGAAGTGTTTAAATAATCAGCTGTTTAGTAAACAGACACACTGTTCTGGCTGGCCAGTTCAAAGCTGTTCCAGTTGGGTGATCACTGAAATTTAAGTAATTTCTTCCACTCACCTGACATGATATTGATCTTTAGGAAGCTGTTGTCTTTGGGCTGCTTATATGGTCTTTTCCATAGCTTCTCTCCTAAGCAGTTTTCTAAAACTTGGACTTGTGTCTTGACTTTTCTATTGATCTTTAGGGGCCCTGTGTAAAGGTTTTCCTGAGAACTTAGTCCCCTGCTTGGCTTGCAGAGTCACAAGGTGATCATGAGGTGTATGAGCAGGCATACCCAGGAAAAATGAAATTAAGAGGTTCTTCCTGGGGCATTTGCAGAGTTAGGGCCTGCTGTAGAGAACTGCTTGGTTTTTTTCCGCCCCTTTGGAGACTGAATGTAGTATCTCTGGTGCATCTTTCTGAAAATGAAACTTCTGTTATGATCAGGAAGTTGAGTGAAGATAATTTAGTACAGCTTTTCTACTTTTTAGATACAATTGTAGCTTTAAATCAAAACCTGAGCTTTAAATATTAGTATTTTATTGCTAAGAATGCCTCACAGCCTGGGTAACTCACTGCCAAAGTAATAATTTAGCAGTATTTGAAGAATGTTTACACAAATGGGGCAGAAAGGAGGTAATTATTTTTTAATAAAATTTCATAGTTCAGTTAAACAGTTGTATTGGGACAATGGTGAAGGTGGGTGAGAGACGGTCATATGATTATTTTTGGAGTTTTTTTGACCTTTTTGTAAGTTTTTAACTGTTGACTTAAATACTGTTTAATATTGTGATACTGACATATCCAGATGATAGGTACTCTTTGTTTTCTGGTCTAATAGACACTTTTTTTTCTGTTTCCAAAGCTAAAAACAGCAGCTGTATTCTAAACCCTTGTATGAATGGTGGAACGTGTGTTGGCAGCGGAGATTCCTTCTCGTGCATCTGCAAAGAAGGATGGGAAGGACGCACATGCACACAGAGTAAGGCTTTTCTCCTTTCTTCCCCTGCATCCCCCTGGGATATTGGGAGTGTCTGGCAGGGAGCTGCTAGCTGAAACAAAGCAAGTTTATGGGGTTCATGTGCCAAAATATCTGAATCATTCAGAGTGGGAGGTAGGTAAAGAAGACGATGCTCGAGTAATGAATGAAGAGTTTGTCGTGCTGCCTTTTGCATCCAGTCTCTGCCAAAAGAAGACTCTCAGCCTTCTATAAAAATACAGTTTTTGGAAATGTGTGCAGAGCAGGAAAAAATACTTAGAGAAATAATAATTTTAATAATGAAGAGTATCTGGAAAGGCAGGCAGTAGTGTATAAGCCATTTTCTGTGAGGATAGCAGTTAACTACTTTGACATACCAAGACAATGAATTGTTTAGGTGGAGTAAAGCCTGCAACTTTGATTTTTATTTTTTCCCTAAGGTGTAACATTGGGAGTGGAAGGGAAACTCTAAATTTGAGTTCTGTTTTTACTCTGCCTACTGTTGATATATATGATAATTGAACATCTTTTGCAAGTGTGGAAGAAAACATTCAGTTCTGTATATTTTTCTTTACTTATCAAATACAATGGCTTCTGAACTATAGTGTTATATTTTAGAAAAATAAATTGTGCCCCTATTTACACTAGCCAATATTCTTTTTTTCTAGACACCAATGACTGCAACCCTCATCCATGGTAAGTGCATGAACTCCAGTCCTGTACGTATTGTGAAAATAAAAGTGAGCACAGTACTGGATTTACATTACAGATTAGAACTAATTTTACTCTAAAATAATCGAAGCCAGCCTCTGTAAAATATCTTATAATAATTTTTTTTTGCTATGCCATATCTATTCCTTGATGGCACTGAAGACCACAAAACAATCTTGAATTGATTCATGTGTGAATAAATAAAATATTTTAGTACTCTCCATGGTGGAACTGACCAGTAAATTACAGTGATATGAAGTGAATCACATATGTTAACATTTAAAGCATTTGTAACTGAATAGAGTAAAAAGTGAGAAATCAAAACCTGTTAGTTTACAATAGATAATTTTAAATAATATAAAAATGTCCTGTTGGACCAATTACTATGTGTAGACATGTTTAAAAACAAAACTGAGGTTTTGGGAGATAGAATGGGAATATTTTAAATACAGAGGCTGATATTTCTGGTTGAAAGGGGAGAAACTGATGTGTAGGTGAAACAATCTACCTTATCTTTCTCAGTTGTCCACTCTGATACCATAATCTATGCTTCATGTATTAAAAAAAAATAAATTAAAAATTAGAAAATATTGGGCTTTCTTTGTATTCACTTGAAAGTGCTGTTCCACTTCCTTGAGTTCTGTGGATGTGCTTCCTCATGCATCTGTAGGATGTTGCTGTTTAACTGCTGACCTGCTAAGCAATATTGTTTATGCTTTTGCTCTCAAGAGAATGAATTGTCCCCCTGAAGAGCTGCAGAAGCTTTAATTAACAAAGCTGTAATTGACCAATGAAGCACTGTAGATGGCTGTTAGCTGCACTTTTTTATTTACAGTTACAACGGAGGGATCTGTGTGGATGGAGTGAACTGGTTCCGATGCGAATGCGCCCCTGGCTTTGCTGGTCCTGACTGCAGAATTAGTAAGTATCTGCATGGCTGACTAATCTGTGCAAATTGGAAAGAACACCTTATGACCCTTTTCACATTAGCTCAGCTGAATTCCAAATAGTGAAGCAGAAGCCAGCTGTTAGCCAGGTACTGGTACCTTGTAAATAAGAGCAAGTTATGGTCTGTTACTCATTTCTTTAAATGGCACTGAAATGAGTTGGCTTAAATCATGCTTAAAAACTTGATTGCTGGATTTTCTTGGATAATTCTGACATTTCTGGGGTGCTGGCTTCATACAAATTGAAATTTTAAATATTTCTCTGTTGATAAACATCTTATTGGTAAAGATGACATGTGTCTGAATGTGTTCCACTTAACGTAAGAAACCAAAATGCACTGAGATATTCCAAATGGAAACAAAAACTTCTAGTGTAGTGCTGGCATGTGAATAACAGAAGTACGATAAAGGTCTTTCAAAGCTGGAAAACAAACCTGTTACACTGCAATTATTCTGAAGGGTTGAGGCCAAAAAGAGGGGAGAAAGCACACCCTTAAAGTGTGTTGGAGTGTTGTGGAAAAAGCTGGTGGGGGTTTTTGTTGTTTGATTGGTTTTTTGGGTTGTTTTGGCTTTGTCTTTTAATGGAATTTTACCATTTTGACTTGAATGTGGATATATATCTTATTTTTACTTTCTGCTTTGGAAGCTCATACTTTGAATCCTCTGTAGCCTCAAGGCTTCTGGGCTTGGTCCTTCCACTCCATCAGTATGGTGATGTGCTTTCAAGTTGAGACTTCATCCTCATTCTGGCATAGAGAAAACAAGCCAGCCCTTCTGGTTGGAGGACAGCTGCAGCACTTGTGGAAGCATCAGCTTAGTGGTGTCTGGATACAGAACCAGGCAGGGCAGATCATTGTGTGTCTACATCCAGATACCCAGAAAGGGATATTGAGTTTCTCCTTGCCTGCTTCTCTTCCCCTTAAGGCTGGGATGTCACAAATACAAATACTGTGCATTTGTAATGGAGCTGCAGACATTTTTTACTTGTTTAGACTGGTATAAATGGAAGGAGTAGCTTGAAAAAAATACCTTTTATGGCTGATACAGAAAGAGAGTTAAGTCAACTTTTTCAGCATGCAGAGGCTAGAGAATCTTAAATCTATGTGAATACAGGAGGAGAGAGTAGTTAAACCTTGTTGAGGTTTAGATCTTAGTGCACTTTTGAAGGAAACTAATACAGAACCAAAAGCCCTTCCATATCCATTGGATTGTTTTGCATTGCCTACAAGTGTAACAGTCTCACTACTGCCATTTATCACATTCACTTTCAAAGTCCTGTATTTTAAAATGAGCTGAGACTGTGTATTGGACAAGAACTGGTGTTTAAACATTTCTATGGGGTTGGAAAGGGAATTCATACCTTATGAAAGGAAACCTTTCAAAAGATACTTTGGAAGAGAGAGGTTCTGGTTGAAAATGAAGCAGTTGGTGCCTGTGGCTCACAACTTCATTAGTTGGTTTCTGTTGCATAAATCAGTGTTGGTCACTTCCTCAGGATAACAAATGACTCATTGCTGTCCATCTGAATGGACCATGCTTCCCTGCCTTTTTCCATTGGTTTCTGTAGCTAAGCCTCTGAATTTTCAAAGCATTTTTTAAAGAGGCTTTTATGTTAAGTGTCTATATATTAAATTAATCTACTCACTATTTCAAGGTTATTAATGTTCATCAAATGTGTGTTACAAACTAAACTGTTCTGCCTTATAGTCACTTTTATTGCAGCAAGTCGCTTCTTTGAGCATTGTTGAACAAGATCATTGTTCAGCTCTTGCCCACTGATAACTTCATGAAAGCACATGCTTTTGTATGAAGCCTAAATGTCTGAGATTAGTGCCAGAACAGGATGTGGGACTTGTTCTGTAGCTGAATGTGGACAAGGCATTAACACCTTCAGCTGCCCAACACCTCTGCTCTGTGAGTTGAGTCAGCATATGACTGCTGTTTTGACTACCAGAACTTCAATTAGGGTGCAATTACGAGGAATCTGTTACAGGTTATTGCTGAAATGGCAGAACTGTTTAATTACAAGATTAATTCTGTACCCACACTGTCCTTTCCTTTAAAGAAAGGAGGTGTACTGTTAGGTTACACCTCAGTAAATTATTAATTACAATGTCCTGTGTCCTTGTCACTGAGTTTTACCTATTTTCTGTCCAGATATTGATGAATGCCAGTCTTCTCCTTGTGGGTATGGTGCCACCTGTATAGATGAAATAAATGGATACCGATGCACTTGTCCCCCTGGAAGAATTGGTCCTAGATGCCAAGAAGGTATTCCTATATCTGCTATCAACCTTTACCCAAAAAACAATAAGGCCCAATGTAGCCAGTATAAAGTTTTTGTGCAGTAGTCTCATGTGTAAGCAACAGTAACTAATATTTTTAATTTAAATTTGTATAGTATTTAAAGCTTGAAGAGGTGAAGTGTCTGAATGTGCTTTTTGATGTTTTTATTCTTTAGTGATTGGAATTGGAAAGCCTTGCTGGCTTAAAGGAATGACCTTTCCCCATGGCAGCCGGTGGGAGCAGGAGTGCAACAGCTGCCACTGTTTGGATGGACGTATTGACTGCACCAAGGTAGGCATTTTGGCCTATTTTTTTAATTCCTGGGGTTGAAACAAACTCATTGTTCTTTATGAACAAGTTAGTCATTGTCTCCTCTAAATTTCCTTTGTTTAAAAGAAAAAAAAGTGGCTTCCTGTAAAAGTAGTTATGGATTGTCTTTTTAATATCATAAGTTACTGTCCTGTCTACCTGCTAGAACAGGCTCTCTAGACCACTTGTTGCAGAAAATGAAATATGAGCTGGAATAAAGGATAAATAAATCATACTGCTGAAGCTTTGCAGTTTTAGAACTCTTAATTTTGTGAAATGCAAGTTCCAAGTTGGAGGACATGTAGGAAGAAAGTTTTCACTGGCTATTAGCTGCATTTTTGTATTGTCCTTCAGTAGCTTTATGAATTGACAACTTTCAACCTTTGTATAATTATTGTGGACTAGATCTTGGTGGTTTTGTGGCTGAGGAAAAGTAAGACCTAAATGCAGATTGTACATGTGCCTTAAATTCACCTTGTCCATGTGTGGTTTCTTCCATGTGTAATGGAACACTTACACTTTCTTGCTGACAATTGTTCTTTAAGAAATCCCTAAGTTCCTAATAGCTGTACAGTGCTATGTAGGATCTTAAAGGCTACATGGAATTGTAGGATATCCTGAATTGGAAGGGACCCACAAGGATCATCTAAGTCCAGTTCCTGGAATAGAACTATGTTTGGAAATTTGCTGCACCTCAGTAATTTGTGGGTACCAGCAAACTGTTGCCTATTGGGAGCGTGGTTGGAGTGGTTGTGCTTATCATCAATGTGCATCAGCTCTTAACATATTCAGCATTCTCTGGCAGGGGTCTCAGTATGAATATTGAAGAAATTAATCTTTGTGGTGTTATTTCTTTTTCTATATTGCAGAAGCCTAGAGGATTAGATTAAAATAAACGCTTAAATTTCTGGATAACTCAGTTAAGTGGGACAAATCCATAAACTTCTAAGGAGATATGCCTAGTCAGTGGTTTCTCAGATTCTTTGCACAGATTTTTACTCTTGTGTCTGTACTAAATGTCCTCATTACATGAAAGAGCAGATCCATCTGCTACTAGGACTACAGCAATATCAAAAGACAGATATTTTTCTATGTGAATTGCTTATTTGGATTTGATGCATGAGAGCAACTACCTGTAACAGTGCTTTGTTCTTTTTAATTTCTAGGTGTGGTGTGGAAAAAAGCCTTGTCTGTTACACAAATACTGGGATAATTCCAACAACCAGTGTCCCATGGGTCAAGAATGCCAGGAGAAGTATATGAAATGCTTTCAGCCACCGTGCACAGACTGGGGAGAATGCAGTGCCTCTGAACCTCTGCCTATCAATATCAAGTGTCTGCCTAATTCTGGGTACTTGGACAATGACTGTGCTAGAATTACTTTAATTTTTAATGGAGACAAAGTCCCCCAGGTGAGAATGGAATTCTTAATGAAGTGTAGCAATATATGTAGGGATCTATTCTGTGTCACAGCATGCAAGATTTTCTAGTATGACTTCTTGCTATTATAAGCTTGCAAATTTTATTACTAGACTCCTCCATTTATTTTAATTGTGCTTTGTCTAAGGGGTGAGACAAAATTCAGGTTTATACTGAATATTTTATCTTCTTGAGTCTTGAAGAACTAATTGCATTTCAAGATGGGCTCAGGCTGTACTAACATAATCATGCAGGCTGAGTTCTTTGCTGCTCATTCCAAAACCCTGTTCCTCACTTTTCTGCCCTTTCTTGCTTGTCTCTTAGCTGCCTTCATCGGTTCTTAGCAACTGCAAGAACTGAAGGTCCTTTTTTTTTACACACTATTTTTTACTTGAGCTAAAATGACACATTCTCCCTTGCTTCTAACAGGGCACTACAACAGAAAATATCTGTTCTGAAATCCGGTATTTACCAGCTACTAGGACTGTTTCTAGGGACAGAACTCTGATAATATTGTGTGATCCATCTTACTCCACAGAAAATGCAGTGGAAGTTGCTATTGTAAGTATGAGATGTGTGTGTATATATATACAAATATGATTTCTTATTAGTTTTTGCTGGGGAAGAAGTTGTTCAAGCTTGTTTCACTTGAATGCAGGTGGAGCAATCTGTGGCTTAGTCTTGTCTGCAAAACAATTTTGTGATCTCACAATTTCCTACACTGCCAGAGAGCTGAAACTGCAGGTTTTGTTAATGACAGATGGCTACTACATATAAGCTCATGATAAATTACTATAAAGACTAGTTCAGCCCAAATTAGTGAACAGGTGCCTACTTGTTCTGTCAGAAATGTTGGGCTCTTGACCTTTTCAATAAGGAGATATGGTTACAGGTGGCTGAACTTGGATTGTTCTTGTGAAGAGGTTTCTGCTGTGCATTTAGTGTATGGCTGCTTCAGGGATGTTCTTTAAACACAAGGTACCAAGTGAGAAGTGGAAGGTGGTGCAAGTTGAACAGATGAAAGTAATTGTTGCCCTGATGAACTAAAGACTTGCTTTAGTTGCATTTACAGCTCAATCACTCTGTGCCTGTGTATAGCTTAAAGAAAGAGTTAATTTTCATGGTAAATGTTTGTCCAGGCAGAAGCTGGACTGTCTCTGGACCATGCTGAGCCATGATGCAGGGAGCAAAGTGTGGGGTATAAATAGAGCAGACTGTTATTAGTCCAAGCTTCTATCTAGATAATCCACATGTCTTGAACCGCTCCAAACTATGACTAAGTTTGGCTCATCAGTTCAAGTAACATGGAAGTCACTGTCTTTCCTTTGAGGTATGTTAAATTAACAAGCAGGTGTGCTACCCACCAAGTCTGACACTGCATGTGCAGTTTGGGTAGAGCCAGCCATGCTGTTGCTGTGGTAAGCTTTTAGAGAACTGTTTGTAGCTACTGTCAGGCACGTTCAACTGAGTGAGCTCAATTAAGATGTTGCTGGATTTAGAAAGTACTTCTCCATGGTTAGGTGACTGCAATAACATCTTGCTTTCCCCCTTCACTCCCTGTAGTCCTTTGTCCCGCACCGAGATGAACAAGATAACAGCCTCATTCAGAATGCTGCTAATACAATAGTGAATGCCATCACCAAGCGACAGAACAGCACAGTCATGTTGGCAGTAACTGAAGTCAAAGTCGAGACCATCGTTGTTGGGAATTCATCATCAGGTAAGGCTCCAGTGCATACCTGCTCTGTGGTGTGTTTTGTGTTCCCCTGCTATCAGACTTCTGTTACCTTCTTTACACATTGGAGAAAATGATCCACCAGGTTGTGTCTTTAGTTGCTGTTACTAACTGAGGAGAAGGAGGCTTTGAGATGAAGATTCTGTACTTGTGTGCTAGTTTAAACTTAACTTCATCCCTAACGTGATATGCCCAGATATTCTTGCCGTGGTTTTAGCTCTGACCAGCTCTCCAGCCCAACACACCTTTCATAAGATCAGGAGTTGTTCTTGTGTGCAGTTCCAATCCTCTCCAATTCTCCTACATGAACTTTCAACCAACCTCAGCCCTTGATGCTGCTGCACTGAGGAAATGAAAGCATGGAGAGAGGGAAGGTGTGGTGTGATACCAATCTCCTCTGAAATGCTCGTGTGCTATTTATTTACCTTAACAAGAGTTAAAGATGTCTAGTTTCTTTAAATACTTGGCCATGATGTAAAACTTTGCTCTTTTTCAACATGTGTTTCTCACTAGTGCACAGCTGGCTTAAAATGTAGCATTTGTTCCTCTTTAAGAGGATATGGTGTGGTTAGAGACCTTTATCTCTGAATTCTGGCTCTCCAAGAGCTGTGCCAAAATAAGCTATTGGAGGTTTTGCATGCTTGTGTTCCTGCCTGGGGGAGGCAGGAGATGGGTTTGTGGAAGATGCTGGTAGGCTCAAGTTCAACCGAGCCCCAGAGTGGAAATCTTACAATGGTAGGAGGCTCTCCCAACTTTTTCCTAGACCTCCCCAACATAATCATCTGGAAGATCTTCCATCCATAGTCCAAACAATTAGGAGATTGCCTGGTTCCACTTCCCTTGCATTTTCCTTCTAGGAAATGCCTTTCATCTGTTAAAGTCTTGGCAAATGTGCTGTTTCCTCAGCTCTCCTGAAGGAGTGTGCCTGCTTTGTGCTTGCCTTAAACAGCAGTTGTGTAGAAGATAAGGAATGAGCTGGGATTTTGACACACCTCAGCCTCTGGCTTTTCTGATTGCATATTAAATTCTAGGGCTAAAGGGCTGCAGATTCCTTTGCCTCCCACCTCAATAAGATTTAAAGGCTCTCCCAAAATAGTGGAGTAATTTGGGTTCTCTTGCAAAATGGTTTCTAGACTCCTCATTTTAATATGGTTGCTCAATATTGATCACTGGCCCTTAGTTCTTTAAGTGGAGTTGTTATGAAGCAAACTTCAACACACTTTATTTGTTCTATTGCTGCCCCTTAATTGGTTGAGGTGGGTGAAAACCTATGTGTTGAGAATCTCATTTCTGTGGGATGCTCAAGTGTCTAGGTGAAGATGATAATTTAGATGCTTTATTGACTTCCTCTAGCTTTCAGAAATAGTAGTCTGAATTCGCAATCTGTTTGCCAAGAATTCTGTTTAAAGAACCTGTTACTAAGTAATCTTGGATCCATGTTCATATGATGAAATAATAGATGTGATAGCAGTGAGAATGCAGGCTTTGTATTCTAATCTTGGAGAAGCTGTTATGAAGAGCTCCTTTTTCTTTGAAGTATTTCTCCCATTCATGATTTAATGTTAGGTTGCTTATGAAAAATCAGGAGAGAACAGCAGTTACTCATGTGAGTGCAATCCTTCCTGTAACTGCTAAATTACAATTTTGAGATCCCTTGAGGCCAATGATGTTGGCAGTTTACTCACCCCCCTTTATCAAAAGGAAATGTTTGAGAATGTGTCACATTCCACATGAGAATGTGCTCAGAAGGAAGGCACTTGAACATTGGAGTGAAAGACTGGTATTGAAACTTCAGTTGTTTTTGTATATAGTCATTTCCAGGTGATTCTGTAAGCAGATGTTGTAAAACTGCTGAGGGAATTTATGTTTGGATCAGGCATTAGAGTGGTGGATTGTGACAGCATTTGTCTGCAGAGCTGTTGAACAATCCTGTTGCTCTCTATGAAAACAAAGCACCTCATCTCTTGTTGCCCCTTACCATGTGTGAGTTTTTGCTTATCAAGAAGAGTAGAAATACTGCTCTCCTAGCTGTACAGCTCTTGAGGAAGGGGGAAGAAGTCCAAACATACATACATTTTTCAGAAATATTTTCCTAGAGAAATAATCTGTCTATGCGTCTGGGAGAACGCTACAGTGAGGTTTGGATTGGGAGAGTGGAGAAAAGCAATTACCTCAACAATTTTGGTTGTCCATTGAGCAGTGAAGACTCTTCTCTCTAGGGCCAACATTCTGATATTTCATCCTGAGCTAGAACAGGAACTTGCTGAAGAATGCATGACCAATTTGGTTACGCAGCCCTAACCTGAATGTTTTTGGAGATCATTGATACATAAATGTCTGTGGACAGTGAAGGTGAGGGACTGTTCTTTCTGATGATAAATGCAGGATATATTTGTGGTGCAAGTCTCAGTACTTCTAGAGCAACTTGGAGGCACAGTACTCCATTGCTGCCTTCTGCTAGGATAAGGCTTTTCAGGATTATTCAGATTTTCTTGGTCAACTTTGCATAGATGCTTGAGAAAGATGTTACTTGACAAAACCAGTTAGTTTGTTGGAGGGGACAAAAGATCTCAAATGGAGCTTTCCTCCTTCATCATTAACTGTGTAAAATTAAACTAGTAAAGAGCACTTTCAGATGGACCTGCTGCATTCAAGCAGTTGTTACTGTAAGACAGTGCTGTAAAGACATCTTCCTTCCTTTCTCCTAAAAATGCTCCAGCAATCACCTGTAATTAAATTTGGATATTTCTCTTGCAAGTGTTCAGTGCTATATATCTTGTTCCATTAACGTGAGACTTTATTTCTTTCCATTTGCCCTCTAGATTATTTGGTTCCAATTCTTTGTGCGGTGTTTAGCATTGTGTGGCTGACTTGTATAATCATCTGCGTGTGGTGGACTCGGAAGAGGAGAAAAGAGAGAGAGAGAAGCCGTCCTCCCAGAGAAGAGGGTGCCAATAACCAGTGGGCACCTTTAAATCCCATAAGAAATCCTATAGACAGATCTTACAGTAACAAAGACATTCGTTATGAATGCAAAAACTTCATATCTCCTCAAAAGAGAACTTGTGATGCAGTAGAGGAGTATGTAGAGTATGAGGAAGAGGAGGATGAAGAGGAGGAAAGAGGTGAGGAAATGGACAAATTCCTCTCTCACAAACTTGCAAAGCCTTTGCCGACAAAAGTGTCTGACACATCAGAGAGCAGTCCAGTAAAGAAATCCCATCAAATAGGCAAAATGGACAACAGATCTGTAAAAAATGTGAATGCATCAAACTTTGAAGGCAGTAGAGACTAACCTGTATTTGGGATGTAGGCAGACTGCGCCTGCACTTGCTGGGGAGGGGAAAAATTGACATCTCCAATTTGCATCAAGGACTAAAATATCTGGAGTCAAATGTTCATAGTTTCTTTATTTTGCGTAAAAAAAATAAATAAAAATAATAAATAAAATTTATTTTGTTTCTTTAGCCTTGTATAAATTATTCAATGACTGTCAGATGAAAAAAAATGAGTAATCTTTGATAGTTGCTATTTTTGTAAAGTTTACTTATAATACACTCGCTGTGTGGCAGAGGAGAGGTTGTATTTTCAATATGTGTAAAGTTTATTACAAAAGACTGTACACTGTTTACAGAATGTATTTCTTTTTATTACTTGCTCTAATTTAATGGTGGCTTTAAAACCTCCTGGTTGAGGAAATTGTGTGAACTTTAAACTGCTTTCTTGACTTTGAATCTCTATTAATGGCAGCTCACTGCACTTGTTACGTTAGTAGCTTCTGTAAGATTTTTCCAAATTTGCCTTACACACTTTGTAATAGGAACAAAAAAAAATTATAGAGATCTTTCAACTGTGGTTTAAAAGTGGCCTTTTTATTTCTGTTTAATTACTTTAGAATTGCAGTATTGAAGCATGTGACAAGTGCCTTGAGATTAAACTTTTTCTATAGCAACTGTCAAAGACTGCCATATCAATATAGTAAAATTGTGAGAACTCTAGGTTCCCCAACTGACACAGTTTATTTTCTAATAGTGAAAGTGCTTTTTTGTAAATATGTACATATTAAATGAATCACTCTGTATATTTGATTTAATAAGTTAAATATTTTGGTCTCTTTTTTTTTTTTTTTTTTTTTACATGTCATTCCTTTTAATTTATGTTGCAGAAAAGGAGGTTCTATGGCAGTTTATAAGACTTTTTTTGGTATTATGTCCAGATTAGAAAATGGTGTTAATACAATCAATGTTAGGAATCTGTTGGTCATTTGTATTTACATAGGAGCATAACCACTTACGTGTAAATAGATCCAGAAATGTTTGTTTATCCCCATGTTCAGCCCATCTCAAGAACACTAACGGGTGCATCTACTGTACAGTACCAACATAGAGAGGCATTGTTTTTTCTTTTGTGAATATGTTAATTACATGTGGTATTACTTTTTATTTGCGTTTAAATACAGGCCTAATGAAGGGAACAATATTTTCCTCAATCTTGTTTCTGTTGTGCTTTATTCATCTTTCGCTCTAAAGGAAAAAGGCTGGCAAGATCAGAGGATGGGAGTACCTCAGTAGAAATGGTTAAACATTATGGAAGGCTTATGCTTTTTTTTTTTTTTTTTTAAGGCTTTTATTATTGCCGTTTACTGGGCAGACTATAAGTTTATTTTAATTACTGAAGAAGCATAACACTACATACACCTAGTTAACCTACCACTGAGAAGAACGGATGTCTGAGAGTGTAAACTCTGGCCCACGAACAATGTAAACATGAATGTTTTGAAACCAGTTATTTTATACAGGAATGCAGGATTTGCTTTGCAGGATCATCTGTTTTAGTACATTTTTTTGACATGTTCTTAAAAAAAAAAACCTTTCAGAAAAGAAACTATTTATTAAAGCATTTTATAATGATGTTTGTTGTAACTTTTTTACTTGTGCTAAATATTCAAAACTTATTTTGATAACCTGGTTAGGAGTTAGTTTAGAAAAGGGTACTATCCTTCTCATGTTCCCCAGTATAATCCTGAGTATTTAAACCAAAAACACTTTTTTTCTGCTACTCTTGTAACTTTTTGTACTGTAATGCTGCTGTCTTCCATAATCTAATAAAATGATTCCCTCATTGTGTGTAAGATACTTCAGATTGTTGTTTGCTTTGAGTGCTTGGGGCTTGGATGTGGCCAGGCTGGCCAGAGGAGGAGTGGAGGTCCAGGTTTAATTCCCGTAACCCGAGCGTGCAGCTCCGAGCGCGGGTGCTGCCCTGCCCTGCACCACGGGCAGCCTGCAGAGCAGGTGCTGTCCTGAGAGGCTCCAGTGCCCAGCTGGGGCTCTCCTGCAGAGCACCAGGGCTGTTCAGCTGCTGGAGCTGGGCTGGGTGATCCCCGAGGGTCCCAGCCAGCTTGGCATGGTCACTGTGTTAATGTGACTGTTCTGCCGTGGTTCTCCCCGTGGCTCCTCAGCCTTGTCTGAGCAGAGCTTGGCTTCCCAGGGTCAGAGCAGGCTGCCTGAGCATGCAGGGGCCTGAAGAGGTGTCCTTTCACAACCGAGTTGGATTCTGAAATAGTACCTTTCTCTACTCTGCAGCCATTCAGAGCTTTTACATGTCATTCTCCAATCTGAGCTGAGGTCTATTCCTGTTTCTATAACAGTTCCTTTGTATATGATATTTTACATAGTAAAAGATGAATTCCTGTAAGATAATATGAAATATAAAAGTGAATTTTTCCTAGTAGCTATCAGCATCTGAGGCAGAATTCTAGTTCCTAGCAGAGCTTTTATTCCAGTCATCATTCAGCTACTCTGTATTGCTTTTCTTGGAGTATTTGCTTGTCATCATTGTGACAGAAGCAACTCTCAGCTGAGTCAGTTCTCAAAATCTAATTCTGTTACCTTTCTCAAAAGACGAACTATACGTTTATATATGCTTGGAATAATTTCCCTGCTGTTCTGTCATGAATTGGCTTACTGCTCCTGAAGGTGCTAATTCTGCTTCTTCCCAGTACTGAAGGAGCGTGTAAAGTAAACGGAGCACACCAGTGGTCATCACCCACAGTTCTAAACAAAGGGACTGATCCTGTATCCATGGGTTGTTCCCCTGTGGATTCACAAAACTACCACAGGCAAATGTTCGATTTTGTAGTGCTCTTCCCCTGCCAAAACCAAGAATTATTTGATGCCTCCTTCATGTGATGAGTGAGTTATGTACACTGAGATGCGTGAAACAAGATGAGTAAGGTTAGGAGGATAAACAAAAAATAAACTTTCTGACTTGTGCAAATTAACCTTGATTGGTTTTATGCAGACTTAATTTTTATGCTGCTCTTAAATTACTTGTATGTCTCCATATGCCTCATCTCACCTTATTCAGTAGTTTTGTTTCCTCTTGTTTTATTTTTGCAGGAGATGTTGAACTCCTGCATCTTGACTTCTTGCTGATGCACATGTGCTAAGCATTATGGTGCTGCCAGAATCTTCTCTGTTACAAGAACTACATAATGAGGCAAACTAATAAATGGACTCCTGTGATTTTACTAAGCTATGAGTAGTTCTGAGTTAATTTTTCTTCCCTGATGCTCTTTCCAAGACCTGATGTTAACCTGAAACACCTGCTGAGCTTAATTTTTTTTTTGGCCATTTGCTGTTGTCTGGTTTGTTCTTCAGCAGGCCACGTAATTATTCCTTTCGGATCTGACTGTGCTCGGATGGAAAGTTAATTTATGCAGCAAAATAACTCTGTCCATACCTTTTAAGAACAAGATAAGGGCTGAAAGGCATTTCAGGCACTGCCTTGAAAGCTGCAGAGGACACCAGCTGCAGTTCTAATTGTGAGGAAACTTGGACAAAAGGAGAGGGGTTAGCATGTAACAAATTTGCAGAGGAATTTGTGTTAGAGATACGATGTGTGTGACTGAATTGAGCTCCCTCATTGTTACTGGGTGCTGGTGCTTTGGATGCACTGGAGAAGGGATGAGCCTGAAGAACAGTTCAAGCAGTTTGTGAGCTGTCCTGGGCAGTTGGCATCCCTGAGGCAGTGTAGTAGTGACCTTTAGGATGTTTCTTGTAGGTGAGGGAAGCAGAGGTTGTCTTTGCTCTTCCTCCATTCTCAGCACTGAGGCTGGTGCTTGTATCGAGCTTAGAATATTACTCTTGCTGTGAAAAAATTATGTGACTCTGCTCTGTTCAGTGCTGGAAGCAGTGCCTGACTAGCCCAATGTTCTTATTTTATCACAGGTGGTGGGATAAAGAATGGACTTATAAAAGAGTAAAGGAACAAGAGGTCCCCTTGAGAATGAGAGATGACTAAATCCTTCCCAAGTCCATCCTTGTTTGTATATGAATATGTGGAACTTTTTGCTTTTGCTCTGTGCACATTATGCTCTGTATATTTTTCAGTGTGACAGGGACTTAGTCTAAGTGCAAAAATATCTCTTCTTCAACCACTTGATTGTAAACATGTGCTTGCAATCAAAAGTTTATAAATGAATGTCATAAGTAGGGATAAATGAATGTTCCTAAGCAGGAAGTTTTGGTTTTTTTATGAGAATCATTAAGTTCCATGGTTCATTGGGTTACCTTTTCCCTTGGAAAAGCTAGATTGCATCCATCTAGAAAATCTGGATGGTTTATATTAATCTCCTTTTTACAATGTATTTACCATTTCTAGTGCAAAAAGAAACAGACAATGTACAGGACAGTGTACATTACAAATAAGCTGAACAGAGACCCACCTGTCCTTCTTCAAAGTTAGTAATCTGGGGTTTTCTGCAGACAATCAGCATGATTTTGTAGAAATCCTTCTCAAAGGATACTTTACACTATCTTTATGAAAGGAGTGCATAAATCAATTGGACCTTGAGGGACCAATGAACCAGTCTTTAGAAGCTCAGAAGAAAAGCTCTATTTAATTTTTTTCTTGGCAACAAAGCTGCTTCAGTTTTTTCTAGATGGGAAAAAGATCATGGAAAACTTATACAATATTGAGGAGATGTCATGTTTTCACTCATATTAATGTACTCTATCCATATTACTCTTTATAACTACTGAGACACAAGGAATGAATGTGCTTTGCTGAAGTCAAACTAAGATTTTTTTTGTTTCCAGTGGTAGATGAGGCATAAGGATCAATTTGTAGGTGTAAATGTGGCATTCTCTAAGGATGCAAGACCATGATTAGGGAGGCACGATGTTTCCTGACCTCTGGGTTCCCAAGACAGGCTGTCACTTTCAAACGTTCTGGCAAAAAGGAACAGCACAGCCAACCAAATGCAAATCCCCAGCCCTGCTGGTTAGGGACAGACTTGTTAACCTGTGGGCCTTTCTCAGCTGCTATCCCATCTTTTCTCCCACCCATCTGAAGGAGGCTTGGGTTGGAGGGGACTTCTCCCTGTGGCAGATTTGCTGTGCTGATAGGCTGTGAAGGGAGGCTGGGCAGGGAGCTGTGGAGCAGGTTTGGAAACTGCTGTGGCAGCGGCCCTTTGAAGGCTTGGCCATCTACCTGCAGGCATAACCCTGGGCATAACCCCACCTATTCATTAATGAAGCCCCACCTGTGGGTGGAAGTTGCTCAGCCAACAGCTGTACTGGTGCAGATCAAAGGTCCATCTACTGCAGCATCCTCTGTCCTGCAGTGGCCGGTGGAAGATGCTTACACAAAGTGCAAGGCAGCAGCAAATTGCAGCATGAGCCCTTCTCACACCCATCCAGCTCTTTCAGTCAGCAGTTTGGGGTCATGTTTGATAGACACCTCTCCTCTGTAGCATCATATCATCCTTTTTATGCTTTAGGCCTCCACAACATCATGTGACAATGAGTTCCACAACTGCACCATGAGCTGGGTGGAAAAGGGCTTCATTCTGCTGTGAACCTGCTCCTCAAGGTGATGTAAAAACAGCAAGCAGCTGTTTCCATCTCCACAACATTTGGGAATTACAGTGTAGACACCACTTTCTCCCTAAGTCTTGGAGTTCAAAGTCACAGTCTCTTCTCTTTCCACTTGCAGACCTGTTCCAGGTCTCCAGCTGGTTTTCCTATGTGACCTCTGAGCCCTTCCAAATTATTCTCAGTCCCTTTGGAGTCAGGTTGACCAAACTGAACAGCATCTGATGTGTGGGCACCCCACAAAGGCCAGCACTGTTCCATACTCTGCTCAGATCCTTTCTTGACCATCCCTGGTGCACTGGTTTCCTTTTGAGCCATGTTGGCTTCAAGACTGATGAGAAGGAAGAGGTGGTTGTTTCATGCCTTGGCTCTGCATGCTCCTGTTTGTTAGGGCAAAGCTGCCTGAACCCCACTGTTCTGAGTGCTGGGGTCCCTCAGGAAGCTCACTCTACCATGAGTGTCTGCAAGGAGCAGCACTGGGGTGTGGGGGTCCACAGTGGGTCTGAGCATCGTGATCCTGTTTATCTGGGGCAGGGTGGGAGTGGGTGGATGTGCCAGTGACAAGGATTTGTGCACACCAGGCAGTACAGGAACGAGCCCTGCAGCCTTCCCAGCAGTGAGGAGGCTGAAAAGGATGTGGGCATCAGTGAGTGTGGAAGAAGACAGTGTTTTGGGGAAGGCTGCATCAGTAAGATCTAGAGGTGAGGGTAAGGTGGGTACCACATTGCACTGGTTCATCCCTCCTCAATTTCTCTGCTGGTGAAGAGCTGTGCCACAAGTCACAGCTGGCAGAGTCTGTCTCACAAGTGGTGCACCCACTGCCCTGCCCTCTTTGAAAGGACCACGTTAATGCTGCACCACCACCACTTGTGGTTTGCTGCTGGAGAGGCAGAAGGGAGAAGGAGGAAGGGGTGGGTGGCTGGTGGCCATTGCCCTGTGCCCAGCCTGGGCAGGCATGTGGCTGCTCAGACTGAGGAGAGCAGCCCAGGAGGCTTCTCCCCACCATTATTTATCAGAGAGCATCAGCTCTGGTTCATCACTGAGCTACCTCTTACAAAAAGCTTACCCATGTCTGCCAGCTGCTTCAGACAGCTCGCTGTTTTAGGACCCAAAGAAATCTCTGGCAGGGCTTTTCCTGATACCTGCAAGTACTGGAAAAAGCAATTCAAAATCAGTTTTGTGTATCTAGGAGTTACAGTTTCAAATAAACATGAAGGTGTACACCATTTCAAAATAGTGCATGACAGATGTTGGGGAGAAGGGGGTTGTCCCTCCTTTTGAACTCTTTTTAGCTGTGAGCCAGGGCCTGACCTCTCCATGGGTTAGAAATGATGGGACAGTTTGTATCTGTTTCCCCTTTTGCCGTGTGGCTTATCTAAGTGCTTCCCTCTTTGGTGGTCCCCTCACTGATGTGTCTCCATGGCTGGGCTGCACTCCAAAATCCTCCATGTGTTGCTTACATGGAGGTGCAAAGGGTGAGAGAAAGGGCTGAGCCCCCCAGCCAGGCTCTGCAGGGAAAGTGCCAACCAGCCCTTTTTCTGGCTGAGGTGATGTTCTGACCTGCTCTGCCTTCTGTGGGCTAAAACTGCCCCAGACAGGGCTGGTCCCTCTACAGGGCACTACTGCAGGCTCAACTGCTGCAGCATTTTCTCATCCCCACTTTCCAAAAGAAAACAGAAATGGTTTTCTTGATGAGTGGAGCAGCTTCTCAATGGGAGATAAAACTGCTGGAGTTGAGCAGTTAAAAGGTGGGCAAGTTAAAAGGTGAGCATGGAGCAGCAGGCTCTCTTATTTGTCTTCATTTTTTTATTTTTTTTATTTTTTTAAATTAAATGATAATCAAAAAAAAGAAAGAAGAGGAAAAAAAATTACACAGTGAAGAGCTCTGCTCTCTCAGGACATTCTTGAATCATGCACTGGGAAGTGCAAGGATGCTGCCTTGGCCACTGGGATGTGCCTGGGTGCCACCCTCAGCCTGGTGAGGTTCCCTGGTGGGGTGGCACAGATACAGCCCTCCTGCAGGTCCCCAGGGAGGAGTTCTGACAGTCTGCTGACATCACATTCAGTGCAGATAAACCAGCAGGGTTATCTCAAGTGCAGCAAGATCTTCTAAAAAGTGAGGAGGAGAATGCTCTTTTCACCCTGGATAAAATCCTGCTGATGGGCAGTGGTGGTGGGACAGAGACCCAGCACCTTCTAGGGGCATGGTGTGGCAGCAGCCTGGGTGTGTGGGACCCACAGCACAGGGCAGTGGAGGGAGCACATGGCCAACATTTTCCAGCCTGGGTGTTTGAATTTTGCTCTATATTTAGTGCCCCAAAGGAGTGTTTGATTCGCAGTGTTTCCCAGCACCTGCTGCTCCCGTGGATCTGGTGCTCTATATGGGTCCCAGCCATCCTCGGGGTTAAGCTGCTCCAGCTCCATGCCTAAATTTGGGTACTAGAGCTTGGGAGCTGCGGGTGCTATATTCTGCTGGGGTTTGTGTTTCTCCTGCTGTGGGGCATGGTGCTAATCTGGGGTTTGTGGGCAATGTGTTTTCAAAACAAGGGTGGCTTTGATTTGCCAGTTTCTGGTTCGGCTCATCTGAGCGATTAATCATTTATCAGAGCAGGGAGAGATTAAAACTTACAGAAATCAAATCTGAATATAGGTGAGCTGCTTCTTCCCAGCAGCAGATGCCTGACACACACAGGGTGGCTGGTGCAGGACATCCCTCTTGCAGTGGGAGCATTTTCCAAGGCCTGTTCCCTGCACTCCCCAGGGAAAGGCTGGGCTTTAATGCTGAATGTGACCACCCTGCTGTCAAAACCTCCAGCTGACTGTGACAGCACTGCTACAAGTGGAGCCTGGGCTGGCCTTTTAAGGAGCCCTGGGCTGGGACTGGGCATAAACACTTCTCCCTTTCATACTCATTTCCAGGGCAGGTAATTTATGTATCTTGGTAAGAATTGGCAACCATGTCCATGCTTCTGTCCCTCTGTAATATCCTGTTGTTTCTTTCCAGAGAGAAATACCAGCAGACATTCAAGGTTACTTCCTTGGCATGCTCTGTGTGTTTTCAGCCTGATTGTATCTGCACTGTGTGGATGTTTCCTGACATGCTGTATCTCCCTTGTTCTTGCATCACAACCTGAGCACTGGCTGCATGCTTTGCTGCAGCAGACCTTTCCTTTTGACCACAGCCCCAGCTGTCTGCTCCCAGCCACGTTCCCTCCTTTGTCTGACTCCCACATTGCTCCTCAGACACTTTGTAGTGCTTGGTGAGCCTTGGATGTTGAAGCAGGAGATGCACATGGCACAGATCAGATCCCACACAGGTGCTGCAAAGGGCCCTCACCTCTCTTATTTCAAGAAAAATGACATCTCTCAAAGGTGGCTCTAAAAAGTGACCCTCATGGCAGGCTGGCTGCTCCCAAATGTTGCTCTGGGTCTCTGCAGACCCTGGACAAGCAGCATCCCCAGGATCCTGGTGCATGCCTGGTTCCCTGACCTGGCACTGCTCCTTTTGCCCATCCACACCTTGAGAAGTGTGAGTCCAGCTTGGTTGTTCCTCATTGCTCCAGGCTGCCCTGGCATTCCTTAAGGGGATCAGAGCTCATTCCATGCCCACTGCCAGCCCTGGTCCAGCCCAGCTCAGGGCTGTATCTCTCGTGATGCTGCAGATGAAAGCTGCTGTTTGTTTACAAGCTTTCCTCAATTAGAACTCATTTGCTGCTCACACACTATATTTAAAAGCTCATGTTTAAATCAGCGCTGGTGATTTAGGAGTGCCTGCTTTGTTTTCTTTCCTAGATACATACGATAATTCCTCCACCTGTTAAAAATCTGTTGCTAATATTTGCTGTCAGGGGGGTTTTGTTGTTGTTGTTGTTGGTTTTTTTGCTTTTTTTTTTTTTTTGCCCCCTGCCAGGATAGCCAGAGGCCTGCAAGTGTTTATTTAACTCTAGCTGTTTACTTCTCATAAATTTCCCTGCCTGAAAATCCATTTGGGATCAGGCAGGAAAAAGCTTTGCAATCATGCTGGATTAGATTAAAATAGACAGAAGTTTCAGTTTGGGCATTTTGGCAGCTCTGGATCTCTTCAGAGCTACTCTCAGTGAGACTTCCCAGCACACAGCCCCAGTGGTGGGAGGGGATAAGTTCATGTCCTGGTGCCACTTTGTACCCCAGTGTCCTGGCCAGTGCAGGTGTCCCAGGAGGTGGGGCAGGGCAGGAGCTCTGCCCATGGGATGCTTCCCTGAGAGCCCTCCATCCTCAGGGAACTGCTCCAAGCAGAGCCACTGCACCATCCCACTGGTGTATATCTGACCTTTTAGCCTTAATTCCTGCAGGTAAGCTAAGCAGGGAAAAATACGATTCAATTTTTTTTTCTCAAGGTTACTGTTTTTAAAACTTTTCTGTAATTTTTTATTATGTTCACTCTTCATCAATTTTGTTACTTCATTGCAAATTTATCACATAACTGATGTCTATGGATACCTTGTTTCAGAATATCAAATCAGTCTGATCAAATTCACCCATGGGAGGATGACTTTAGTCTTTCAAGAAAAGTTTTGTCCAGATTGCAAAACCCTTGCTATAAAAATTGCATTGGGTTTGTGTGCACTTGTTTTACTGCTCCTTTCCATGAATGAAGTGTGTGAGAGCTCCTGAGCCAAATTCCAGTGTAAACTTAGGAAACAGGGTAAGCCCAGGCCGAGAAGACAAGAATCCTCACCCTGCAGATGAGCTGATCCAGGAAGATTCCAAGGAGCAGGAGCACACCCAAGGTTTGAAACCTATGGCTTTGGATTTCATCAGTCATTTCTTTCAACTAAACCCTGTCCTGTCATGGTATCATTTGTAGAATTATCCCTTTCTATAACTTTTTGTCCACTTACTAGAATTTTGGTGAAATTGAATGTTTGCAGAGACCAAGATGGATTTCCCAAAGGGCTATGGACTGGGATGCTGACACAAATGTTCCCATGTGTGTATCTGATTGGGACACACATTTTGTTTCCTCCAGGACCCTGGGCCTTCCCTATATTTTATGCTTTAGCCAAGTGCCAACCACCATTTCCCACTTCTGCACTTTGGAAATCAGCAGAATCATTCTGGATTATCTGTAGTGTGCATGAAAAAAATTTATTTTGTTCCTTTTAATAATTTTTAGAAAACTCAAATGTCTTCAGGGATTCAGTCAGGAAACATAATCTTGAATAAGATAGAAACAAGAAAGTCAAGTCCTTGATGTATCTTCCCTGCTATTTCCATCTCCAATGTATTTCCTCTCTCAAATTGCTTCTCTCCAGAGTCACACTCTGCCAGAGATAGCTAGGTGGCAGTGAGTGAAGAAAGGAACAGCATTGTCTACAGCTTTGAACCATGAATAGCCCTTGGAAAAACAGCAGCAGAGAGAGATACAAGTTCAGGTTGATAAAGCAGGTTGCCAAGTGACTGAAGCCTTGATCCTCTTTCACTGAAGTGGTGAACTCCCACAGACATCACTTTTATCACTGCTGCCAGCCCAGCCTGGATGCCATCCCCAGGAACCCCAGGCAGAGGGGCTGTGAGGAGCTCTGGGGATGGGAATGGGTTTGCTGCTGGGGCCAGGGTACCAAGCACCCACAGGGAGCAGCATGGACAGCCAAGGTTCAGCATCCTGCTGGTGCTGAGCCCTTTGTGCTCCTGGCAGAGTGAGCACAGCTGCACACACCCATATTCACCATATCTGTGTGTGTCAGGGCCTCCAAGCTGGAAGGAAAAGTCCCAGCAACAGCTGCCATTTGCCAGTCCCCTGTGATGAAGGTGGAGCCCTGAGCTCTCTGTTGATATTGCAGCTCATCCTCAGTTGTGGCTCCATCAGCCAGAGCTCCCTGGCTGTGTTGATCCAAACCCTGGCACTCTCCCCAGGCAGCACAGCAGGCTGATCCCATGGGCAGGGGTCACCTCCTCAGCCCTGTGCCAGACCCACAGCTGTGCCTTCACCAGGTGATGGAAGAAAATGAAGCAATTTAAGGCCATTTGGACTTCCCTACTGCCCTCTGTGCCTGCTTGGTGCACATGACATGAAACACTGGGCAGCATGAAACACCCCAGCAGCACAGCCACTCACTGCTGTCCTCAAAACCCTGCACAGTGTCAGCCAGCAAAGAAAAACCACTTTATTTCAGTGCCTCTGTGGGGCTAGATGAATAGCTGAACTGCAGCAGCCTAATGGATTTTGGAGGGGGCTGGGAAGCAGGACAGGACATGCAACAATTTGCAGGGAGGCGTGTGGGGAAGTGTTGCTGCAGAGATGAGGAGCTGGAGATGGAGTAACAATGGCTCCAGTTTACATTGTGCTGCAGCAGCGCTGTGATCTGCTGCCAAGATCAACCCTGCAGAGAGGAACTTGAGAATAACACGAATAGTGTGGCAGGAGAGATACCCTACAGCATATCCTGCTCCCTCGGACTTTGCCTTTGAGTCAGGAGTGAAATATTGGAGCTATTGTGGTGAAGTGAGACTTAAAAATAGAAGGAAAAATTGTCGCTTTTTCTTTTTTTTTTTTTTTTTTTTTTTTTTTTTTTTCTCTCCAAGGGGACGTTAATTGTTTTTAAGTTGTGGTACTTCTAGTTTGAGTCAAGGAGGAAAACACTTCAAGGCATTGAAAGGGCTGGAAACCACATCACTCATCAGCTGTGGTGTGAGAGCTGCCCCTTATCTCCATCGCCATGCTGCTGCTCTGCTCACTCTCCCCGTGGGTTTCACACTGCTCCTGCATTATCCTCCAGCCCAAGATCCTTCCAGAGGAGGCCTGGTTAACACCATGAATCCCACAAAGAACTAGTGCTGGAACTCAGATGGGCTAGCAGCATTTCTGGCTGCACATGTGTGTTACCTGCAGGGAGCAGAGGGAGGGCTGGTGCCCGGGGTTCCTGCACAGGAGGTGAAGCTGAATTCCAGACAAAAACTGGAAATTCTCTTCTCTCTTGCAAGAGCAACAGTCTGGAACCAAAGTGGGTTTAGGGAGTTACAAAGTTTATATTTCTTGCAGGGTTTTACCTCATTCCGATTTTTTTGTTATTTCAGGGATCAGTGGGCTGGTAAAGCTTAGGTGTCTCTGGGTTTTCTCAGAACTGCATTTATATGAATGTGAGATGAAGCAGAGCAGCATCAATCTGGTCACAGCCATGTGAATGCTGTTTATCATTATCTGAATGTCTTCAGAAACAGCACTGCCCTCTGTGTTAGGCTCCTGGCTGGGTGCTTCAGGATGCTGCCAGCACTGGACCACTTGCAGGTGCCTTTCTGGGAGCCCAGCACCCTGCCTGTCTGCCTCTGAGCTTCCCTGGGAGTGCAGAGGCCAGCCTGGGATGCCAGCACCAGCACCACAACCAGGCAGCTGTGGACAGCTTCAGCCAGGCTCCCAGGGATTGTCCCCCACCCCAGGCTTGCTGTTAGCCTTTGATGAGTGACTGCTGCCACATGGGGACACGGCTGCTCCCCTACAAGGAGAGAGCTGCACTGGTTTGTATAAATATAGCACGTGACATTTATGTCTGAGTTTACCAAATTCGGCCCTTTCCCACTGGTAAACTGTGAGAACCAGCAGGGTCATAGTGTTTATGGCCAGAAGGAATTGCTAAATCTGGATTTACACAGATCACTGAGCTCAGTCACCCAAGCCCAGCAGCTTGTTTCACTGAAGCTCATGTTGCTCTGTAGACACTGGGAGATGGGGCAGCTCCTTCTCCTTGTCCCAGAAACTGACCATCATCATTGTTCACTCATGAGCTTTCCTTCTGGTTCAAGAATCCCTGTCCTTCTATGCCTTGATAATGGTGCAGATCCCAGAAGAGCTGAATATATTCACCTCTTCAAAGCATGCTGTCTCTCAATCCTCTTTGCTAAAATTAAGGAGGCTCTAAGGTCTGCCTTTCTCCCCTGCCTCTTACATCCATGATGGATAGCACATATCCCTGCCAATCAGCATCAGAAACCTGGTGTCCCACAAATTATTTCCAAAACTCAGGATGTTTCATCCTTTCCTCAGGCTCTGGAAAGGGCCTGTGAACAAACTTTGGGATAAAATCCTCCTATGGCTGAGATCCTATGGGCAGCAGGTGCTGGGCAAGCATCTCCAGGGGAGATAGCCACCCTGCCCAGGAGCTGATGGTTTCTGTGGGACAGTGCCCAAGTGCAGGGCTCCCCCAGGAGCTCAGGGGAGCCACCATGCAACAGCTCATTTCTGCAGCAGATTCAATCAGCAAAAGGAAATGAATAAAGAACAAACAGCGGGTTTTAAAAGATGGAAAGAAAAGATAGTTTTTTATCTATGTGGAACCTGACAAAATACCCATGTGCTCTTAAGAGATGGCATGACTTGATAACTGTGATGAAAATACAGTATGGGGGCAGAGAAACAACTCAGGGCCCAGAACTGCAGTGGATATGGGTGTTGGCATCTCAGACATTATCCCTGACCAGCCAGGACAGGTTTGGTGGCAGTGCTGTGGAGAGCAGTCTGTGGTGTTTGGGTTCATGCTGGAAGGAGGGGTATTGACTCAACACTGAAGGTGGAGCAGGCTCTAAGTGGGGCTTTTCTAATGCCATTAAAAAGGAAAAGGATAAAAACACCAACAGCACCTGAATGCTGGAGGAGCAATATCTCACCATCTAGAATCTGAGATTTGTGCATAGTTATATCAATGATTTTAGGGCCTAAATCTCTGAGAGAAGACTGGGGTGAGAAAAGTCAAGATGTAGGACTTGACAGCCAGCACTGCTTACTGGAGAAAGAGTCTCCTTTCCATGTGTTTCTCAGCTCAACACCAAAAGGAAGCCCCCAGGCAGCCTTCATTCTGTGCTCAATTTGGTGTGCAGAGTGGGCAGACACCTTCCAGCTCCCCAAGCAAAACACAAATGCTGCACTCACCTCACTGTGCCTTTGGCTTTGCCCAGGGTGGAGAAGAGCCAGGAACACTGGTGGTTTGGGACAGGGAGAAAAGTCCCCTTGCTCCCTGGCCAGCTGGTGCCTGGCCTGGTACCTACTAGGACAGAAAAATAAACAAATTCCTTCCTGGGAATTATTACCTTGGTTGGAAGTGTTTTGTTGCCCTCTGTGAAGTGTTGGGTCTCAGGTGACAATTTAAGAATCCTCTGCCCACAGCTGGCTGACTCCAGTGAGGAACATTTCACCATTTCATCCACCAATACACAAAATAATGTCACTGAAAGGGGACATTGCATGGGGTCTGTTGGGTTATCAAACCATTCCTCCTTTAAAATATAAAGTCTTTACACAGGAATATTCACATTTACCTTGCTGAAAATCCTTTGCTCTTCAGAAGAAGAAACATTTAATATTTGTTGCTTTCAATCTGGACAGGAGACCTTCTCCTGCAAAGCTGTTTGGATGCCACAGAGCAGCCCATGGCTTTCAAACATGACAAACTTGTCTTCCTTATGAGTAATAAATCACTAAAAATATACCCATCTTGGGTGAAGGGGAGAGGTGATTCAGCAAACACTTCAGCAATGGCCTGGGTGGCTTTAATCAGCTCTCATGTCAGAGATGCTGTGTGTAGTCATCTCACAAACCAAGCTCATGGCAGCAGCTCCTGCACCTCTGAGTCAGACACAGTTTTGAATCCTCCAGGTGCCAAATTTCCCAAGTGACCTCAGAGTGGTTTCCCAAATGGGGAGTGAAGTGCAGAGGATTTGGAGCCCACCCATCTGCAGTGGGGCTGGGACAGCATCCAGTTATGGGGCTCTTTGTGCAGCACAGAAAGGCACAGGGGAGAAACATGTGTTAAAACTTACTGCATCAGGGCAGCCTGTAGAGCAGCTTCTTTCTTCTGCCTTCCCCATCTTATGCAGAAGCTGAGTTCTGGATGGAGAGTCAATGAGAACTTCTGAGAGCAGCTGCTTGGCTTCTGCCCACACACAGAGACATTCCCAGGCTTGCTCCCTGGGCCTGGGCTGGTGTTTGCCTCTGGAGAAGCTGTCAGGGAGGGATGGCCAGCCTGCCTTTGACCCCAGAGCCTGCCCAGCACCCAGCTCTGTGCTGCTGGTGTGGACCAGCCCTGGGCATGGGCATCGCTTTCCACAGTCACTGAGGTGTGCAGACACTGCATTCATGGAAAGCCCTCAGATTTTGGAGGTGTAAATGAAAGAACTGTCTGGCAAGTGTTCTATGGCCTAGGAATTTGGATCCCCTCTAATCTGATCTCTCCTGTGTGACTGCACTGGTCCTTCAGTGTTATCCTCTCTGCAGAATCCAGTCTGTGACTGTGCTGGACAGCCTGCAGTGGGGCTGCCCAGTGCCAGTCTGACATTTCTGCAAGTGGATCCACTGAAGAAAAGTAGCAGCTGAAGAAAAGTACCTCTGAATATTCTGCTTTTCAGCAGTTTTTTCTCCCTACTGTGCTGTGCCATGAAAACTGATATCCCCTGGGTCCCTCTCCAGCCATCTCCTGCTTCCATTTCTGCCTGCACCTCCCCAGGGACTGCAGCCAGGTTGTCTCCTGTCAAAGGTCACCAAGCAGCAGGGTTAATACAGCCACAGCTCTGTGGCACAGCCCTCCTGAGCCAGAGCCCAGACCACAAACAGCCTGGGGCTCTTTTTGGACAAAACTTGCAGAAAGTGCTGCCTGCAGCACCCCCTCACCAAGGGATGCTCACAGGGTCTCTGCACCCTGCTGCCTTCCACTCCTCTCACTCATGTTCCCCAAGGAATCCTCTCTGCAATCATACTGATGATAATTCATGTGGAGATTGATAAATTTACAGCAAGGACAAGAGCCCTGTGTCCTCAGTTTGGATACCTGTGGCTTTTTAGTTTAAGAATGTCCATGATTGGGGGTGGTTGATTGTTTGTTTTTTTTTCTCTCAGGCTTTCCCATTCCTCAGTGGCTTTCTGCCAGCTCTGCCACTCCTTGTCCCTCTGCCTGGCAGCAGGTCTGTGAGAAATATGAGTAAAATGACACAGGACAAGAATTTAATTTGCTGACAGTGTAGAGGGACACACATTTGTGTCATCCTGAAACCTGAGTTTGAAATATTGTTTCCAAACCCAAACAAAATTTTAAAAAAAGTTTGAAATCTCCTTGGAAAGGTACAAGTGGGACTTCAGATGTCAGAAGAACATTTTCCATCAATACAATCAATGCTCCTTATTCCAGGCTTAGTGTTTTCTGAAGTACACTGCTGTTTGTAATAGAATATGCATTAAAAATTAATGAAAAGTTGCTTTAAAAAAATAAAAAGGAAAAAGAAAAGAAAAGAAGAAGGCTCTTAGAAAAGACTGAGAGTATATCTTGACCTTGGCAAGAAAGTGCCAGTGCAACTTCCTGCAAGGTCGCTTTTGGTTGAAAGCTACATGTTCCCACAGAAAGTTTGAATTTATTTAAGGAATGGCATTTTCTTTTCTTTTCTTTTCTTTTCTTTTCCTTTCCTTTCCTTTCCTTTTTTTTTTTCTTTTTTTTTTTTTTTTAATGTTACTGACAGAATAGGACTCAACCTGATTATTTGCAGGCAGCTGTCTAAATAAGCTATGACAAAAATGTCTTCTTGTGACACTGAAGAATGAGCAAAAGTATTTTTAGTCACTGAAGTGGATGTACTTAATATCACACATTTTCCCCTACACTTTTTCCAGTGTATTTCCCAAAGCTGCTGGGCAGCACTTGGTTCTGCTCAGGAATTTCATCACAGGGTTTTTTCTCCCAGTCTTGGGCCCACCTGAGCATCCTGCTGCCATATTGTCCTATTCTCATTCTCTCTTTTCTGCCCCAATTTGAGTTGATTGCTTCTTCCCCCTCCTTTGTCAGCCCCATAACCTTTTCAGGATCCCAGCCATTTGTTCACAAAGCGTGTATTGGTGCCCACAGGCAAATTTTAAGTCCCTAAATCCCCTCTTGGATGCCTCAGTGGTGCATTGAATCTGGTTCAATAGCCTCTTAAGAAACAGACCCTCCATAAAGAGCCAAGGGACAGGCACATCCCTTTCTTTCCTCTGCAGTTTGCCCTGCAGGATGAATAGGAGCATCCCAGCTTGCAGCTGATTATTTTTTTAACACTTGGAGACATCTGCCTGGGAAAGTAACTGCCTCCCTGGGATCTGCACGTGTTTGTGCATCAGAGTAAGTCAATGGAGGGCAATTCTCCAGAAAGGATCCTGGGCATGTGTGTGAGAGAAAGGAATGGCAGGGAGGATGGAGTGAGGAGAGGCCCATGAATGACCTTTTCCAGAGGAGGAGGAGGGGGAGGGCAGTGCAGAAGAGGAGTGGGAGCCAGTTTAACCACAGTGCCTTCCTCCTTCTGCAGAAAGGAAAGGCAAACGAAGATGTGAGTGTGGGGAAGCCCTGCATTCATTCCCAAAGACAGGGATAGATCCAGGGTCTGAGTGACCCAAGCCCTGCAAGCTTCTCCCCACCCTTGTGCAAACAGCTTGTCCCTTGCTCACCCTGTCCCCCTGGCCACCCTGGCAGGGCCTGGCAGTGCCTTTCCCTGCCCACAGGGCTTGTGCTCACACACAGTGCCACAAAGGAATCTCAGAAAAGCTGGAGCAGGGTTGATGTTTGGCCCTCCACCCCCTGACCCTCCAACAGCTCAGTTAATGATTGTGGTTATCAGATACACTGGCTCAGCAGTGCATCCATCACCAGGCTGACAGGGACTCAATCCCACCAGGGCAGGGAATGTGCAAACACATTCAGTCTCAGCCCAGCCAGCCCCCAGCGTGCCTCTGCCCCTAAATCCAAGAGCAAACAGAGAGTTTCCATCAGGGCAAGAGCTGCTGTGATTTACTGTAAAATAATAGATGAGATGGAGCTGTGGATGCTGGCAATGCCTCAGATGCAGGACCAGCCATGAGAGGCAGCTTAGCTGCTGATGCTCCTTGCAGTACACTGAGAGGAAAGCAAACAAGCACTGGTGCTTTCCTCTCCATGACAGTCTTTGCCTGCTCCTCTGCAATGTTTTACTTGCTTTACTGGGTTCAGTTCTGCAGCCCAAACCTGAAGCTAACAGCTTGCTTTGCTGAACCTAAGGCTTATTCCTTGCATCTGTACTGTTTCAATGTCCCAGCTCTGCATTAAAGCCTCCTGCCCCATTTGTTTTCAGTCCCTGTCCAGGACACTGTGCCCCCCTCTCCCCATCCTGACAGTTCTTCCACATGCTTTCAACAGTTTATTCTGCAATAAATCACAGCAGTTCTCACATGATGGAAAACTCAGTTTGTTTTGGATTTGGGGGAGGTCCATAAAGATGCTGTCACCCACAGCAGCCCCAGGGCTACCAAAGGGAGGAAGATACAATTGGTGCTATGACAGCATCAGTCCTGGGTCAGTTTGCCTATACTTGGACCCAGCACAAAGTTGCAGCTGCTGGCTTGTCCCTGTATTTTTGAATATCACAGTATTTTCATGGTGAGAAAGGTCTGAGGCAAAACATTGAAATACATTTGCTGAGCTCAACAGGTTTTTTTCTAAGAGGCTTGGAAAAATCTGGAAACATCTCCTCTAAAGAGGCAGTGCAGAAACAAGCCTGAACCCAGAATTTCTAAAGACTGACCTCTCCTTCTGCTCAAATGCCATCAGAAATTCCCACTCCTGTTTAATTTTCTTGCCTCACCATGTCACATGTGCACAGAGATGACAGCAGGGAAGCACTGGGTGTATCTCAGAGTGGGAGTTTTCACCTTCACAACCCCTCCACATGGAAAAGCAGAGGTCCAGATGAAGCACCACCAAACCCTGGCTGCCCAGGAGCACCAGGAGACAGCGACCAGAGAGCAGGGCATGCATTAACCAGCCTGCTGTGCCTCTGTTTTGCATAGCAATTATTTCAAATATGGTCAGGGTTAATCAGCTGCTCCTGGTTCCACTGCCTGGAACAGCCACCCTCTGTGACAAGGATGCAGTACAGAGCAGAGCTGGTACTTCACTCCTGATCAGATACTGGGCAGGCAGCACCAGGCAGGATTTGGAGGTGTAGAAAACTCTGTAGTGAAGTTTGTGTCTTATCTTGGATCCCTCAAGCAGTCCAAAACTTTGTCTCAGTTTTCTCCAAGCTCTCTCCTAAGCAGATGGCATGAGCACAGGAGGGCTGTCTGCAGGATAAGGCAGCACAGGCAGATCCTGGCTGATGGGTGCTCTGAAGTGCCCCATGCCAAGGCATTTTGATGCCCCCAGGCAGGCTCATGTGTAGTCAAAATCCCCTTCCCTGGGCTTTTCAATATGACCAGTTTTTGTATGCAGTGCTGCTTGAAGGGAGCAGCTGCCCTCAGATTTGAGCTGCAATGAAAGCACAGGTTCCCCTGCACTTCTCCCTTGATTCCATGCTTTGCTGGGATCCCCAGGGAAGCAGAGCAGGGCTGCCAGCACAGGGAGGACAGCCTGCTCCGTGCTGCTGGATGCTGTGCCTGGTGCAGCGCTGTGCAGGGAAGCTGCACTGCAGCCCTGTGTGATAGCAGCAGATAAGGCAGCTCCTGCTCTGATTACAGCGTGACCAAACACGTTTCCTGATGCTGTAGCTGCTCCAGCCACTCCTTGAGCCAATACTGTTATCCAGGAGGGAATGTGCAGGCAAGCAGCAGCAGAGCAGAGCCGCCAGCCCCGATGCCCTGTGGCAAACAAATGTCACTGTGTGCCCTCATCCCGGGCAGGGAGCACACTCAGGGACTCAGGCAGGGAGATTTCCAGTGGAAATATCCTGGCAGGGCATCAGGCTTGGAAGAGACAGGGAGAGGGGAGCTCCAGTGAAAAGAGAACAGGATGTGAACCAGTGTGGAAAGTATGACAAAAAGCAGCTAGGATCACACAGCAGCAGTTTCTCTTTGCCTATAGCAGTCTGCAGCTGGGTGCCACAGGGGAGCTGAGGCTCACAGCAGTGCAAGCATTCTTCACTCCACCAGCTCTCCCCAGCTCCTCCAGGGATGCTGTGACTGCACCCCTGGGGTGGTCCAGCACACCCTGAGTAGCTCCAGACCACTATGGCCTGACCACCTAGTCCAGAAAAGCTCTTTGATGCTTTGCATGTGTGCTGTGGGCTTTGGTGGCTTGGCTGCCAGGGGAAAAAAGGCTGTCAGGAAAACTGGATCAAGCTCTGTCACTGCAGTCCCTGCTGTTTCAGGACAAGCAAGGCTGGGGAGCTCTCAGAGATGTTTTCTCATTTTTTCTATCCATTTGCCTGGGCATTGAGCTGGGAAAATGCTCTTAACATTAGACACACCATGATCAGGCTGATACTGGTGTTTTAGTGTAGATTGTATGCTGACCTGTGGGGAAAGACTTTGATGAATTAGGACCTTACTGTCAGGGTTTCACCTGCCTGATTTCCCTGGAGCATTGAGGGAAATGATCACTCTCATTTTAAGTGATGACAGGGGTTTCTGGCACTCCATAGTGAGCTTAGCTGCTGTCCCAGCAGCAGGCTGGAGCAGAGAGCTCCAGAGGGCTGTGCCTCTCTGGTCTTCTCCTTACAGTTACTTGAAGGAAACAGATCTGATTTTAGGAGCAGACCTGCTGTGCCCCTGCCTTATATAGCAGTGAAGCCATCAGGACTAAGCCAGTGGTGAACATGGAGCTCCAGTCTGATGAGGAGCAGCTGAGGAACCTGGGGTTGTTCAAATGAAGAAAAGGAGGCTAAAGGGGGATCCTATTGCTCTCTACAACTACCTGAAAGAGTCTCCTCTCCCATTTAACAAGTGATAGGATGAGAGGACACAGCCTCATGTTGCACAGGGGAGGTTTAGATTGGATATTAGGGAAAATTTCTGCACTTAAAGAGTGCTCAAGCACTGGAACAGGCTGCCCAGGAGTGGAGTCACCATCCCTGAAAGAATTTAAAAGACATGCAGATGTGGCAGCTGGGGACATTTTAGTAATGGGCTTGGCAGTGCTGGATTAATGGTTGCACTTGATGACCTTAAAAGTTTTTCCCAACTTTAAAGACTTTATGAAACCAAGGCAAATGCAGCCCAAGCAAGGTGCATGACTCTGTGATTTGGTTTACAGTTGAAAGTAGTTCATGAACATCTTGTTTTTGCAGGCTCAGTGGGTCTGTGCTGATTTAATTTGGGTGCCCAACCTGCAGTCTGGACAAAGAGCACCACATCATGCCAGGGTGTGCATCCAGCACGTGCAGCCAGGACAAAGGAGCACACAAGGGTCTGTCAGATCATGGTATTCAACAAAGCCCACAAGAAAGAGCTTTCCAGCTATCTCAGAGGGCTCATTTGCATTGGGAGAGCTGGTTTGCCCTCTGAACTCCTCCTGGCCTGCCTGAACAGTGTCACCCCAATGGTTCCCCAGGAATGTTTTAATAGGGACCACTGGGTAAAACTTTGCAAGTCAGAAAGGGCACCAGAAAAAAACACTCTGAAGTTGTTTTTCCCCCCATTAAGAGCTGATTTACATAAACACAGAGGGATCACCAGGGGTTTCTGCTGTTCTTCAAGCTGACTCCTGCAAGGAACTCATGAGACAATCTGTTCCCCTCAGAAGCAGTGGAAGTTCTCTGGTAAATACCTCTGCAGCTGTTCTGAGGGGGAATTCTTGAACACAGGCTTTTTCATGAATCTTCATGGGTTGCTTAGTCCTGTGAACACCTGCTGGATGAGCTACCTCCTTTCATCCTAAGAGCTGGGTCAACAATTGTGGTAGATTCTCTCCTGGTGTTTTGTCTCTTGGGAATTGCACCTTGGCAAGGGGCTGGGAGGTCAGAAGAGAAGATAATTGTGTGTGCCATTTGGCCAGCTCAGACCTAGGAGATGAGGAGGTGTGTGGAAATAAAACACATGAAGGGAAGACTCAGATGGTGACAATGATTTCTACTTTAGTGAGGAATGACCTGCTGAGTCTCCTGATCCCTAGCACTGCTCAGCAGATAGGCAGCTCTAGTGTCAGAAGCTTAGCAATGGTAATTTATCATGTTTGAAGGTGCAATAGGTCTCTCTAGATGTAATTAAGTGCTCTCTCAAAGGAAGGGACTATTGCTAAGCCTGGCAGGCATGTTTACTTGGCCACAGAGGGCCCTCATCAGAACATCCAGTACTAATATATTATCACTAATGATGACATCCAACAATTTCTTCTCCACATGAATTACAATTACACATTTTTACTTGGCTGGAGAGTCCAATTATCCACAAGGAAAATTTTTCTCTCATACAGGACAAGAAATATTAGCAATGCTTACAGGTTGTTTTTTCCACCTTCTTATTTTTTGACTCTTTGTTTTCCACCTCTAATTTGTTTCAAATTATTTTCAGCATTATTAGATCAGTATGAATGATCACCCACTGCTTTTCTCTTTCACCAGCCCCATGTGCCTTTAGATTCTCCACATTTTTACAGTTAGCCTGAAGGCGATACTTGATCTCTCAAACCCAGCCACAGAGTTTACCAATCTTTATTTCATCACCAAACACTCCTTCAGGATGGCATTTGACATCTGAGCTACGTGTTCCTCTCACCTCAAGTTCACCTTGCAGTGCTCCTTCTCCAACCAGCACATTTTAAGGACCACTGCCCTGGTGTCCCGTGCTACATCCTACACTTGACATAACAAATTGCTCCATAAAGATCATAGGAGGCTGAAGCAGTTTGGAGGAAGGCTGCTTATCTCAAAGCAGTCCAGTGAGCAGGAGGAGACTATTCCCCATGGGCAGCAGTGATTCTGTGACAGAGCCTCCAAAAGCAGTGCCTCAGGAGGCTGTGACAAAGGAACAGCAGCAGCTCTCACCTCTGTTGCAGGTGAAATGTTAAGAGGCACTGCTGTGAAGGAGTTTTGACTGGACCCCAAAATGGGTGAACTGACATGAGGAGGAGGCACTAGGAGGGCTTGAAACTGCAGGAGAAAGTCATGGCAATCTCAGCAGCCCCTGACAGGCAGCACTCTGTTCTGATTCCCTGAGCTGATGTGGAGGGATGGGGAAATGTTGTGTTATCTGGGCTTAAACCACTTCCCCAGCTCGTCTGTGAATTATTTTCTGAAGGGCACAGCCCTGAGCTCAGCAGTGCCTGCTGCCACATCCTGCATGGCTGGGCTGCTCCTGAGGGAGGACATGGGGCTGGTACCACCCAGGGAAAGCACATCCACACCCAGCACCTGGTCCAACCTCACTGTCCCTGATAATGAGATTCCTTCTGAGCAAGATTTGCCTCCCTGTATCTGCAAGGCAATCCCCAGGCAAGTCAGGTTTGCTCTGATACACTGCTCCACCACTCACCTGGGATGGAGACACAAGTGTGTCCCCCTGTGATGAAGCTGTCTTCTCTGTGATGCAGAGCCCACATCTCAGGTGTGCTCTGAGATGTAAACCTGCTCTCAGGTTGTGTGGATGCTCATTCTAGGCTTCTCCCAGTAAAACTCTTCTTTTATTTCAATCTTCCCCACCACCTCCAAAATTGTTACATGACCAAAAAAATAGTTAATCAAGGAAACTGGAGCAGAGCCAGCACTGGACTCATTTCTCATTTTACCCCACAAACTGTTTTGATGTATTGAGGAGAGCTCATCTCTGAGGGCATACGGAGGTTTATGAGCCCCCAGCATCCCAGTATTCCAGCCAGTGTTACACTCCAATGATTTTGCAGCATCCTGTTAAGTACCTGCCTACCCAACACTTCCTTGATTAACAAAACTCTGCAGCCACTTTCCTGCTGTCATTTCCACTTTAGTGCACTGAAACCTGCTGGCAGCCCAGCCAGGCAGCTGGGTCTCAGAAATGGAGGGATGGCAATCAGTAGGGTTTGTTGCCTACAAAACAGACCTGAATGTCACCCACATTCTCCTTGGAGTGCTCCCTTGGCTCACAGCCTGGTGGAGCACAGCCTGTCCTGCCCAGCAGTGCAGGGAGTGCTGGAATCCCATTCATGCATCTGCTCTTGCACCACTGCTGCCAATCCAGCCCGGGCTTTAGGAGACAGAACATGATCACTGCTGCTGGAGTCACTGCACAAGCAGAGGAGACCATCTAATCCTTGCATTCCTGCAGGAAAGAAAGCCCCCAGTGAGCTAAACATAAATGGCCAACGGTGTGTGTGTTATTTTTAAGTCCAGAAGCCTGAAGGCAAGGTTTAAAGGAGAGTCTCATGGCATATTTCTCATGAGCTGCCTTAAGTCCCCTTGTCTCTTGCCTGGATTGCATCAGCCAGCAGTGACATATTTTGGTGCAGGACCTGTCTCTGTCCCTGCTCTGGAGGCACTTTAAGCCTGGCTGGAGCAGGCAAACTGAGACAGGGAGCAAATGCTGGAATCCATCTACATATCTTGTCATCCAGGATTGACAGAGACCACGAAGTGGCCTCGTGAAGGGATAAAGTCAAATGCTAAGGCTGCCTGATGTTCCATGTTACACCCTCCTGGAGCTGAGGGAGGGTCACTGTGCCCTGTGGTGACGTCTCTGCCAGCAGCCAGCTGTCCCTCTCCAGCCAGAGACACTGAAACAGCCCTGCTGTGCCACACCACATCCTCCCTGCCACCCCAGCACTGACTGGGACCTGAGGATGGGAAAGTTGAGCAATATCCTCCTTCCCCTCCCAGCTTTGCTGGCCATGGAGCACCAGGTATACACAGTGTCCACAGCATCACTGCTCCTGCATGCTCAGCTGCCAGAGCATCCTGCATGTCCTGGCCAAGACAAAAATGAGTGAATTCCCACTATGGATGTGTCTAAGTCCCACATTTAGCAGCTTTGTTGCTGTGTGAAAAGTGAGTTGCAGCTGCAGAAGGCTGAGGGAATGCACCCAGCCCAGGCAGCAACCTGTCCTTGTGCTCACTCAGCCAAAATTGGGCATCCCAGATAGGCACTGGCACTGCATGGCACTGAGTAATGGGCTCCTGCTCAACCCTTTCTCCACTGAAAGCAGCTGCAGAAGCAGTAGAATGGTTCCCAAAACTCCACAGTCTCTTGATGGACCATATCCCAGCAATCATTTCTGACAGCAACATTATTTTTGTGAGACTGCTTCAGCCAGCTGATATGACCATAAAGTATAACCAGCTTTGGCTTTTGTAATATTTCCTGCTCTAAAGTGAAGATGAATATTTTTGTTGCTGGGCAGACAACTCTTGCTGAAACAAGGAGCTGTTTAATCTGGGGTGAAATCCAGAAGGTAACTGGGATTTTGAGTTTTTGGAAGGAAAGATGACTTCTGGGGATGAAGAAGCCCAGGTTTTTCCACATATAGAAGGGATTGAGGCTGAAGTCAGAAACCATCATGTCCCAAAGTCAATGAATGTGAGAGGTGATGGGAGGCAGCCTCAGGGCTGTAGGATGAGTGTGGTTTCAACCCATGTTTCAGGATGGCTTCAGCTGTCCATACTGAAGCATGTGCTGACACTTTGTCCTTAAATCCCAATAGCCCTGGCCTGTGCATGCTGCTGCTCCCATCCATACTTCTCAGTGTAAAGGAAAAAAGACATATGACACAGAAAATTACAATTTGTTTTTGTATGATAAACCTGTTCCAATGAGCTGTATTTTTTGATCTTTTTTAGCTTTGGTTGTGACATCCTCCAAGTTGCTCCTCTTTTCAGTGACCTCGTGTGCATTTTTGCTTTTCCAAATCCTTTTTCTGTCTGTCTTTTATCACCTGAAGACTCCAGCTCTCACAGTTAACACAGATTAGGGAAATAAAGTACACATTGCTCTACCAGCAGACCAGCTTCTGAAATTCCCTTTCCTCCTCTACTGCATCAGGCTGACACCTGTGGGGCAACTGGCACAAAAAGGGCTGATGTGAAAGCAGCATCCCCTGCATGGACAGGGGAAGAACCTGATCAGAGGGACCAGTCCCTGCATCTCCAGAAGTGGATATCCAAAGCAGCAGTGGCTCAGGGATGGCAGCACAATGCTCTGCAGAAGCACTAGAGCTTCTAATAATGGCTTCATCCCTGCTGGGTGAGGTGTTGGACATCAGCTTCAAACTCCTTTGGAACAGAGGACTGCTTCTGATGTGATGAAGGAAAAACAAAGGAAAGGAAGCACCAGGATCATTTTGGGGATAGAGGTGAGGGGGCCATGTGTCTGAATTTTTTAATTAGTTGAGTCATGAGAGTGAAAGAAAATCAGCCTAAAGAAGCCAAACGGATTTAATTAGCAACATGATTATGAGTGCCCTGCCTTCCCAGGCATAGGAAAGGTTCTCATCTTCACCAGTTTCATTAAAATAATGACTCACACCCCCTCTTCCTCGCCATAGGTCCTCCCTCTCCCATGCCTGCCACTGTGCTGGATCTGCCCTCGATAATCTTCTGCTATCCTGGGGGCCCGGGAGGCAGGAGGGCCATGGAAAGAATCCCAGCGCTTCCATCTGTCGAATTCCCGAGCGGCAGAAACCCGACCCCGCCCGGAGCTGCGGCAGCGCTGCTGTGGCACCGCCAGCCCTGGCCATGCATTATTGAAGCGAGCTCAGAGAGGCACAGACACGGCCAGAGGGTGAGCCGACCTGAAAAGTGGGAAAGTCAAAACTATCCCCGTAATAAAAAATAAATTTAGAAATACATCCAGGCTTGGCAGCTGGTCCCACGGGCAGAGCAAGCAGCACAGACATGACAGCCATGCTGATGGTTTGCTGCAGTGGCGGGGGGGTTTTCCATGGGTTTTGCCAATCTGTAGACAGAGAAGGAGCCTGTGTGAAAAATGAGGCAGTAGATGTTAAAGTCTGAAATACACCTGTTTCTGCCCTAGTTTGGTCAGTGCTGGGGGAATACTTTGCCATTGGATGACCTGCCCCAAAGCCAAGCCCCACAGACATGGGGTGGCACTGCTGTCACCCAAGGCTGGACATCATGGCTGGTTGGCACATCCCCTGGGTCCCAAAGCACATGTGGGAATGGTGGCAGGGCCCCTTCCATGGCCACAGCTCTCCTAAACCTGCTGAAACTGCCTGGGACACACCTTGGGCTGTGCAGCCCTGCTCCCAGCCAATCTGCTGCCCTGGGAAACTGCACAGTGTGAGGTACAGAGGGACAGTGTGGATGCAGGGTGTGCCCTCTGGGACTCCATCACCCATGGAGGTGGATGGGATCTGATGTGGGGGGAAAGGGAGACCCCAGAAGTCACCTGGTCACCTTCTGCACCACTGATCAGTGTCACAGCAACAGCAGGGGGGCTTCAACCAGCAACCACCACTGAGCCCACCTGAGGGAAAGGCTTGGACCACACATGTACATTTGGGCAGGTATGCAATCTCACCCCAGCCTTTCCCTGAGCCTGTTTAGTGATGCTCTTATGGATGCTTTTGCCAATTTTCCAGCCCAATGGCAACTATTCCTTACATGGAAAAACAAGAGGGTAGAGAAACTTAATGTATTTCTAGCTGCTTTTAATGAAATGTAATAACTTCAGCGAGGAAGCAGAATCAGCCCAACTGATTTTTTGTGAACCCAGAGCCTGTAACTGGAAGGCCTGTCTGAAGCAGAGCAAAAATGGCCACTCCTGTTATTCGCAGAAGAGGCAAAATTGCAGAGGGCCAAGTATTGCAAAATGCCAGGTTCTGCAGAAGGTGATTTATAGTTACCTGCAAAGATGTGACTAAGGAGCTCAGGAATCCCAAGCTGAACAACAGCCCATTGATAAGCCCCAAGACACTGCAGGCCAAATTCTTGGCTACCCCCCCATCTGACCCCTGGCAGTGTCCTGCACTTGCCTGAAAGGGAAATGTGTGCATGGGAGAGGCAGTGGGGAGCACAGCAGGGCACTGCTGCAGGCCAGGGCTCCACATGACAGGGCTGGTTTGTTTTTGTCAGCAGAGGATGGACCAAACCCATTGCTGGAGGCAGGGGGCTGCATCTCTGTCAAGAGGCTGAGGGTCAAACCTTGGCTAATGGTGTTGTGAGTCTTTTTCAGGGATGTTTTCTTTCCACTTGTGCTCCTGGAAATGCAGAGGCACACAAATAGAAAAGGAGAAATCAATAAGCATTTATGAGCCATGAAAAAGCTTTCTTCTTGCTCAGGTAAAATCTTAGTTGTGCTCTTTATGTGGCTGGGATGATTCACTGAGCTTCCCTCTCCCCCACAGGCAAGCAGAAATAAGCAGGAATGCTTTCCAAATTCAGGAAGGGCATCGTCCCTCCCTCCCTCCCTCCTTCATTTCCCTAGTATAAGTAAATTTTTCTGCAGACAACTCAAGTGGTTATCTCTGAAAACTTCTAAATTCCTGAACCTGTATTCCAGCCTGGAATACAGGTGGATGGTCATCCTGGGTATGTCCCTTCATCCCACATTTCCCTGTGTGCCAAAACACCGTTCCAGTCCAACCCCCTGAGCTCCACTTCTGCCCTTGCTGTGCTCAGAGGCAAAACTTGCTCAGCTCCAGCGGGAGCAGGAGCAGGTTTCCCCCAGCCAGCCCAGCCATATCACCATATGCTGCTTTCTCTGCCTGCTCTGTTTTCCCTGCAGCCCTATCTGCTCCATCAGAGCCGGGATGGTGGCGGTGGCTGTTTGCACAAAGGCAGTAACTCAAGCTGCTTTGGCAGCGTAGCCAAGGCGCTGCTCCTTGCTCCAGCTGACCTCTCCTCTGTGGCCCTGCCCTCCTGGCTGGCTGCAGGTGGCTCTCACCCCAGCCTTTCCCTCCTCTATGCTTCCTAAAACCATTTTCCTGTGACTCACTTGTGGATGGAGCAGCTCCTGCCCTGCTTAGGACACCTGTAGGTGCCACCATGGGACAGTTCCACCCCGGATTATTTTTAAGACCCTGTGGGGCCAAGTGTGCTGGGCAAAGGCAGCAAACTGAGCCATTAACATAGCACACATATAACAGCACTGAGAGCAGGTGCTGACAGGGGTTTGACTGGTGTAGGTCTTGGCCTGGGCAGGAGAGCCAAGTGCTGCTCCTCACCCTGCTGCAGCCATGACCTGCCATCAGTGCCTCTACCACCCCATGCTGTGAGCAGGTGCTGCAATTCAAAGGAAACCATGGCTTTGTGTTGGTGAATCCTCACATGGATGGTACCCAAACCCTTTTGTTCATCCTTTGCAATGGCCTGGAGCTGAGATCTCTGGCCTTTCCTTTGCAGGGACTTTATTTCAAACCTCTTGCCTCCAATTTCCCTGTAGTGAGTTTGCTGCTCCCAGCAGGCACAGAGAAAGTGCAGGGTGAAATTCCCTGTAGCTGCACATCTCAGTTCAGTTTCTCCCTGCTGTGAGAAATTCCAGGATAGAGAACAGTCAGATCAAAGGGAGACAATCCCAGCTGAAACATGCACGATTTGCATATTCCATTAAAAAAAAATCAAAGGGGAGGGTGCGTAAAATATTTGTGCCCTGGAGCATATACATTGTATGCCTCAACAAGATGCTCCATGTAGGGCTTAGAGTTATTTACTCTGATGCCTAATAACAACAACAACAACAAAAATATATAGCTATTGTAATTTGCACATCCCAAAAAATTCTGGCTCATCTGATATGCAGACCATCTCCTTGAAAGAAGCACAGATACCCCTAAAAAACTCTGGCAGACTTTTGGCAAAATGCTTACTTTTGAAGGTCAAACTAAATACATTCCTTGTGCAGTGGGAGGTCCCCACTGATAGAAATCTTTATTGCTCTGGTTTTGCTGTTTCATTTAGCATTTGATAGACTCCAAACACAGGGGAGGTGAGTGGAGGATACATGGACCTTTCTCTGCCAAATTTTAGAATGGCACTGTAAAAAGTCAAATTGGCAAAGCTGAGTTGGTTCTAGGCTGAGGAAAGCATGGGCTAAGAATTTAATTCTGTTCTGGCTGTGCTGGCAGCCAGCTGGATGATAGTGACAAGGTCACTGCTCTGTGCCACTGCTTCTCCATCTATTAAAAAAACTTATTGATCCCTTTTTGTGGTATTTTGAGACCAACTGCTGGAAGAAGATCTGTGTGAACCAGACACCATTACTGTTAACATTAATATTCTTGCTGCCTTTTATTACCCAGTGGTGGCTTCTAAGGCTGTGAGCCCTTGTTGCTCTGCCCAGGGTTCTGACACATGGTGAGTGATGCTCCTGAGTCTGAGGACTGTGTCCTTCTTTCTAGCTAACAATTCCAGCTTCTCAGTCTGCACTCAGTGGCACTGCCTTCCAGCAGGAGACAGCAAATAAAAGAGCAGGTTTATAGGAGAGGTGGGTCACAGGGCTGCTCTGCTGACCCCCATCTCCAAAGCATTTCTTCCAGCAGTGATGTGCACACCAGCAGGCCCTGGGGGATACAGGAAGGCTGCAGGGTGGCAAACAGAGAGGAGAGGCAGGGGAAGATGATGAGTGCACGCTCAGGTGAAAACACCACCAGCAAGAGCAGAGCATCTCCTCCCCCCTGTGACTGCCCCAGCCCATCCCCAGGCAGGAGCACAGCCCTTGGCTGTCCCATGCAGAGATTTGGGCTGAAGGAGACACATTTCCCCTTTTTTTGTGGAGGTTTTCTCTGGGTAAAGCCCTCCTGTGCCAACACTCCCCTCTCACTGGAACACCCACCCTGCCATGCACCTCATCCTGCAGCCCCATGTCCCTCCTCCTTCCCTTGGAGGCACCAGGCACTGCAGCCAGGCTTGGACATCCCTTAGAAAGGTGCTGGCTTCCTCCCACAGGACACTCCTGGCTGCAGGCACTCCACAGCAGCACTGCATTGATCTGCTTGAAGGCAATGGTCGAGTCCCTCTCATTTATGCTGAACCAGCTGGGTGCTTTTTGCTGCCTCCCACACCTGATGTGGCTCACATTAATCCGGTGCCAGCAACAAGCCATTTTGGAGAACAAAATTCCTTCCACAGAGCATCTTCCAAGAAAAAATAATACTCAGGAAGAATGTACCTTGAGACATCAAGCGTTTTAGCACTGGTTTGTTTGCCTTTTCCCAACAGCCTGCCTTTAAGGTACATCATTTCTGGCATCAGGTTTCCTCACGTAGAGACCATTTAAGTACTTAAGGTGCTCTCTATGTACTCAGCCAAATGTTTTGCCAAGAAACCTAGAATTTCTTTGCTTTAGAGGCATAAAGTCTTCCATCTGAGTCTTAATTACAGGGCTGAATACACAATGAAACTGCAGCTAAGCCCCTACATGTATGGAATGTAACACCACTTCACTGCGCCTCACCTGATAGACAACTTGTAAAAAAGCCACAGATGAGTAATAAACTGGAAGGACGCTAATGAGAAAAGAGAAAAGATTTAAACAAAAAATCTTCCTCCAGTAAATAATTAGCTTTTATTTCTGATTTCGCTCCTCCTGATAAAAGACAAAGAGCCCTGTCAGGAAGTGACAGCATCTGAGAACCTACTTCCAGAAAATGTGGTTTCAGTGGTCTAGACCATCTTCTCATGGCCAGGGGAAGGGTGAGTCTGAACCCATCTGCATTTGAAGCTCTCCAGTGTGGGAAGGTGACGAAAGCTCTCTTGAATCATGCTCCTGGACTGGGTGTCCCAGGGGAGGCAGAAGGAGCAATGGAGTCCTAGAGCTCCCTGAGGAGGAGGCAGCCCAAAGCCATTGCTGCTGGGATATGTCCTTCGTGCTATTAATGATCTGCAGTGCTGGAAGCCAGCAGGGAATTTTCCTGAGTGTCTGTGGGCAGGAGGTCAAACCAATCTGCAAGGCTCGTTCTGCATCTGGGCAGGGGCTGAGATATCCCTGAGGATGTGGCAAACACAGATGCTCCTTCAGGGCTGCCCTGGGGCTCCCCTGGGCACAGCAGAGCTGTGGGCAGTGGTGTCATGGCCATGCTTGGGCCAGCCCTGACCACTGTGCCCACTGCCTCTGACTCCCCAGCACACCCTTTCTGTCACAGGAGCTGTGCCACAGGCTTGTGGGGTGATAAAACACTGTGGGTAAAAGGGATTGCCCAGCTCCAGGGAAAAGGAAGGGGAGCAGGGAGTCTCCTTCCCCTGGGAAGGCGAGGGGACAGGCTGAGCTGAGGCAGTGCATGGGCTGGGAAGCTCTGGGGAGCTGGGTGAGTTCCTCTTGCCACAGCAGCCAGCTTTGCCTTTCCCCTCCTTGTGGGTGCTGTGCCACATGCCACAAAGAGCCCAATGCCAGAGTGAAGCCCCCTGGATAAACACCTGGCATGGCTGGGCCATCTGCTCAGAATCAGGGTGAGGAAGACAACAAACAGCAAAATAAAGTTATTGCTCTGACAGAAACGTGCGCTGTGTTTCTTAGCAGGAGAAGCCTCATCAAAGCATACCTGCAAGCAGGGAGCATGCTTCACCCAGAGCACACAGTCTTCATATTTAACCTGTAATTTATTTTTTTTTTCTTCAATAGAAAGATCAAATTAGCTGCTTTAGCTCCATCCCTAATTAAATGTCTTTCCTTTTTCCTTTTTCCAAATGGCAAATTCCTGCAAATTCAAACAAGTCATATCACCTGGCAGAATTAATTTTTAGTCAGGACATGCCTGTCATTCCAAACAAATTAGATATCTGAAGGGGAGGGTTTAGCTGCATTTCTGTGCACTAACCAAACCAAGCAGTTATGATCCACAAGCGGCCAAAAACGATATTCTTCAGGCGACAGTAACCCCTATGCATACCAGCACCTCTCTGAATCAGAGAGTAAACACCCATTGTACCTGGCCATATGCTGCTGTGGGTCTCTGAACCCATGTTTAATGACCTTGTCAGGGAATGTGTGTGCTGTACTCTTACATTTTTAAGAAAGCATAATGGTGCTTTTGTCTTCTGTTTTTTCCTGTGTGGCAAGTTGTAGCTAGTCTTCAAACTTAGCTTAAAAACTTCACTTATTACTTCTGGACAGTTCTCTAGGCACTTCTGTGATTTTTTTTTTTTTTTTTTTTTACTTTTTCTTTTTTTTGTTGTTGTTGTTTTGTTTTGTTTTGTTTTTGTTTGGTTGTTGTTGTTTTTCCTCTTCAACTGGGTGCCTTAGTAGACATCGAACTTTCTTTTTTAGAGCTGTAATTGATAGTTTGGGGACCAGTTGTGTGTCTGTGCACATGTGCATCCCTAGACTCACCATCTCCAGTCCATTGGACAGCCATATAGCAAGAGCATAACCTGAAGACCTAAAATAAACACTAATGCTGCAATCAAAGGGTCTTGGTGTTTAGTGTCTCATTCAGGAAGGAGGTTCACTAGGTGACTGTCTTTTAACATGTGCCAAAGTCCTACTAAATTAAAGACTCTACAAGGTTTTACAGACACTGAAAAGACTGAAAATGCAGGATTCATGACCAAAGTGAAGTTTTCTCTCCTCCCCACCTGGAGGCTTACAGGAGAATCCAGGATGTGGAGTGGTAGGAAAAGGTGGATAAGGGAGAATGGCATTAAGCTGACAGAGGGCAGGTTTAGACTAGATATCAGAAAGAAATTCTTCCCTGTGAGGGTGGTGAGGCCCTGGCACAGGGTGCCCAGAGCAGCTGTGGCTGCCCCATCCCTGGGAGTGTTCAAGGTCAGGTTGGATGGGGCTTTGAGCAGCCTGGGATAGTGGAAGGTGTCCCTGCCCATGGCAGGGGGATTGGAGCTGGATGAACTTTAAGGTTCCTTTCACCCCAAAGCATTCTGTGATTCTTTGATGCCCTTTTTGCCTGCATTTGTCCTGGTGTGGATGTGGGTATGCAAAGCACAGGCACATCTCATCAACCTGCCCCAAATTCACAGCTACAGACCTCAAAAGCTGCTGTTTCAGGCATCCAAACCTGCAGTTCTGCTAGAGAAAGGGACACCTCATTACAGATAAGATAACAATCTGTGTGCATACCCCCAGAAAATGGATACAGAAACTCCACAGAAATTTCTTGGGACTGTCAGTGGAAGTGGGAGGTTCAAGAGGATGTTTGGAAATAGGAGGAAACTCTTCAATCAGAGCAACAAGGAAGAAAACAGGTATTTTGATGATTTTTCTCAGTGCAGCTGGGGATTTTTCATAATTCCTTACTTTCTTTTTAAGCAGTTTTAATTACCAGAGAACTGCACTTGTGGCATGAGAGCAGGATTCACCTCACAGCATTTTAGATGTTCACACCACTGATGTCTTATCCAAGCTCCTTCCACAACCCTGTAAGAAAAACTAAAGGATGGCTGTGATTGTTTTGGACATATATAGATCCTTCTTGAAGCCATTGATTTTAAAAAGACAACAGCAGGTTAGATGGTAACCAGATAGATGGAGGCACCTGGAGCTAGGGAGATGCATTTCACCCTAGGTACAATTTAAGTGTTGAACAGATCTACCAGCCAACTGCTTTGGCTGCAAAATTTGTAGGAAAATTAGTCAGGGAGCTGGAGGAATATGGCTCTAGGCAAGGAACATTTCCATCTCCTGGCAGGAAGAGAAGGCACTGGGAAGCAAGTAATTAGGAAAGTGTATGAATATTAAAATCCTAATGAGGTGCCTGTTAACTTTGCTAAAACCTGAATGCAAAAGAAGATACAGAATGGACCTTCCTAAAGATGAGTCTGAAGGTAATGGGAGCTTCTTTGTCAGCTGGTTTTGCTTCATGCCCTCTAATTCCTCTCGGGAGCCAGCATGCCACTGGAGGGGAGCTGGAGCAGAGACCCAGAGCTGTGAGTCTCAATAACAGAGGGCTGCTCACCAAAATCACCTGAGAACATCCTCAAGAATGCTGAATTGAGGGAGGGGAACCCTGGGAAATCTCCTTGTAGGATATGAGATTTGCAGTGATGAATCTCAAAGAGCCCAGCCCAGCTGATTTGCCAGGAGACTTCTGCTCCCATTGCTCACAGGGCAGCTGTGCAGGAGGCAGGGAGGAGCCAGAAAGGTGGGCTGCAGGACCCATTTCTGTGCTCACTGCTCCACCAGAGACTCCTGAGTTGAAAGGGACCTGCAAGGATCGAGTCCAACCCCACCACATGCCATAAACAAGGGTGTGAAAACAGATAGCTCTGCAGCACACGGAGTGGCAGGGGATGAGGTGGAGGATGGCAGGACAGTGTGGGAGCAAAACCCTGAGAGGGTGATTTACCCCATGGCATACTGGGGAGAGGACAGAATTTCATCACTCACACTTCAGCTGAGTTCTTCACTCCCAAAAGCCCCACTGTCCCCTCTGGATCAGGAGCTGCTGACTCCACACTCCACAGCCCCTTGCTGCCCCATTCCGTGAGACCCTGCCCAGGAGCACCATGCCCACTCCAGGGATGGGCTGGAGCTGAGCCCTGGGACAGGCAGGACATGTTACAGTGGACAGGATGTGTCCCCTCCCCCAGCTGGGATGCAGATGGCTCAGCAGCCCCCACATTCAGCTCTGTGCCTGCTGGTCACACCCCATGACTTCCCATCTTCCAGGGAGTGCCACACCAGGCAGTCTGCACCTGTGTGTGAGCCCAGGATTTTCTACACACCTACAGACAGAGTTTTACAGGTTTATAAATCCAGAAAGCCCCTAAATCTTCCCACAGTGCTGCAGAAGGCCATTACATACAATGTCAGTGCTTTAAGACCTTGCACAAGTGCCCCACATGAAGATAACTCTTCCCATCCCAAAGCACTGACAATCGAAACATAAGAGCAGAGGCAACAGGTGGGCACAGACAGCCAGGCTGGAGGAAAGCACACAGCAAAAAAGGAAACCCAAACGTTCAGGATGTGCTTATGAAGCTGTACATCCCTGTATTGAGATTGCTTTTGCCCACTTCATTGCATCAAAAAATTCACGTGCTGCATTCTGGGTTTTACAGATAATGCTGGAGACAAAAATGGATCAGCCATAACCATATGCTCAAATATGGTCAAACACTGGCAACTCATAAGGATCCTGTACAGGAGATCCCAAATTAGCTATTTTTGTTTAAATGACACTTCTGCCCTCAGAGCTTTTCTCACCAGCTGTCCTTTGGAGGTCTGTGTTCTATATCCGTTTGTTTACCTACTCTGCTGTAGGAACCGTTCCTATGACAGCTCCTGTTAGAGAGAACACCTGCAAGTCTGAAACCCTGTGCTCCTTGGGCTGGAAATTAATTGTTCATCTCCATGGGCTGAAGCCTGGATCATTTAAAAAAGGTGCAAGTGAGAATTTCCAAAGAGTGGTCAGAACTGTGTACAGGGAGCTGCATCTAAAAGATGGCAGCTTCAGATAATGGTACAGATAATTACCCTCTGCTAATATATTGAGTGATGGATTTGAGAGGGACTTCTGCAGTTGCCTTCATTTGTTAACTGGTGATAAGTTTTCAGGATCTCTGATCTTGCTCTAGCAGGCACTCTGCAAACATATAGAAAGGGCATAGCCCAGAGTTTATATTTTCATTCTATTTTTTTTTTAAATTCTGCTCATTAATAATTTTTAATAATTCTGCTAATTAATAATTGTAATAATTCTGTTCATTAATAAAGGTGACTTGCAGCTTCACACAGCTCAGATTCTATGATTCTGTGACAAGGCCAAATCCAGAAAAACAAATCTCCCACTGAGATGTTCCTTCTGCATTGCTGAAAATAAACTGAGGCCAAAAGACATTTTCATAGTTTCCTAGAGTACAAAATCAGGAAAATAATTTTAATTTTTTTTCCTTGTTCGTGGCATTTTCCACATTTTAGAACATGGCTAGCACATCTCTGGAAGGATGTCATGACATGAGCTTTATCAAGCACAGGTACCAGGAGAACAACCCTGCTGGGGACACAAGTAAGTCAGGTGAAAGGGTTGTGATGCTTTCAGTTCCTCATTGCTCTGTGAATTAGATGAAAGCAGATTGGGCATTTTACAGTGACCACCTTGCTCTGCAGCCTCACCCAGTCTTTCATCTCTTGGCTGGAATGTCCTCCTTACTGGGGCTTTCTGTGCTCCCACACTGGAAGGATCTCCTCCTCCTTTCTTGTCACTCTTCATGAAACCATGGATGGAGTAAGCAGCAAATAAAAATACCATTCATTTCAAATTCTCATTTCTGCCCCTTGGCTCTCACCTGGCAGGGCTCGTGGCACAGCTCCTTAGGGCTGTGTCTGCAGCTGAGCAACCCAGGGCTGACACTTCTTGCTGGAGAGCAAATGAAACCTCTGCAAACAAACTCTTCTGTCTTAGGGGCACAAACCTAGGCATTAGGCAAAATGTTATTTAACATTTTGGCTGTGAAAGTGGTACATCTGAGTCTCAGAAGCAGGAAACACCTTGGCCAGGGCTTGGCCCAGGGCCCAGATTTCATGAATGACCCAAGAGGTCCCTTCAACTCTACTCCTTCCTACAAAAGGCAGCTTGGGAAAATGAGATTCAGGTATTAGAGTCAGAACCACATATTTGGGTACATCTGGTGGCCCAGCAAGCTGCTAAAGCAAACACTGGCAGTGCTGGCCCTTGGCTTGTCCTGTAACACAATACAGAGCAGCTCCCAGGATGGATGCTTGGCAGTGCTGTCACACTGGAACCACGGGACTCTGCTGGTAAAGTAATCCTTGTGGTGAGGGCAGGGGGCAGAGGGGAGAGGGGCACTCTGAGGAGGATAATCCCCACCTCCTTTAAAAATTAGACACTGTGTTCCAGTGCTCCAGCACTGGGTAGCACTTTGCTCTCTGAAACACTCACAAGAGCCAGGGAATTTGAGGTGTGCAAGCTGCCCAGCTCTCAGCTGGGTGTTACACATAGTGCCTGCCTGGGTCCTATGCAAGCACCATGGGGGACCCCATGGCCCAGGTGCCTGGCCTCAGAGAAGGAAAAACCCCTCCCAGAGAGACCAAAACATGGAGATACACTCTAAATCATCCCTCCCATCCATGGGCAGTAAGAGCCTGCTTGCTCAGAGGGCTCTGTATTTCTAATTTCCAGGATCTTACTGGCATCTATGCCTTGAGTGACACTTCCTCATCAGGTCTGTGGTTCAAAGCCTGTTCCACGAGCAGTGCTGGAGATCCTGCAGGGCAGGGATGGCAGCCAGGGCTCAGATGGGACCAGAGCTGTATCTATGTCCTGAGTAGCTGCCCCTCTCCAGCCTTTCACAGGCTGCCACATCACCGGGGTTATATTTAGCAAGGCATCTGCAGTGACAGTCATTTTTCCAGTATTTAGGAAATGCTAGTGCTGTCTTCTGGTTGGCTGCCAGGTGCTACTGGGAAACATGTGTTGGGATTATTTTCAGTGCTCTCACCACCACAGTGCCCATCAATCACCCCCGTGGGGCTCCTTGGATCTGTCTGGACCACGGCAGCCTCACAAAGTCCTCCTGCCTCCCCAGGGCAGGGGGACCACGAGCATGAGGAGGCTCAAGGGGAGCATGCAGATCATTTTTTAAGGAATTCCTGTCATGCCAGATTTGGCTGAGCCTACCCAAGCCCACTGCAAAGCCTGGGGAGATGTTTAAAAGAGGGCCAGACCTGGGAGCACGCTCTGGCTTCATGGTGAAGGATTCCTCCAAAATGGTTCCCAGGAGGAAAAGCTGGGTGCAATTCTCTTTTTCCTTGTTGTGCTGGCTTACAGCAGGGCTTTCAGCAACTGGGATGTTGCTTCACTTCACAACAGCAGCTTCTCCCACAAAGCAGCTCTGAGTTTGCTTTCTGCAGGGAACTTCTTGCTCTCTAGAGAGTAAAATGCACCAAGTAATTGCTCGTGACTAAGTGAGGCATGGGAGACCAGCAGATGGTTTTATAAGTATTGTCATTATACAATTGATATGCTCTGTTAAGCCCTTTATTTTCTTTTAAACAGGGTTTTTCTTTTCAATGTACTTTGGCCACAGCAGCATCAAAGAATCACAGCTTGAACAAACATTTCTGCCAGGTCTTGATTGCTCTTTCTCCTGGATTGCAAAAGCCTTCCCCAGCATTTGGAGGATTCAACCCAGCCTCAGTACCCACTGCTTCCCCCTGGAGCTTTTCCTTTGGGTTTTGATGATCATGGATATCCCATCCCAGCCTCTCCCCTTCCTCTCAGCAATGCTTCCCTTCCCTGCCTGCTCTCCCACACACACTCCTCGCTATGGGCCAACTTACTGCTGAGCTCAGCCCAGGAATGAACCTCAGGGAGGGCTTTTGCCTCACTCAACCCTTGGCAAGGTCTGGTTTTCCTGTGGTTCAGCACTGCTGGCAGGTCCCTGCAGGCTGGGATGGGGATTAGTGCTCCATCCCAGACCAGGGCACCCCATCAGCTGGGGAAGGGGTGCAGCCACAGCATTGCTCCATGGGCTCCTGCCTTCCATGCAAAACCCTGGGAAAACATTGCAGTCACAAAGTTCAAGGAAAAGCTGCACCCAGGGAAAAGGAGAGGGTTTCCCAGCTGGCAGAAAACAGCAGAAACCACAGTCATGGCCCCAAGTCTTTGCCCCAAAATGTCAATTGAGATTTCTTTCTCCCACCAAAACTTTCTTCCATTCCTGTTGTGCCTCAATAGTCTTAAAACAACATTTTAAGCTTTGTACTTTGCTTGGCTGCTCAATTATTTTTCCTCCAGACTATATACATGAATCAAGCTGCTGGTAACTGTAAAAATGTCTTGTGTATAGTGTCATTAGCAGTCACATAGTGATGGCTGTGAATTAAAAATTATTTACAAAGGAAATCTGGACACTGTTTAGAGCAACTGATAAGATACAGATATTTGCAATAGGTGAGACAGAAAAAGACACAAAATGTCCCAAATATGGTGCTGGTGATGGATGGATTCATCACTGTGTAGTACCTCTTGGTCCAGATTCTGCTTTTTGTGGACTGAGAGAAGCACCTCCTTATGAAATTGCTTATAAAAGTGTTCAGGTTTCCCTGATGGGAATGCTGATCTGCATTACATATTATGGCCAAAGCTGATAGGGGATGGATTATTTGGATGCTGGGGGTGGGGAGGTGTTGTTTGTGCCAAGAAAGACATTAGATGCAAATCCCCTGCAGCTGATGTTTATGATTCAAGTGGGTATGGGAGGTCCCTTTAGCTATGTGTGGTGTGTGCCAGTGTCACAAACCAAACACACTGTGCTACTCCCCACAGACATCATTGAAACACAAGGTTTGCTCTGTTAAAGCATCAGTGCAAGCACTGAAGCAGGGTCCACATCAGCTTCCCACACCTGACACTGACTCCCACACCTCCCTCTGACTCTGTTCTTGACAACAAATGCCACCAGACAACAGCTCTCCATGAAAGGCTCCTTCTCTGACCAGGCAGACACAGACATGTTGCACAACCAGGCACGGAGGGATCAGTAAAAAGGTGAATTTTCTACTTGTTTCCCACATCAGAGCAGCATGGATGATCATCCTCCAGCTAGTGGGTCTTCAAAGCAGAAGATACCACCCAGAACAGGATGGGAAGAGCTTTGGGGCCATCCAGGCCAGCCCCACCCATCCTGTGAGCAACACTCAGCTCTCCAGTGTTGCCCCTGCATGTCACCACCATGCAGTGCAGGATCAGGGCTGTGCCCAACACCTAAAATTTCCAGTAAAAAGCCAGAAACCCCAGTGTGCAAGAGGAAGAAAGCAAGAGGAAACAAGTTGTCACCTCTGTCTTGGGCCCACACAGCTTTATAGGCTGAAAGTCCCTGTTTGAGCCAAAACCCATTGCCAAATCAGACAGAACAAACTCCTCCCTGGTTATCATTCCCCCTGGGATTTTTGCTGAACTGTCAATAAAACAGTTTCTTATCAGCCTCTTGCCACCCCTCCCCAAAATGCAGAGTTTTGGCAATAGCCAGGTTTCTTCACAGTTTCCAGAACATGTGGGAAGGTCTCTGCAGTTCATGTGCACTCTCTCACAGGGTCTGCAGGGTGCTGAGAGCATCCCCAAACCACACAGTGCAGCTTGGCACCCTCAAGCTGTACATGCAGCACGTGGTGAATGCATTGAGTGCAGCCTGGATGCCCCAGACCTGCTGTGCACAAGTGATGGAGGAGGTTTGTGTGTGGTCAGGAAGCTCCACGTGCTCTGAACCCATCAGATTTCCTGTCCTGCCTTTTCTGGGAGCTGCCTGCATCCAGCACTGCTGCTGTACCCCCTGCACTGTGCAATTTCTCAGCCCATACCCACTGCACCTTGCCCAGACACCTGCTGGGACAAACCCACTGTCCTGCCTGAGCTGCAGGCACTTGGAACCCAGTCTTTAAAAACCCAAGAAATTTATTCTATTCCTGCCACAGGAGCATTTACTAACCCAACCTTGATGCCACCCTGCCCCCAGCACCAGCTGCAGCACACCTCCAGAGAAAAATCAGCTTCAGACAAAATAAGCTGCATCTTGAGAGTTTTAAAGGCTGTCAGCCTATTCTCCTGGATCAAGAGCTCAAAAGGTTGCCTAGCTCACCCAGAGAGAGCTGTGGGCAGTCAGGGTGCTATGCTGGTGTGTTGTTTGCTCACCAGCAAATTCAGTTCCTGGAAACACTCATAGTGGGTTGAATCTAAGAATGGCGATGTTCATGCCCAGAATGGGAAGTATTTTATTTTATTTTATTTTATTTTATTTTATTTTATTTTATTTTATTTTATTTTATTTTATTTTATTTTATTTTATTTTATTTTATTTTATTTTATTTTATTTTATTTTATTTTATCTTATCTTATCTTATCTTATCTTATTTTACTTTCAGGTTTAGGATGCTCCTAAGATAAATATTTAACATTGAACATCACTTAGAAAGTGAGCATGAATGACTTTTTACTGGAGTAATAGAAACTGAACTATGAACATTCAACAAAATATTTTGTCTACAGGAACTGCAAGACTGCATTTAAATCAGTGTTCAGAGTGTTTTCAGAAGTCCTTTCTCAGCCAGGCACTCAGCCTACTCATGTTGTCCTGGGGGAGGAAGGAGGGACAGAGGGACATGGCAGCCTCCAAACCCCCTTTTCCATGGTGCATCACTCTTTTCATCATCCTTGAGAAATATGTACATGGGGCTTCCTAGATCTCATCTTGCAGCTGAGAAACTGCACCACAATTTTTTCCCTGGGCTGGTTTTCACATGTCATCAACAAATCTCACAACATAAAATCAACCACAGAATATATTCAGCAAAAATATGGAGTACTGGGGAGGAATTTCTCTGCTTCCCTGTGTGTGATATCTTTTGAATCATGGCTACCTAGTATAGGCAAAACTTGTGGAGTTGCACAGGTTTCCCTGCTCAGGGAAATCTCTCCACAGACTCCAGAGGGATTCTTGCATGGGTAAAAATGCAGCATACATCCAACATAGTGAAAGAAGGGATCCTTGTGTTTAGCTGTCCAGTTTCATAAGGAAAAGGGGAAAACAAAACCTGTATTTTTCACATTAAATGGTTATTTTGTGACATCTAATGGGCTAATTTCAGGGTGAATTCTGTGTGTGTGTGCTGTGTGTAACCCTGGTGAGTGACTGCCCTGGAGCCCTTACATGCGAAGACTTCAATCAAGATTAGTTAAAATGTAATAAATCTAAGTAGGCAGAGTGGTCTGCCCTCACTATTATTAGCAGGACTGGGGAACTCAACAACTGCTGGTTGCTCAAAGGGCTTAAATGGATAAAATGAAACAGAAGGTATATGTTTTATTATAGGGTGTCACAGTGTTATCAGATGCGTGGAAATCATCCTTGCAATGCTGCTGCACCACTAAATCTTGCATGCAGGCTGAATGAAGAGGATTATTTCCAATATCCTTTTGCTCATGCTGCTGTCACAGCTTTTCCATATTTGACTTTGGGAAAAGAAGAAAAGAGTTTGCAAAGGGAAGAGTCATGGCAACGCTGCGTGTTAGCACCAAATCAAATTGGTCATGGCTGATCTCAGCAGGACATCAGAAGTTACAAAGACAGCAGAAATGGCCAAAGAGCCTTTGCAGGGATCTGCTGGTATTTGGGTTTGTATCCATTTCAAAGGCAAGAAGATATGGGTAAAGCACTTTATGGCTGACTGACGTAAAGCATTTATGAATGTAGGAGAGCAGGCAGCTTGGCCCTGTATGCCAGAGGAAAATTGCATTTAGAACTGGATTTTATTTTCAACTTTTATTTTATTATCCAGTTTGGGCACTGCTTCTCAATCCTTGCCCACCTTTACACTCTCCTGGGCACTGGGTCTGTGGTATGGCACAAGCACCATTTCTCAGCATGTGCTTGTTCAAGGACTACCCCAATGTGCCCAATCTTAGCATCTGTAGGAGGTATCATAATGCTAATATAACCTGTGGGTTGGCTTGAAACATTTTTAGCTGTGTTTCTAATATGAGTCTCCCTGTGGGTGTGTATCTGGGATTAGCAGGTTTTCTGCAGATGTTACTAGAACTGCTAGAAACGAACAATGGAAAATGAAAACTAATTTCCATTATATTCTCTTGCCAGAAAAATGACAAAATAGATTAGAATGTTGGAAGTGGGACACATTTATTTGACTACAGATATACCACTTCCCATAATAGCTACTAGTGACTTCCAAAGTTCCCTGTTTTTTCTTTCAGCTTCCAAATTCATAGTACTATGAAGGATGGCAAGTCATAATGCTGATAGGGACTGGATTATTTTGTTGGCACAGCCTGAAATTCTATCTTGCTCACATTTCCCTTACAGGTCTAGGGGTATGCTTTGAACTCAGTCTTCCAGATTTGAATATGCATCTACAAGCTGAACCTTTCATCCAGTGACCCTTTCAAATGATGCAACTTCCTGAAAATCTACTACAACCTTGGGAAAACCAAGAATGGGAACCAGTAAAGCAGTGGTTGCAATGACAGCAACTTTACAGTGCCTAAAGGGGGCTCCAAGAAGGGTGGAGAGAGAACTTTTTACAGGGTGTGTTGTGATAATGGCTTGAAACTGGCAGAGGGCAGGTTTAAATTAGACATTGGGAAGAAATTCTTGGCTGTGAGAGTGATGAGACACAAGCACTAAATGACACAAATTGACTCTGTCCATGCTCCATAGTATTTGGTAACAGGTCTTCATTGAGCCCCAAGAGATAACCCTCCAACATGAATATTTTTCACCTATTATTGCAGCTGAAAGTAACACTGAGGCCATCTTGTCACCAGTCAGAATGATTAAAATGGAGAGTTGGCATTGTGTGCCCTGGAGAGAGCTCTGGGAATATGGAAGCACACAGGGACACACTCCATGCTGCAGGAATAAGCAGCTGGACAGGTTTATCCATATAATCATATATACATATCAGTATATCAGCTACACCAAGTCCTGCACAGTCAGGAAACATGAAACAGGGTGATCCCAGAAAGGGAAAAATGGATTGTCTCTTCTCCAGGCTGCTGGGGCTGCTCTGCAGTGCCTGCACTCTGCTGGCTGCCTGACTTCTCTCTGGCCATCTGGAGCCAGGGAAAGCAGCACAGAGCCTGTGTGAAGGCAGATGACAACAGCTGAAGCTGGAAAGGAGAAGCAGAGAAAGACAGAGGAAGCTGTTAGTGATGCCAGAATCTATTTTGTAGATGCAGGGGTTTCACTTATTTTGCAACATGTATGAGAAATCGGGAAAACTAGAAACGAATCCTAAAATGATAAAGGTAGGTTTGTGAGAAATCATGAATTTTTTTAGGGAAAAAAAAAAAAATCAATAATATAAGCTATTGATATTGATCTATTAAAATATTTGAAATTGCAATTCTCTTCCTTATCTTTCTCCTTTTACTCTTCATTCCAAGTCCCTTTGTTCCTCACTTGTCACTCAGTGTCACATAGATTTTGTGATAATCTGCATTTTCTTTTCAGCTTTCTTGCAATCATCTGTTTGCCCGTGTCTCATTCCTCCCCCAGCCACTCTGGGTGCAAATCATCTGATGCAATTTCAGCCATTTGAGAGTCAGGTACTCACTGGGGCTGATCTGGGCTCGTTTTACAGTGGGCAGAGGGAGACCCAGCTGGCAGTTTATCCCACGCTCTCTAGGAAGGGGCAAAAGGCTGAGCTTAGCTTTCACTGGACATCTAAATCTGAGACAGAGAAAGAGGGTGACAAGCCCTGTCATCTGTGACTCTCCAATAACTGCACAATACTGGGCTTACAAGGACAAAAGGAGGAATAAAACAAAGACGTGCTGTAATTCAAAAGGAGAAAACGCAGAAAATAAAAATTCTCCACTTGTCAGCAAATTATTTTTTTTTTAAGAAGTGTTATGTTTAGGAAAATCCAAAACTTTTCACATATATTTCAAATTTAGGAGAAAAGGGCATTTTAAGCAGAAAAGAACAAAACAGATTTAGTAAAATTATAGACATTATTTCTCTAAACCTACCCAGCATGTAGTTGAATACTTCATGAAAGGTGAGAGAATGTTTTAAGCAAGAACAATCTTCCAGCAGCTATGAGCAGATTTGTCATTGACCAGGGAGCAGATGTGTTCTGTGGTCTGACAGCTGTTGCAATGATAACAGGGAAACCCAACACATGGATCAGAAACACATTTTATCTGGAGCCCTGGTGCATTGTCTACAAAAACCATAAAGCCAAACCAGGTATTAAATTTATCAGAAAATTACCTAAAACTTGAAGAAAATTCCAGCATTTTCTTCTTTTTCAAAGTAAAACAAATCTGTAGAACTTCATGTGATATTTTAGTGTTTCTATCTTCACTTCCCTGTCAGCCCCACATCACCTTGACATCTCTTCATTTCTTTCTATTTGTCTCAATTAAAAGACCAAATGTCATTTTCCAGCTGATTTTCCTTCCTGAAATTTTTAATTCCATTTTTCCAACATCCTATTAAATGTCAATCTCTCCACACATGCATAAATCACTTCATAAACTTGGGGGGTGGGGGGAAGGGAAGAACACGGGCACATTAGATAAAAGCCCAAATAATTCACAAATGATGGCTAAGGAATAAATGCTATTAATGCCATGTGGATTTTGTTGCCATGGGGGTGTTCTGCTGTCTAAAGTCCAGTCACTCTGTCCCTCCCAAGGATCTCTGTGCACAGCTCTTTTCATGTGCCATTGCAGAGATGAGGACTGGAGGTGCTTTGATAAGGTGCTCAGTCTGGGGTTTCAGACCATGCACCTTTCTGCTTTGTCCTGAGGAGAGCTGCCCTGCAATAATGCTCAAAATCTGGAGAGCTCCCCTGTATAACTGCAGAAGTGCTCTATTTAAGAGCATCTCACAGATTCTGGCTGCTCAGCTGAGTCCCAGCGTTTCTGTGTGATTGCAGTGAGCAGGAGAAACCTTCTTTATTCTCATTTTAGTAGTAATTCATTTAACTGGAAATTACCCCAGCTGGAAAATCGATATGTCCCTGGCTTATAGGGGCATATGAATGCACAGCCCCTTCTGTAAACAGAGGTTTAATTTACCTCCCAATTGCCATGAACTGAGGTGGTATCAGCTGCAGCAGTGTCCCATGTAATCATGGCTGAGGTCAGGCTTTCATGTTTGCAGCCCCCTGTCCAACAAACAGCTCTTTTGTCAGTGAATTTGTTGCTAGGGCTGTCAGAAAAACAGCACTTTCTTCTTCTAAAAGCATTACCCCTGTGATGTAGGTGGGTCACCACTATTGCAGGGTATGAGAATTCCCTGAGGTGCTCAGAGACCTGTGAAGAGAGGGGATTCTGCCCATGGGGAGGCACGAGGTGCCAGCATGGCCAGTGGGGATTTTCCCCTTCATTGTGTTGCCCTGACATCAGTGTTGGGCAGAAGTGGCAGTCCAGCAGTAATTACAGCTCCCAGGCCAGGCTTCCATGGTCCTTTCTTCCCTGAGGAATTTCCCCTGTGCTGATGTCCGAGTGCAGGCTCACTGCTGGTGACCAGCAGACCCAGGTGGCAGTTTTGAGAGGAGTGTTGGATTTTCCTTGGCATTCTCAGCTGCCTCCAGCCACTTTCTGCTTCCCTGCTATTTACCCCCAGGTCTTTTTCCTCACCTTTAAGCTGGTGAAATGTTGTCTGCATCCAAGTGCCTCTGTGCTAAATTCATTTGTGTTCATAAACATGTGAAGGCAACTATAAAAGTGCAAAAAAATGAATTTATGTTAATGTATTCTGCGATCATAAAACCAGAAAAGGGAGAAAAGAAAGCAGTGATTTTATCTCTGTAGAAAGAATAATTTAAGAAACATTACCAAACATAGCTATAGAACATGGCTAATGACTCCATTTCAGGTCTTAACCTCCATAGTGACCTGCCCATAAAGGAGGTATTTTTTCAACCTCATGTACTTCCCAAGCTGCAAATAATCCGCAGCATCAGTGATTCCAGTCTCATTTATTTGCACCAGTGTGACTTTCTTATTCAAATAAAAAGCACAGTGCCACACATTCTGCCTACAGCTGGAATAACATGAGAGCTGTTAGCTGCTAGAATTCACCCGAGGGGAGCAGTTTAAGGTAAAGCAGCATTAGCCTGGAGCACATGTCACAGCACAAGAGAACCCCTTCAAAATGAAAATAAAAATGCAAATCTGCCCTCTGTGTTGCCTGTTACACCATCTCTCCAGGTTTTAAACATTAAGAGAACAGCCTTGTTTGATTTTTTTTTTACTCCCAGGTTGGTTCTTTAGCTCAGTGCACAGATATTATTCTGCCAAATAACTCCTGTGTAATTTGAGCTACACTACCAGATTAATCCCTTGGTTTTTTTAGAGGACAACCTGATGGAAAGAGCTGCAAGTTAGCAGGTGGGCTTGTGGCAAAGAAAAGAGAGCAAGGATCAATTATAGCCTTGAACGTGGCTGCTCAACTATGTATCAGATAACCACCAATTCCCTGAAAATCTGTCACTATCCAGCAGTTGCTACGCAAGGGTGAGCGTGGGGCTGCTGAGTTCAGGCTCGTAATCGGGCCAGGTGGGTGATGCCTTTTAAGGAGAAGTGGCAGGAGGAATGCACTGGGACCCAGCATGAACATCCCTGTCCCTTTTGCCAGAATAAAATGGCCTGGGACTTCTGTTTTTTTCTGCAAAGGGTTTTTGTGGGGTGACAACATAGAAGCAGAGCCCTGCCAGTCAGGTTGTGATGCTGCTTTGATGGTGTGGATATGTGGAGGGTAAAGAATGGCTCTGATCTTAGAAGCACTTGCTTTCTCCTGGACACAGCCCCATTCTGAATATCCCCATTTTTCACTGTAACATATATTTCTGTGCATTTCCAATTTCTAATTTGTCCTTCTGCTGGCACCATTGCACAGACATTCACGTTTTTGATACAGGGCACAAAATCTGGAGGTTGGTTTAATCAGTCAGACAAAATTATCACGTGAAAATGCTTAAGATTGCTCCTTTATTTAGGAGGATGCATGCAAAGCTCTGATGAGAGAAAGAACATGCTGGTTCCACATCTCACCTCTTCAAACAACCCTCAGAAGCTGGTGAAACATCTGGCTGATCCAGCTGCCACCCTTACCAGGTCTTCATGTTCACCAAGTACAAACCCACTTTGTCCCACCTGCTGCTACCAGCTCACCTGGCAGCAGTTTTACTTGCACTGCTGACAAAGCCAGTGGCAGAAACCTGTGAGCAGGAGCCTGAGACCCACCAGCATTATCAGGTATGGAAAAGGCTCTTTGGTAAAAAAATCTCACTTCCTGTGGTGTACATTTGCCAGGATTACTCAATATTTTTCACCAAGGCATCACAAAGTCTGAGTGAAGTTGAACAACAGGCAAAGAAAGGAATGGACAGTGGGACACATCACACACAAGCTGACCACAGATGAAACTGTCCCCACAGCTGGGCACTTCTCAAGTGCTCTGCAGACTCATTCACAGCTGTTCCTCAACAAACCTTTCCATATCATGAAACTCTATCATGCAGATGACAAAATCCTGCTCAGAGGCCAGAAAAAATAGCCAAGGCAAAACAAACAGAACAAAATAAACAGATATTTTAGTGCCAAAAGACCAGTAAGTTTTTAAGTGTCCAGAAATGAAGCTGTTTTCAGAAGGGACTGAAAAGATTGAGGTAATGGGAGCTCGGGGACTTGTGGCTGCCACTACACAGTGGGACAGCTGAAGTCAGGGACTGGTCCCCAGCTGTCCTCTTCATGTTCCCCATCCAGAGAGGCAGGACATCTGCCTGCCTCAGCCACTGCATTTTTAACTCCATGTGAGCCAAGACCCTTAGGTTCTCCTTTTGAAGATAGGGTGTTAGCCCTTATGTCTCTTAGTTGTGTATAAAAATACTCACCAAGAACCAGACATGGAGTTACAGGGCAGTGACTCACAACTGCCTGTTATTTACTAAATAATTTTATAGTGCACTAAGCACTTATTATGTTTTTCTTTGCCCTACCAGGGGAATTGTTGCAAATACATTTTGGAAGATGGTGTCTGTCCCAAAGCACCTGTAGTCTGAACAGAAAAGACACAAGAAGTGTGCAAGCATACACCGTGGGGCAGGTAAGAGATTTGCCTGAGGTCACAGCATTAAAACTGGGATTTGTTTCTCCTAATGCCCCATTCCCTGTTAGGTATTTTGTCCATTCAATTCTGATACTGCTGTCCCTGATGATGGAAAAAGTTAACTGAAAAATATTTCTGAACAGAATATTACCAATGAATTTACCTGGTACCCATTTATAGGAGTCGTTACTACAGAGGAACTAATCCTCAGGATTCCATGGTCCATGAAAAAAAAGTTGGTTTTCTTTGAGACCATTTTTATTTTCTCTCTTTGTCCACTGAGAAATGGTAGTTTAGGATAGGAGAAGATAGGATGGGACATTCATTGCAAGAGTGCTTGATACAGATCCTACTGCTGTCCTGTGGGTACAGGTGATGTATCCATGGCATCCCAACTCCTCTGTGGCAGAGGGGAGGTGAGTGATGCAGGATGTCTCTGACACCTGGGTGGGGATGAAGAGAGAGTCCCTTGGCTGCTCCCTCAGCCATCAGCTTTGCAACCCTGCCCTTAGCTCATCTGGTGGTGGGTTTTGGGGTGACCACTCATGCTCTCCCACAAACTCAGGGTGCTCCACAGACCTGCCATGTCTCCATCCCTGCTCTCCCACTGCAGCAGAGCCATTCAGCTGCTTCCCTTTTTACCAGGAGACGACAGGGATGTGAACTCAGAGAACAGCAGGACCTACGGACAGAAAGGGAAGCAGAGGGGATTGCATTTGCCACCTGAAACCTCAAAAGAGGCTCTGGAAAAGCTGGAGCAGTAAGCTGGATGTAAGCACCTGCCTCTGAGAGCTCCCTGCTTTGTCTATAATTGGAATATTTGTCCTTGATGCAGCTCAGATATGACCCTGAGGAGGAAGAGCAGGGAGAATGTCTCAGGTAACAGCCAGTGAGCTCCAGGAAACATAAATGTGTGTACCTTAGGCTTTTGTGGTTCCTGTGACATCTTGCTGGATGTTGGAAAGGCAAAATGTTTCTAAGAACAGCAAAGGATCCTGATACAAAACGAGTAAGAATTCAGGCCCTTTGAAAACCATTTGCATTTTAATAGCATTTATTCCTGCAGACAGGCAGCAAAGAGAGAAGTTGCTCAGAGATCACAGGGATATTCCAACCATATGAACATGCTTCCTGTGGAGTTTATTCCTGATTACCTAAACCCACAAATGGGTGTGGATGGCAGGGGGAGAGATGGAAGAGGAGCACTAGTGATGAGGTACAACCAGATCTGTGGAAGACTCCTTATCCTTGGGACTTCTTTGAGGAAATTTTGTGTGGACACAAGTATTTGCACTTGCTGCAACCTATCAGTTTAAAGTAGGGGTTGTAGGAAAATTATCAAATTTCATAGGAACTGGGTCTGGCTATAGAAGCCAAGGGAAGGGAAAGGGTCTCTCCTAGTGGACCAGAGACACAGTGTGCCAGGGTAGGACCTCTGCATGGGTCAAAATTGGGTTAGCTTGAAGGGAAAAGGTGAATCTTGAAGCTTTCCTAAAATAAGCGATGATGAGCTGAATCCTTCCAGTGAGTGCAGTGGTGGATGTTGGAAAAAGGCAAATCCCTCAAATGTTTAGCCCTTCACAACAACAGCCTGAACCTTCAACATCAGAAGTTGAAGAGGAAGGCAAGGCAAAGAGACAATTGGCAGTGGCATTCCTTGGTGCAGTGTGTCCTCCAAAAGGGCGTGTTTGAGTGTTTGTACAGAAACAGGGCTCAGCCAAGCTGTGGGCAGAGTGGGCCCTGAGCCCCGGGTGGATCCCTCTGTGCCCTGGCAGATGAGCCCCTTCCCAAGAGCCCAGAGCAGCAGAGGGGTGGCAGAGCAGCCCTTGCTGCTCCAACGCCGCGGTGGCGAGGAGGCAGCGGAGCCGCCAGCGCTGTGCCAGGAGCCTGCCCAGCCTTGCAGCTGCTTTATGGCTCTAATTGAGCTCTGCACACCAGGAGCTGTCAGGGCAGGACCCACAGCTCTGGTATTCGCTGCTGGCTCGGCAGGAACACGCTCCCCATGGCTCTGGGTGATGGGGAGGGGCCCTGCACACAGGGCAGCTCCGCCGTGCCCGATTCCTGCGGGGTTACTCAGCGTGGGGCACAGGAATGGGCTGCCCCAGGGCACAGATTTGGCTGCTCTGGGTGAGAGCCAAATGCTCACCCACGTGCTGCTGAGGGGTGGCACGATGGCCAAGGGAGGGCCACAGGGTCCTCCAGCAAGGCAGGGATGTGGCTTCCTGTCTTGGCTTGTAATTGCTGCCCTGCCCTGACTGAGCCGGGCAAGAAGTCAGGCTTTGGTAGGTGAGCACAGCCCCAAGTGAACTGGGCACAGCACCAAGGGAAGCTGCTGGATGTCCCCCTCCAAGGCCAGCTGGGGGCTGAACGAGGGGCTGCTTTGGTCCATTCTGATGTGATGCTGCAGCACTTGCCATGGGTTTTGCCAGCCAGCCCCTGGCCCCCAGTGGCCCCAGCCTGGCAGTGTGCCCAGCCTGGCGTGCTGGGGCACCTCCCAGCCCCGCTCAGGTGGCCGTGCCTCCCCTCCCAGCTGCCCACGCTGTCTCGAGTGCTTCCTGCAAGCACCAGCAATGGAGCCACGCTGAGGGTGCCATCCCCTGGGAGCTCTGCAAAGCTCCATGGCATGTCCCCAAGGAGGCTCAGAGGTGCGTACCCAAGGGCAGCATTCCCAGTGGACATCTTGGCAGGCTGCAGCCCCAAACTGTCTCTCCTTCATCCCAGGATGATGTGGAGCCACCCCAGAGCAGCAGCTCCAGCATTGCCCTGGGTTGGAATGGGAAGGGAACCTGCTCTGTTTTACACCCTCCTGTAGCTCCTCAGGAGCATAATTCTTGGAGCAGATGAAAGAATAAGGATTTTGCTTTGTTTCTGTTTTCAAAAGCAAAATATCTCAGCTATCTCTAACAGCTTGACTAAGCTTTGAATTCCTGTGGTCATGGAAAGTGATGTCTTAAGAACATCCATAAAAACTGGGGGCATTAATCACAAGTGCAATTTTCCCCTTGCTCCTGCAGCAGCAGCGGGGGATGTGTTACAGCAGTGCAGGATGTGCTCCTGCAGGGAAGGAAAAGGCACACCTGCAGGGACTCCAGGGAAAATGGACCAAACTCCCACCATCCACAAGCATGACAAACTTTGGAGGAGTATTTCAAGATGAAGTTAGTGGAGCTGCTCCAGACACAGTAACTGAGATCACTCTTTGGCTTAAAACTTTTCCAAACAGCCTCAATAGCAGCACCACTGTGTCCTTTGCCACTGGGAGAGGACCAGTGCCACATTCCCTCCAGTGCCACCTTCAGCCCCACACAGCTAAGGGTCTGTTTAGCCTTGCAGGCTTTTCAAGATATTTTGTTAGATTTTTTAGCATTGATGGAGGCTTCATATTGTACTTAAAGCAGTGGTTTGGCTCTTAATTCTTTTCTCTTCTAGGAAATTATTCAAGTTTTTACTGTTGTTATTTTTAAAGTTAAAATAGTTTCTTTTCCATTGTGTTTTCTCCCTCCCTCGAAAGAAATGTCATTTATATTACACCAATATCTGCACCCAAATTTTAATTGCTTGTAGGAACTTGTCTGCCTATGAGTGTGTCAGCTGTTCTATTCCAGAATCAAAAGTGTATTTAGAGAAAAAAACCCAAAAAGATAAAAGAAAATAGAGTGTAATAAAAAGTATAGCTGAAGGGGTTTGAGAGGCATCTCCATATCAAGAAAAGTTACATCACCTGTGAAAACATCAGATCTACTGTTCCAGTTCTGCAGTCATTATCCTTATTAGCAGTGTTGTTATTAATGCTGGAACAAGCATGAGCTCAGGGCCATGGAAGCAGGAGGGCTCCAGGCCACATCCTGCACATCCTGCAGCACACATCATGGGAGGCCTGACCTAGACATGCAACAGCAAAAAAAAAAAAAAAAAAAAAAAAAAAAAAAAAAAAAAAAAAAAACAAGAAGAGATGAAGAAGAGATGAAGGAGAATTTTTGTAGCTGCATTTCTGGAACAAGTGGGTTTTTTGTTGAGAAGGAGCATTTTAGAAATTCCTTTTATTGTTTCTCTCTCACTGCAAACACAGTGGGGCAACTGACATAAGAAATTGAGCCCATTCCTAGAAAAGAGGGATTATTTATAAAGCTCTTCCCTAGACAGGAGCTGCCTGCAGCCCAGCAGAGATCTGCCTGCTAACCCATGTGAGAGGCACACACTGTGAGCTCCTTTACCTCCAGGCACCAGCAACCCTCAAAACCATCACACTGTCTTCCTGCTCTCCCAGGGATCATGAAAAACTTCAGTGCTTCATTTAGAGGAGATGTTTTAGCCCCACCTGTGGCAGAGGAGAGAGGTGGACACCACCAGGAGGTTTTCTCACCCTAAGAGGACTATTGAGAGGAAGGGGCTGTGTCTTCCCACTGGCTTATAGCTTCTCCTATCAATAACAAAGGCCTGTCTGAACCAACACACTCTCTTTAAAATGGGCTACTCCAGGCAGGCTGGAAGAATTAAATCTGGCCAAAGGTGGATATTTTTGTAAACAAATTGTATTTAAAAAAAAAAAAAAAAAAGCCATCCCCTTTTCCTAGGAAGCCACCCACTTTTTGCATGCCAGATGCTCTGCTGCCTGGAAACTTTCCAGACAAAGTGCAAAAAAGTTTCTGGATGGGCTGTGAATTAATTCAGGAGCAGTTCATTTGTTTCCTTTAGCTGCATGTACCAATTGCAAATAAGGTTAACAGATGATATTTGCTACTTAGAGTAGTTTATAAAACAGCACAGGAATTATTTATAGCCGGACTTCTCTGCATGCATTTGGTCTGAGATTCAAGAAATCGAGCTCTCTAGCACCATTAAACCCCCTCTTGTTAAAGTTTCATAAATTACCATCAGTGGAGAACAGTGTGCAGACTTATACCATGCCAGCTGGAATCCTGGAAGACGGGTTTGCCACTTCATCAGTGAGAGGAATCACACCAGTTTTCACAAGGAAACAGGAGGAACTGTTCCTACTGTTCTGCATGGGTTGGGTCCTCTGCTGATCTGTGCTGCTGGAGCTCCAGCAGCACCACCACCACAATTTTTCTCCACCTGGGCATCCAGATTACAAAAAATTAGAAGTGCATTGTATTTAAATGTCAGCATTTTACAAAAAAACCCACAGATTAAATCCTTGCATTTGTTACTGTAGACTATGTCTCATTTTTAGATAATAACAACATCTCACTTACAGGCCAATTAGGAGATTAATATACATACATATGCATAAATGTGTGTATGGATGTGGGTACAATTCTACAGCTAGCATGTTAACAGGATTGTCACAGGAACAGACTGCACTTCTGGGTCCATCAACTCACCATCTGAAATATCTCTTTTCTAGATTAATCTCTTTAAGCTCATTAAACTCCTCACACTTCAGGGTTGTGTGATAGATTATTCACTCCAACTTATCAGCTGGTTACTTGTTTTGCTGGAAAAGTCCTGCATGTATAGTTACCTATTTTGCATTTCAAAATGAGATGGACCACTTATCTGTAAAACTGGTCTTGAGGAATACCTGCAGCACCACAAGAGATTTAAAAAATCAGCCTTTCTTCAGCCTCAGACAGAGGACAGCTGATGCCTCCAGACCTGCTGAACAAACTCTCTGCTCTGCACCCCTTTGGAAAGAAAACAAAGCAGATGCCTGTGCTAGCAAGAGTGATTTTTTCCAAGGGGTCTACCAGCACTTGTGATCCTGCTGCAAATCAGCTCTGCTCCTGTGAGGAGAACTTGCAATGGTCTGGAGACAGTGCAGGTAAATCTGGTTTGCCTTTCTCCTCCAGCATGTCAGGACAAGCTTTCAGATGACCCATTAAAGACCACAAGGCCTTTGGATAGCAGGCTGGAGAAGGCTGCAGTCGTTTCCAGTGGCACCAGCATCATCTAGCAGGGAGCTCTGTGCAGTGAACAGAGTACAAGGCATCCAGTACATGTCAGTGCCAGGAAGTGCCTGACATTTGGATAATTCATGCACTTATTGTTCACATGAACACCAAGTCCCAGGAAGCCTGGACACCCAGAAATGAGTCAGAAAGTGTGGGTGCCTGCAAACCAGCTTGTTGTCAAATACCACTTAATTTGAACTGCAGGTGTCTTCAGATTGCATACAGAACCATAGCTTCTCTTTTCCTTGAATCCTCTCTAGATCTGAACCAGGCTGCATAATTGGAAGGATCAAGGGGGAGTTAAATCCATGGCTCTTGACTTCTTTCAAAGACAAAACAGTGCTTACCTCCTTGCATTCCTTCAGGGAGCTCCTGTCCAACAGGAGAGATCTAATGACCTAATCCACGTGAAGCCCTGGAGATACTGTTTTTGCTTCAAAGACTAAATGCAAATTTTGTTCTTGTACCTTGTGTGGTTGAAGGGCTTGGCATGAGTACAGAGGTGGGAGGTGCAGAGGGCACTGCTGCCTGCCTGTCTGAGGGATCAGCAGCAAGTAATGGCAGCACCCAGCCACAAAAAGGCTAGAAGATAAAAGTCCTGCTAGCTGCTATTCAGGTTTTCTTATGATGATATGGGGACTGCCTCCAACACTGCAGGTTCCTCAGTGAGAGCCAGAAGTGAGACCCCAAATGATTTTGAAAAAGCAATTTTTTCCCACCTTCATTTCAGAGACCTTCAGCTCCTTCCAAGGCATCTTCTCACCACCCAAACCTTCTTCCTCTCCCAGTATTTTGGCACTCAACACCACCTTCTTGGCTGTCTCCCTCACTCCTGGAGTGCATGTGGATGTCACTCAGAGCCCTGTCACTGCTGTGAACAGACAGCTGTGCTCCATGGCCATCCAGGCAAGGTTGCACCACTGAATGCTGGTGTGGAGGCATGAGACCAAAGAAATTCCTTGGGCTGCATCTTTTCCATTTTAAGCATCATCTCCCCCTTTCCCTCTCTCTGCCCAAGGCCACTGACCTTGAAAATTTATCAAAATCTTGGTCTCTGAGCATCCAGCTTGCCTCAGCTCTCCTCCTCAAAGCTCTATTGCTTCTGCTGCTTCTCCACCTTCACTGAAGTGCAGACACCTTCTTTCTTCTCCCATCCTGTTCATGGATAGTCTGAATCCTCCACAGCTCCTGCAGGCTGTAAAGTTTCTCCCAGCTCATGACATTCAACCCTGAAACAAAAATCAAATCAAATGAGGGCTCTGACCAGGTGAGGCATCAACTGGTGATAAACAGCAGCACATTTCTGAAAGAAGCCCTGCTTGGTGGAAATTGGTGTTAACACATCCCCTTGAGCAGCTTCCACGTGGTCAGAGCTTGCTGAAGTCTGGATGCCATTTCCAGACAAAGTCTGCACAATATCCAAATATTGCAGACTGCTGATAGCTTCTACAAGGGGTTGAAAACATCATCAGCACAGCATAATTATCCACAAAACAGGCCAATTTCAAAACTCAGCACAATAGTTTTAAACAATAGTTGATGAAAATCAGTTTCCAAGTGGTTTGAGAGGCTGATAACATCCCTGGTTGCACTGCTTGTCCTGCTGGCATGCTCATTCCCAAGTAATCATATTAGAGGCAGATGTCACACAAGAATGTGGCTCCACTAACCATTAAGAGACACTGAGCTCCTTTGTCTTCTGAAGCAAGTTTCCATGGGATTATACTGAGGAGAATAATTTAAGATTGAAAAACAATAACAATCCTGAAATGATTTCACGGGATATTTCTTTAATCTTCCATGTATGGAAGAATCCAAACTAATCAGGGGTAAGGGGACACCTCTCCCCAGGGGTAAATGGCCATGAAATGCTCACTCACATCCAATTTCTGTGGGACCAGGCCATTTAGTGGTTGTCAGTATCTCTGCAAATCTCCCTCCTAGGTGAAATTGCACTCTGCTGTTCTGCCAAAAAGCAGTAGTTACTTTTGGTTTTCAGAGGGGCTTTCTTTTCCTAGATGAGAATATACAGATATTCTCATAACTTTAGAGAGGTTTTCAAAACCCAGGTGCAGAGGTTTGGCATCAGCAAGCTCCCCAGAGCATTTTATAGCACATAAATCTTGCTCCCAGTTAATCAAACAGTGTTGGAGTGAGCCAAGGAACCATGAGAATGTACAATGCTCTTCTCCTCCCTTCCCACTTATCAGAGGTTTCTGCTGCTGCTTCTTCAGAGGCACAGTGAGGAGTTTTATTGCTTTAAATGTGACTTTAACATTGATGAGGATGCTGCCTTGGTTGGACATGGGCATTTTCTGTGCAAAGTATTTTCTTGGCTTTGGTTTTTTTAACCCAAAACTGCCCTTGGTGGGCCAGCTGCTCTCCTGCCTTAACCCTTCTCTGGAACTTGTTTTTCAGCCCTCACCTTTACTGTAAGCCCAGTCTGGGTTCTCAGCAAGGCTGGAACTGTTGTGCAGTTGTGTTAGGAACAACCACAGCATTTCTCCCAGCTATTCTCTCCCATTTCTCTCTTGCTGGGCACGTGGCTGCCTTCCTGACCCTGGAGCAGAGCAAATGTGAAGAGCTGTGAGTGGGATAAGAACCCCCTTCTGCTGAGGTGTTCTCTGTGCTCCCTGGGTTGTGTGCTGCAGGACAGCTCAGGTGCTTTGCCTTTTGTTGATGAAGAGCTTTGTGAGGACGAGAGAGGAGTTAACTCCACTGACACCATAATTTTCCCAACAAAGGTATCTTGGAGCATCACCCCCTTTTTGCTCAAAGTTACTGCTGCAGATGCCAGGCTTGCTTTCAACCAGGGATGCTCAGACTCAAGCTGAGACAAACAGAGCCAGAGGAAAAGACTGTACCTCCAAACTGTCATGAAATCAGGGTTTGCACATGAAGTAGGAGCTGTGTTTAAAGACTTGTTTAACCTTCTGCCTAACAGAAGTCTTTACTTTAATCTACAATGCCATCTTGTTTTGTCTTAATGAAGTTATGCAAAAAGTTCTTCTCTGAAAAGACCAACCCAGCATTTTCTTTCTTCCCTTCAAGCTGAGATGAAAAGGACTGCCTGCAGCCTGAAAGTTTGTTTCCTTAAGGAAACGGAAAGCAAAGAATTTACTTATATTAATGCTTTGTATCAAGTACCTTTGAATTTCAAGAGGTAAAAATCAGCCTTGACCTGGATGCTGAGTCCAGATTTTCTTAATGTTTTTCCCACTCTGCTGGCGCCAAGGTCAGTCGGTTGCACTTCTGCTTCAGTCTGTTTTAACTCTGGTCTCTTAGCACTGACTTCTCTGTGCAAGACATGGAAGCCACACCCCAGTGTGTGCTGCTCCCAGCCATTAACAATCCTGTGCTAAATAAACACACAAGGATACTTCTGCATCTGGTTTTACTGGCAGGAGAAAGAGACATTATATGTCTCTGGAAATCTGATAAAACAGTGACATATAAATTCTGGACTGCTAACATGGCCAGTTTAACCCCACTGGACAGAATTTGCTGCAGTGCTTAAGGCTGAGAATAAAACTTCTCACTTCTCCTAAGCACTGTAAACCAGAAAAAAAAAAAATAGCATCTGGCAATATCTACAACCTTCTCTCAGCAGATAATAACCTCTCAAACTCAGTTTCTGCAGTCTGCCTTTCTACAGGGTAATGACTTGTCATTTGTTCTGTCTTATTTGTGGAGCATTGCACAAGCCTGTCTTTCTTCCATGAATATTTTAAAAAGCTGGATGGTTGCTTGGCAAAGGCCTGGGCTGGTGCCTGGCTATTGTGCAGTCTATGCCATGCTCTGCCACAAGCTTCCTGTGTGACCTTGATAAGTGCCTGTGCTGCTCCCATTTCTCAATTTTCCATCACTGCAGTGTGCATTTTCCTCCTTCTGTACCCTGTAAATTCCTTAAACTAGTAAATATCTCTCTAGATATTCATTCTTCATATATTCATCTCCATACAGGGCTTACTGCAGGTGTTGTTCAACTTTTCAGATGCTAGAAGGACTGTGATTAAATGAATAAAAAGAAATTTCTACTGTTGGTTTGTTGCTGCAATGCTTCAGATTATTTGCACATGATATAAATATATGTGTGTTTGTTTAGGCCTTGTTTGTAAGAGCCATTAAACTAGGATCAGGTAAGGAGAAAATAGTCAATGCTGTGAGCTGGTGAACATGGGGATGGGCTTGAAGGGTGAGTTTACAGAAGAGTGACTGGTAGAGATGGGATCCTCCAGTAAAAGTTAAGGAAACACAATCAGGAGAGCAGTAAGAACAGGGTGGATATTTTGCTAAGACTGGTGGAGGAAGATGGAAAAAGAGTGGACTGGGAGTGAAAATGTTGTTTAACTTTAGCCATTGCTGATAGTGATTCCTTATGAAGAAAAAAATGAGCAACCAGGACATGAGCATTTCCCTCAGACCCCAGGACATTCCTGGCCTGGAGAACTCAGAAGGATCTGGCTGTTTTTAACAGGGAAGCAAAGTCTGCATCTGTTTAAAATTTAGTTCCCATCTCTGACCTTTCTAAGAATTACAAGTGTGAGACTTCTGGCAAGAAACTTCCCTCCCTGCTACCAAAACAGAGCCACCAGCTTCCTCAGCAGACAGATCAGTCTGGTGCAGCAGTGATGGAAAAGCCATTGCTGAAATCCTGCCTTCAGCATGTTTAAAGAGGCTTCATCGAACAAAACCAGAAAGAAGAATCCTGAAAAGGCTAATATTTCTATTAAATGGCAAAATTTTCATTATTAATGGTAGAGCCATTCACAGTGCATGTATATGGGATGCATTTAAGGAACATATTATCTATACATTGAAAAGTCACTCAGAGTGTTATGGAAAAAGAGCATCTACAGATAACATTGGCACAAGCAAAGCTGTGAGCACTTAGCTGCTTATCTCTGCTTAAGTGTCCTCTTAGAAACACACATCTTCATATCCCTCTTAATTTACAGAGGTTAGGTATGAATGAAATTTGCACCCCATTTGATTATCCCAAATACTGAACTAGACTCTTTTGCTAGCTCCTTGGTTGAAGTAGATGTTTCTGCCTGTCAGATGTAGACCCCTTCTGAACAGATGTTGCTAGTGCTCTGGCCCATGTTTTGCCATAGTTATGTAGTTTGTGTGTTTTGCCTTGATGAAAGTGTAGGATTTGTCCTTTGGGGTCAATGCAACATTTATGGTTTCCAAATGGACCTTTGTAGTTAAATCTTAGAGAAGTAATTCATTGCAGAGGAATTGTACACAGTTAAGCTTTGTCTAGTAGGAAAATATGCACTATGTGTATTCATAACAAGAATTTGAGGGCAAAATTCTTTAGTCTGAGCCACAAAATGCAGCGAGAAGGTGTTCTGGAGATGTACTGTGGCCAGCAGCTTGAGTGCAATTATGTGATATGGTCGCTTTGATGGTAAAGCTATCTTCAGATGTTCCAGTGAAATAGAAACATCCCTAATACAGTGCTTAATAATTTAATTTTCCACTAAAATATGTGTGTCCTTCAAAGATGCCTTCTTGTTGAAACAACTTTGTTAGGGACCAACATTACGACAAGGTGTAATGTGAATATTCTGTGTGGCTCAGAGGAGAGTTTTGCCAAGCTGGATGAGCCGAGGGGCACGGCGTGTCCACAAGAGAAAGATGAAAATAGCTGCAGTGTTTGCAAACCAGAGTTTGATGGGTTTGACACTTTACACCAGCAGCACTTGGGAATCAGAGAGGGCTCCTGGAGCTGAGTGTTACATGAACCTGAGCAGTGTGAATGTCACAGGAATAGGGACGGTTTGGGAACCAGTGTTTGCTCTTAATTCAGTCTCCAGGCTTTGTCTGACACAACTGGAGTCCATGTACTGGCGCACTCAGGACTGTCCTTCCCCACTCTCTCTTTCCCTTTTCTCCAGATAAGAGCACAGCACACATTATTCTAAGGAAATGACAGCGATATTAATCACCAATTAATCAGGATCTCTAACAAAGGCCCTGCTGTTTTGAATATTCATATTGCCATGGCATTAGGAATGTCAGGATTGCCATTGTTCCTCAGAGAGTGACACATCCCTGCTCCTCCCGCTCGGCATGGCTGGGATGCAGCCCCGAGGAGAGCCAGTCACAGTTCCCTCTCCAGCACAGAGACATGAAATGACTTGGCCAGATCACATGGGATCCCAAGGAGAGGCAGGAAAGGAACGCAGGTCTTCTTAATCCTGGCACAGGGAGGGAACTTTGTTTCTTATAAACAAAATAATTCACATACCTGACATGAAAGGATGTATGGAGGTGATGAATGTATGCGTGAGTACATGGGCACCAAGGTAATACACTTATAACATTTGTGAGATGTATCATATTAGATGTGTAACTCATTCAGACTTGGCCAGAAAGAGCTACTGTAGTGTTGGCTGAACAAATTTATGCAAATCAGTCACTGATTAAATTAATAACATTTGGAATATTCTTCAGGCAAATCAAATGCTTGTGGAACTGTTGGTCCCAGAGCTCCAACCTAGAAAATAGGTTATGATGGGAAATCGGGTCTTAACACAGGAGGAAAATGTATGAAGAGGGAACTGTCTGTTGTTCATCTCCCCACCACCACCCCAAGGTCATTCTTGGCTTAGACCACCAGGATTAGCCTTTCTTGCACAGCTTGTACTCAGCTTGAGGAGTTTGTTGCTTTTGAAGGCTGTGAAGACAAGGAGTGCCAGCAGAGCCAGGGATTACACAAATTCATAAACAAAAGGTGCAAGCAGGGATGTGCCCTCTAATGTCACAAGTTGGAACATGGAAAATTCCCGTTAGATATAAGGCCAAAAAATTTTTTACCATGACAGTGGTCAAATATAGCACAAGTCACCCAGAGCGGCTGTGGGATTTCCCATCCCCAGAGATGTTGAAGGCTGGACTGAACAAGTCCCTGAGCAATTTGATCTCAGTCCAACTCAAAGTTTGACTGAGTTGTCCCAGAAGTGCCTCCCAGCCTATTTATTCCTTGGTTCTTTAAGCAAATTACCAGCTCTTCTTTTTACTCCTCTCTTTCTTCCTTCTCCTCCCCACTGCCTTGCTTTCTCCCTAACGTGGCTGGTCCTGCAGGGGATGGGTCTCCCCTCTTGCCCAGAAGCCCTCAGCCTGTAGACCTCAGGATTCCCATAATACTCTCAGGGCTCATGTCTTTTAAGGCTAGCATTTTTGCACTTCTCTCTGGAGACTTTCCCATCCCAGGCCCTTGGAACAGAAATTGGTTTCCTCAGGCAGCAGGTCCATGGTGGGAACCTCCAGGATTATTATGAAGGGCTGGCCCAGCCCTGCCACCAAATGGTGATTTCCATGGTCGTGGCACACCAACCTCCCAACATTCATCATGCTGCTGCATTTTACTTGGCCCATGTGCCTATAACGAAATTTTGCCTGGGCGTCAAGGAAAAGAAAAGAAAAGAAAAGAAAAGAAAAGAAAAGAAAAGAAAAGAAAAGAAAAGAAAAGAAAAGAAAAGAAAAGAAAAGAAAAGAAAAGAAAAGAAAAGAAAAGAAAAGAAAAGAAAAGAAAAGAAAAGAAAAGAAAAGAAAAGAAAAGAAAAGAAAAGAAAAGAAGAAAAGAAAAGAAAAGAAAAGAAAAAAAAAGGGAAAAGGGAAAGGGAAAGGGAAAGGGAAAGGAAAAGGGGAAAGGAAAGGAAAGGGAAAGGAAAGGAAAGGGAAAGGAAAGGGAAAGGGAAAGGTCTCCCCTCTTGCCCAGAAACCCTCAGCCTGTAGACCTCAGGATTCCCATAATGCTCTCAGGGCTCATGTCTTTTAAGGCTAGCATTTTGCACTTCTCTCTGGAGACTTTCCCTTGAGCCCTTGGAGACAGAAATTGGTTTCCTCCAGGCAGCAGGTCCATGGGAACCTCCAGGATTATTATGAAAGGCTGGCCCAGCCCCTGCCACCAAATGGTGATTTCCATGGTCGTGGCACACCAACCTCCAACATTCATCATGCTGCTGCATTTTACTTGCCCATGTGCCTATAATGAAAATTTTGCCTGGGCCGGAAAGAAAAGAAAAGAAAAGAAAAGAAAAGAAAAGAAAAGAAAAGAAAAGAAAAGAAAAAAAGAAAAGAAAGAAAGAAAGAAAGAAAGAAAAGAAAAAAGAAAAGAAAGAAAGAAAGAAAAGAAAGAAAGAAAGAAAGAAAAGAAAGAAAAGAAAAGAAAAGAAAAGAAAAAGAAAAGAAAAGAAAAGAAAAGAAAAGAAAAGAAAGAAAAGAAAAAGGAAAAAAAGGGAAAGGGAAAGGGAAAGGGAAAGGGAAAGGGAAAGGGAAAGGGGGAAAGGAAAGGGAAAGGGAAAGGGAAAGGGAAAGGGAAAGGGAAAGGAAAGGGAAAGGAAGGGAAAGGAAGGAAGGGAAAGGGAAAGGGAAGGGAAAGGGAAGGGAAAGGAAAGGAAAGGAAAGGAAAGGAAAGGAAAGGAAAGGAAAGGAAAGGAAAGGAAAGGAAAGGAAAGGAAAGGAAAGGAAAGGAAAGGAAAGGAAAGGAAAGGAAAGGAAAGGAAAGGAAAGGAAAGGAATATTTTGGCCCAGCTCACCAACTGCCTAACACTTTAAAAAGTGGGAATGTACTCAACTTAAGCTGGTTTTGGTCTCTGCACAGCAAATGCTTGGCTTAGCTGGCCTGTCAATGCTCGTTTATGTGGAAATGAAGAGGCAATGACAGCGTGAGATGCATCAACGGGAAAGACGACACTGGATTTCAAGTGCCTGTGCTAGAACTGGGAGGCTGTTCTGATGTTTTGTGCCTCTTCCTGCCCTGAAGTATTTCAAACACTCACGTCTTGTTTGCTGAACACTCTGAACAATACACGTGTAGTTACAGATTGATATCATAAATCATCTAAAGAACAAGATGGTCTTTCAGAACAGAAAGGACAATTTTAAGGAAGTTTATTTTTTAAATGGTAATATTTATCCTCTTAGTACTTCAGAAAGAAAAAAAAACTGTCAGCTGTTGGGCCTGAAAACCACCTGGAAAACATTTTTAAAAGCCTGTATTCTGTCTTTACCATTGTATGTTTCTGTATCTGTTTGAATGTACATGTATATATATGCATGTATATGTATACATAAAAAAAATTAAAGTAGGTAGGACCAAACTCCACGAGCCAAGTGAAATCCAAAGCTCCAACTTTATTTTAGATAAATGCACATTTTTGAGCCAGTGGAGCTATGAAGCTAAACAGGAACAGACAGGATAAGCAGTGATGGAAGCAGGGTCTCTCCTTCAGAGGCTGTGCTGGAATGGCTGTGCTGGCAGAGACCCCAGATGTGGCTGTGTGTACACTAATGGCAGGATCTCTATCTGATACAGCTCTGCTGTGTCCCCTGGTAATGCAAGCTGGGTCAGCAACATAAATCTTGGAAGGTCCTACTGAATGTTGATGTTCTATCTCAGGAAGGTTTCCAGAGTTTGTTCAGAGCAGTATTGAAAACCTGAAAATTCAAAATTGCTGTAAAGCAAACCTTTGGGAAAAAAACCACAAACAAACATGAGGCTGTTTGATTTAAAATCAATCTTTTGATCTGATTAATTTTTATTTTTCAGTGTTTCCATTTTGCACTACATTTTACAACTACTTTCTTACATTATGATCCATGTTACAGTAGGATATAAAAATGAGAAGTTGTTCTATGGTGGAAATTGAAAAGTACTTTATTCTCAAAAGGTGGGATAGGAAGTTTCAACAAGTTTTCTGCTTGATTTTACAAATTTTCCAGTTTTAAATAGAAACAATTAGTCTTATTTCCATTTTTTCTCCAATTCCCTGGCCCAATTTTAAAATATTAAATAATTAGAGAGCAAAATACATACTTGATGGCCAGAAGCTCCCTGTAAACAAATCCTGCTTCTAAATTAACTACAGTCCTTCTCTTGATCAGAGAGGACAAATTCTCATTGTAGGGCATTGCCAATGGGTGCAACAGACTCCCTAAAGCTTGAATCTGGTAAATCATGATCAGATAATTTTTGAAAGACTTGCTTTAAATCAGCTAAAAACTATGAGGGCAGATTCGGGAACAGTGAAATGAAATTGCATGCCCTGTGTAAATGATCAGAAATATCTTTCTGGCCCTTTAGCAGGCATTGATTTTGATTCAGTTCTGAGTTCAGTAGAAGGGGATGTGTACAGTGATGTGCTGTTTACCTGTTCTCCATCTGACAAGCAGCTCTGTTTCAGAAGCCTCCCTGACACACTCAGCACAGGCTGCCTGCAAGCTGTATTTTTCATTTACTCAGCTGTGTTACTTACACACATTCTGTGGATCAACTTAATTACCCAAGTATTGCAAGTGGGGCCACTAAACACAGCAAGGGCCCAGCAGCTGGAATATGAAGTGGCAGCTGGAATATGAACTGAAAGAGGTGTTGTGACAGCTCACAGCTCCCACAGGCAGTCAGGGAAAGGTGATGTCCTCTCACTTCACACTGGCCTCTGTTTCTGTGCAAGTGATAAATTGGGGATGAATGTTTGCTCTCTGCCATGAAGAGAACAGAGGAAGTGATTATCATCACTGCTCCCTTCCAAATAATAATGAAAATATCCTCTTCATTTTCATGGACTCTTCAGTATTTGATCACCTGCTCCTCTTGAGCAAAGTGTCCTCTTCCCAGAGACACATCACCTGATTTTCTAGACCTTCCAAAGGCTGGGCTTGGCTCCAGCTCTCCTGTGCACATGGACAAGTGTCTTCTTGGTACAAAGAGGTCCTGACTTATAAGGTCTCTGCTCTGAAAGGTTTTGTTGCAAAGCAGTTGTTCAGCAATGAATCAGAGACAGAGAAGAAATGATGATGCTCAGTCTCACTCATCCTCTACTGTAGATGGCCAAATTCAGATCAGGGCAGAAAAAAAAAAAAAAAAAAAAAAAAAAAAAAAAAAAAAAAAAAAAAACATAAAAACCTCCCCAGCCCAAATTGAAAAACTAATTAAGGCAGCTATCTTTCCTAATAAGTTAAATGAGAGAGAGAAGTCAGATGTCTTTCTCTGTCACATCCATCTTTACCCCTTCCCAGACATTGTTATCAGTCACTGAAGTCCTGAGCCTTTGAACTGGGTCCAGCTGTGGTCCTGCTTCAGGGAGCTGTAGGTTAGTACACAAAACCTGCATGGTTGGACAGGATTTCTATGCTGGTACTTAGTAAGATGGTCAAGTGCTGAACCTGGTGTTTTCCTCAACCCTTTCCACACACTCCTCTTGATGGCTGCTCCCAGCAGGGTCACAGCTGCTAGGTGGGAATGAGTGAAGCTCCCTGCTCTCTCCCAAAGGCTATGCTCTGCTCCTGAAGGGTTCTCCAGGCTTCCACTGCAATCTGGGCATGGGGAAGAAATGAGAGGAGGCAAAGAACTACTGAGAAGAAGGAGGAATGAGAAGAGTGCCCTGAGTCACTGAGCAAACAGACCAGTGGCATCCAGGCAGGCTGCCCTTGTGTGGTTCCAATCCTGTGCCCAAAGAGCCTTGGCTATCCCAGGCCTTGGCTGTGGTGGGGGCAGGGGAGAGAGGGAGGGGACAGAGGCAATAGTTTTGCAAGGACATAATGATCTTGAGCAATTTCTGTGCAGGTATAAACATGATTTCCTGCAGCACTGCTTGGCACAAATGTCTCCTCACTCAAACAGGACTGAATGCATTTGTTTACAGTGTTTGATGCAAGGAAAACTTCTGACATATGTTTTATTTATGAGGTGTCCTAACACAGTGATACTTTTTGTGTGCATGAGGTAGGGAGGGAATTGGTTGCCTCTCCATGGCTCCTAATTTGAATGGCTGAGGATTGTGTTTATAGAAATGTGTGGAGGGATGTCTTAAAAGCTATGCAGACCTGGGCTGTGTAAGATGGTCAATAAAAGTAAAGTGTCAACTACTGAGGATATTCACAGACTCTACAGCTTTCCCCAGTGCTCATCTGCCCCTTAGAGATGCTTAAAAAACAGCAAAGGTGGTTCTGGAATCAGGAGGAGAGAGTCCAAAAGATCTCAGTCCCTCTGAGCAGATGCTATAGGAATTTGTGGCAGATGGAGAGACCAGTGGAAGGGGAAATGCCAGTGACCTCCTAAAGCAGGAGAGCACAAGGACAGAAGCAGCAGCATGGATAGGACAATCCCCTTGCTCTCATTGATGCCTGAGACAGCAGAATGAGCCCACCAAGGAGAGGTCTGGGCAAGCTGACATCCTCCAGACTGAGAGCAGCCTCAACATTTTCCAGTGGTTGAACTCGCTCAATCTGTTCCTTCTCTTTTCAGCTGGACATGGTGGACAACTGATGTGAGTGCAGGGGGCTGAGGTGTCACTCTGGAATGGAAGATGTAGTGGACAAATTCATCAAAACATGAGAAGGGGTCTACCAATACAGTCTCAGACATATCTTGTTCTGAAACCTCATTCTTGGCCTTTATCTACTGTTTGTGGAGATGGTAAAAAAGATAAAAGTATGGTAGATGCATGTGTTCCTGGAATATTGCTTTCCTCTGGGATTATAGGGCACTCCTATTTCCTGGGCCAGGACTTGTACCCACAAAGCCCTCAGTAATTTCTTGTGTTGTGATCTGGCAGGGATGTCTGAACTCTCTGACACCCTGCTGCAAGGACTCCCAAGAACTGTGTGAGGAGAGGACTGATGGGGCAGAGGGGCAGGGAGCCCTTGGCACAGGGGCTGGAGGATGTTTGTCCTGACAATGCCCTTTCTAGAGGCTGAGGAGATGGAGAGTGCTTGGTCCAGGCAGGTGGAACAGGCAGTAAAGGGGCAGAAACAGATGAGGAGGGAAAGCAGGTCAGAGGGAGAGCCCTGGTACAAGGTAGGAGCCAGAAGCCAGTGAGACTGACACTGACCACAAGGAAAAAAACAAAGAGTCTTGGTGAAGACTCTGAAACTGGGATTCATTGCCTACTAGGACAGGAAATAGCAGAAACATGAGGAAGAGATAAACCACTCAGACAAGGAGCTGGGAGAGGAGCAGCTGGGATTGTTTGGGGCAGAGTGCAGGCAAGAACTGCAGACAGTGGCATAAGCCTCCAACACTGAGCAATGTGCTGCTCCAAAGTGAGTCATTTAAAGGCAGTTTGAGTGCATCTGCCCTGCAGTTACTTCAGTGAATGCAAGGAATTACTAGATTTGCTGGCATGGGCCTTTCTGCACAGGGCAGGTTACTATAGCACTGTTTACTTTTATGGCAAACAAACTTTCCCAGTGCAAGTTACCTTGGGGACAAGCCTCCCCACTGAGCAATAATGATATTAGAGCTCAGCCCATGTTTGAGCCTTTCCTTAGTCTCTATTCCTGGGAGGATTTGATGGGAAGAGGCTTTAATAATCACTTTAGGAAAGAAAAAAACGTACCTATAGCTTCCTGCTGACTAAAGTGTTAGAGCTGGATGGGGTTTCTCTTTCTATTCATGCAAACAGCTGGGATTTACCAAGAGTTTTGGCCCAGCTGAATGCAAACACATTCTGTGTAGGGATGTTGTGTAGAAGACAGATATGGGAGGTTGAAGATGATGATGAAAAGGCTAAACAAGATTTTGAAATTTCATTGTTTCATTTGGAAACACCTTTTTTTCACTCCATTCTCAGCCTCTTTTCATAGTTTTCTCCTCCCAAGTTTTTCTTAAGAGCTTAAGCAATTTGCAAAGAAATTGAGCACTTTCTTTGCAGAAGATCTAAGAAGTCCAAAGTTAATTTTTCTTCCATCTCACTAAAAAAAAAACCAAACACACACACACAAAAACCCAAAACAATTAGTAACAAGGAATATTCTATGTAATATAAGTGGTGGAAATGAAGCCTGGTGCATGGGAGGCAGCCTGGAGCTGAGCCCTTGGGAAGTGCTGCAGGGAGCTGGAAATGACCATGATCCTTGGGAAGAAGAAGCAAGATATGTGCATGCCACCACTGGGTCAGGGTGGGGAAGGAAGCATCTGGGCATCTGGTCCCTCCCTTCTCTCACACACAGGTCCATTTGCTACAACTCTTGCTTGCTGAGTGTAAAATCCACCCTGACCTGGCTGTGGGTGTAAAGCACGAGACACTGGCTGGTCTATGTATACTTTCCTGCAGGAAATATCAAAGTCATTTCCTCTGCAGTGTGTCTTCACCAAATTAACTGAAGCAATGTCTGCAGTGACGTGGTGAGGAGGAGAAGTCTCTGGCTGCCACCACAGCTGAGTGTCAGATCCCTAAAGGTAAGGGCTAATTGCATTGGCTTCCCTGCTGCAAAGACCTCCCTTTGCCCAGCAAGCACTGAACTCTTTTTCCCATGGGATATCCCAGTCTCTGAGTCATCCTATCCACAGAATTCAGGGCAAAATTCAGCCTTTCACATCCTGCTTTTTACTTGAAGGAAACAAGAAGAGACAGGTCTGCCAAGAGGGTCCCAACACTTGGGGACTGCTGTGAGCCCCCAGTGGAACTCATGGGGATGTGGGTGACATCTGCCCAGGAATTCAGATGGCTTCTTTGACTTATCTGCATGTATCAGAGGACACAGAGAGGCACTTGAGTTTCCAGACAGGTTTCTTGCTTGTAACACATCAGCTGGTGGTGGTGGGTGCTGGCAGGGCCATTGGAGCCAGCCCAGGGTGTGATGATCCCTCTGGACCTCAGCAGGATGCACTGCAGCTTGCTTTTGGCCTCAACCTAAAGTGCTTTGGCTTCCAAGTCACTTCTAACTGTTGGCCTGAATTCATCTGGAAGGAGCTCTGCTTTGCTTTACAGTTTTTAGGTAGCTCATTGACTGATATTAAATCCCCTTTCCCTATTGTTTTTTAGGCTGGCATTAGTAGGAAGAGCGTGTCAGGTGATAGGAAAAGGATTGCCATGCAAAATAATTCTCTCCCTGAATTCACTTGAAGATTTGGAGACATTTTAGCATCCAGGTACAAATGTGACAGAATCCTGTTGGACACAGCACTTTTTGTTGATTTTTTTCCAGCCACAGGGACAAAAGACAAATTTACTTTCCATCAGTATCACAGTGTTCTGCAAATTCTATCATCAACACCCTATGTTATTCAAAAATAGTAAAGGCCTTGTCTTTAGAACAAGCCACAAGAAAATGTATTTTGGAGTTATAAAGTAAAGGAATTCTCCTTTGACATGCTGAAAGCCCAGAGTAAGACTGGTTTACTGAGGGCTTGGTTCAGTTTCAGTTTTTTTCCATAGGCCAGTCTGTCTCCCTAGAGGGTACATGAGCCATAGTTAAAATCTGAGTTGTGCAGTGTAGCCCATGGCTCCAGTAGCTGCTCAGGGATTTTGCAGCTGTTCCCCAGCAGAGATGTGTAATAACTGTGCAGTAACACACACGTATTTTCTTTCATGGTGGATGTTAATTTATGAGCTTGCTTAGAGCTTTAACACTCAGCTGGTTTACTCTGCACCTTTTTGTGTTATACATAGCATTTTGTGAACCAGAACAGCAACTGGATACGGGGTTGCCTCAAATCCTCAGCAAGGTCTGCCACTCAGAAATTCCACCCTAAACCCAGCCAGGTCTTTTGTCACAGAGTATTATTAGTTCCCTCTAAAAGGTCCTGAGGGTCACAAAGTACTTTTTCAAAAAAGCAACCAAACTCCTCTCAGATGGGAGGGAGAAAATGTGATGGGGCTTATTTCTGGTGAGAAGATGCAGACTGAGTTGAGTACAGGACACCTTTTCTCATACTATACAACACATCTGCAGTTCTGAAAAGTCCTTCTCACATTTTATCTGGCTCAACATTACTAATATTAAGAAACCATTTATTTGCTGCAGGGTCGAGGTCACATCACATGGAAAGCTGACAATTTCCCTGCAACTACAGCCTTCTGAGAGGGAGCATGAAAAACAGGCTTCATGCAACCAGTGCTCTGCAAAATGGGTGCTTGGGCACTCCCCCAGAGGGATGGAAGGAAGAACCAAGGTTTATGTGGTTCTACCAGTGCAGCAAAAGGGGATTCCCATGCAGTAGGTGGGCATCCTACTCACTGGGCTGTGGCATACAGGTAACATCCAGTCCCTGCTTCCCTATCCTACCCACACATCCAAAACAGTCTTCAACACCATCCCTCCAAATTATCATTGTATTTTCCAGTAAAAGAAGTCTTCAAGTAGTCCCAGGTGAAACAGATAACTAGGACTGAAATAAATGTTTTACTTGGTCTTTTTAAAGCTTTACTGGCTTTCTGAAACACACAGCAAACCGAAAGAAAACCTCAGGTTTTTTGAAGCATGGTTTAAGCATGTGGTTAACTTCCCCTGGTTTCTAAAGGTACTTTTTACAATACTTGGAGGTAAACTCATGCCCAAGTGATTCATTGAATGAATTCCCCCTGTTCTCTGAGCACAGGGAGAAAACCATGGCAGAGAAGTGCTAAGGGATCCTTCCTGGGCTTCAGCTGGAGCAGCCGCTCAGAGCTCTATTTCCAAACCAGACAAATCTCCTGAAGGTGTTCTGACATGTATTGTAAGAGTAAATAAATAATCACATGGCACTTTATTCCACCACCAGAGCTCTCTTAGCATGGGATACCAGTGGATCTGGATGAAGCCAATTCTAATTACAGATAAAAGGTTTGATGCATGAAAAGAACCTGGTATTTACACCCAATTATCTGAGGGAGGAGAGATAGGGATGTGCTTCCTTTTATCATTTTCATTAAATTTCTTTTGAAATTAAAAGACTCCTTGAGTTTCTGAAGATGCAACAGTCTTTTCAACTCTCTGTCAGTGAGATACAGGTTGTTTTCCACAATGTGTTGTGCAAGTTCAGACGGAGGGATCTCTCCCTCCTCCCTTGATTCCAGTACAGCATTGCATGATGTTTGCTCATCCAGCTGCTTCTTTAATGTCCCTTGCTGAAGTTTGAACTCCTGGAGCTCATAGCATTTCATGTATTTCAGGTCTGAGGCACTCTGTAAACTCCCTCTGCCTTCCCATCACCTGAAGAAAATCACTTTGAGTGAAGGAAACCTCCAAGCTTTTGGGGTTCATTAGGGAGGGGTAACACCAGCCCACTGAATACTAACAGAAGGCAGCTGGACCTACTGGTGCCATTTTACCACAGAGAACCCTCAGAGTGAACAGAGAGAAGGGAGGGGAAGCAGTCAGGTGGATGTGTTACCCCAAAGAATGCAGCTCTCAGGAACTGGGCAGAGCAGGACCTTGACAGCTCCACTGCTGCTTGGAGTCCAGAAGATTTGGTATTTGTGACTCTTCTCCTCCCTCCCTCCCTTCTGGGCACTCTGAGCCCAGCCTCTTTTCTTGGTCTCAGAATAGATCACTTACTTCTCTTCATTTCTCCATCTGCAAATTGGAGGTGATGTGCGTAAAGCCCCCTGAAATCCTCTGCAGGGAGGTGCCACAGAGTGGAAAGTATTAGCTATCAGTATCCTTGTTAATATTCTGCTCAACTCTGAGTGAAGTCACATAATCCTGTGTTTGGGTCATCACTATTTGTTGCTATGGAAATGTGTGTTATCAGATACTGCAAATTCAGTGTCTGAGGACATCTGAGGAGGGGGAAAATCCTTTGTTTGAAGAAACACTTGTGTCAGTGGCAGGAACTTTGCAAGGAAGAAGGGAATTCACCTATTTCTTTTGTTCTGCATAAATTTCTGGAATGAGTCAACACGAGCTCCCCATGCTCAGCTCCTGGAGGCTGGTGTCTCTTACCCTATGCACAATTCCTAAAGGACTGCACGTGCTGGGTGAATTTGTGAATGCATCTGGTGGGATCATTAACACCAGAGCAGAAGACAAATGCAAAGTATGTGCTTGGCCATAGGGGTGAACGTGAGCTGCTTAAGACTGTGTGCCATAATAGACATGGAAAGTCTTACGAGGGAAGATCAATATCCCCCCACCTCTCTGGTAAGGGATTAAGGCAGTTGGTCTTGCAGGAATATTCATAGAGTGTAAGGCCAAAAGGGACACTTGGGTCACCTAGGCCAGCCTCCTGAATGCTGCAGGTCATGGTGTTTCTCCCACTGAGCCCTATAACTTTATGTTGAGGCTGCAGCAAAGCTTCCAGATGGAAAAAAGAGACAGAGACCAGCAACTCCCTGCCCAGTTTGTCCCAGTGAATGAACACTCTCACTAGTAAGAGTGGGTGCAGATCAAACCATGCATGCTGCAGTGGGGTCAAACACAGAAATTGGATGTGCACTGCAGCTTCCTGATCTGAGCTGGTGGGGCTACAACACCCTGTGCCTCAGTCCCTCCTGGCTCCAAACCTCTGCAGGAATGTGCCATTTCCCTGGAAATGTGCTTACTTACCAATTGTCCACATAGTCTTCTTTGAGTGAAATCAAACAGGCTTTTTGGGAAATTCCTGCTCATTTCTATAGTTCTCTACTGCACCTGTGCAAAATCTGACAACATTTTTATATCTACAGCTGCCCAAGGCATGCAGGTGCTCACTGCCTGCCAAGTGCATTGAGTCTATAGATATAAAACCCCCCTCTTTGGATATACTCAGCATCACTTTCATTTCCAAACCTTTCTGCCAGGTTCCCTGAGCAAGAACTGTTGCAAGAGAAAACAAGGTTCAGGTTTTGATAATGTCTCCATTTGAGGTATTTCATGGCCATGCTCTTACCTCATGCCTAAAGATGAAACACAAGTCCTGCCTTTATTTCTCTTTGGGTCTCTGTATTGAGCACATTCCAAATCCTTTACCAGTTTTTCACAGTGTTTTCCTCCCTGCCTCATAGAAAGCTGGTTTCAGGTTGAAAGCAGGAAGAAAGGTACCAAAGATCAAGCAGGCCAGGCTGACTTTTTAAAATTAAGATCTTTATTTTCAGCTATTCAAGCAGGTTTTAAAAGCTCAGTGATACTTGGGGAGGGGGTGCAGTCATGGGCAGCCAGGGCTGATAAGAATCATTGCCTAAACATTACATATATATCTTTTTAGCAGGTAAATACCTGTATTCAGCACTAACAAAGGCTCTTGCAGTGAGAAATGGCCACCCCATGAAAAAAATGTACATGTGCTTTTAGGCATGTATGTATTTATGTGGACATAAACACACACACATGTGTTCATATACATATATGCATATATAGTTGCTAATGTTTTTCTATGACAAGTGTTTAATACATTTACACTAAATTTTCCATATTTAGTGGAAAGTTCTAGTGACAGACTTACTAAAGAAAGAAATATATGTTGTAGGGTAATTGTATATTATGCTCTATAAATTCCCTGTCTGCTAAGAAAGATGATACAGCTTTTATTTTGTCCAAGTTTCAGATTTACAGCTCCAAAAGTAAAGATAAGGCTGGGAATCTGAACAGCAGCTTGCTATTTCTGCATCTCTACTACCATGGTGATTTTTGCCATCAGAACTGAAACTACCAATTACAGGGCTGAATCTTGAAACAAGACAGGATATACTTTGCTTTTCCACCCAAATCAGCAGAACCTGCAAAGCTCTTGGTACTTGTAATTAACATTAACACACTTCAAGTCACATTTAAAAATCAAGAAGACACCCAGAACTGCCTAAGATGTTGCTCATCATGAGCAGAAATGGCAAACTTAGATCATGTTTGCAGGAAACCATTTTTGGACAGTTTCCACTGCTATTAGGAATTACTTCAGTGCCTGTGACATTGTTACCTCCTTCCACAGGCTGACAGTATTCAGTACAGACATTGCAGACAGGGAAAATACTGGTGGGGAAAACCAGTGTCTGTTTTCCCATGTGTGATGGGAGAATGCAGGTGCTACATATTTTCCAGCCTGGCAAGTTGTTCTTCACAAACCTCAGCTCTTCTCTTTGCTTAAGCACAGACCGCAATTCTGACCTTGCAGGATGGTTTAGCAAGAATTATACAGACTTAAATGCTAGGACTGTTGCAGGTAAAAACCCCAAATAGACCTATAATAACACACAACAGAGTGCCATATAATTTTAGAAATATTTAATACATCCAAATTCTGTATGTGCTAGCCTCAATACATGCCACTCCTTACTAAAACTCTACTTAACTAAAAAGAAGCTACAATTTTGCAGCTTTGCTTCATGCAATGTCTTTAGTCAGGATTTGCAAATGTGTCTATCATTCTTTTGCCCTCCAGGTCAACTTTTGATAATTTTGGCTGCTTGCAACAAACACTTGGCAGGACAGCACTCAGATATGCTGCCCTCCTATTGTTTCTGTAAATTCTTGTCTCTGCTTTAGAGAGAAACCTCATTAGCTTGCAGGGAAAAGCAGCAAAAGTACCTCAACCCCAGCAGGCACAAAGGGTGCCTACAGATGTTGTAGCAGCCCTGGCACAGCTGCACCTCGTGTTTTATTGGGCTCTGGAGTCTCCAGTCACAAGACAGGCAACCCCAGCCAGCTCTGCTCTGCCTCTTTGTTTGTTCTTGGAGTTACTTGTTTTCAAACCTCACTAGGTACACATCAGATACCAGCATGAGAACCTCAGCCCACAGCCCAGGAGTTAGGAACCACATCAGCAAGACACTCTGCTTTCACTCACACATCTCCTCTGAACTCCAGCCAGTCTGAGCCCAACACAGCATTTCTGCAGATCAGCCCTGACCCTGCTGGGCTTTGTCATCAGCCATCTCCCACCTGGGTTTCTGCAAACCCTTTGATGGCAGCAAGTGCCAGGGACCATCAGCACAAACCAAGGGGCTGCCATGCACTGGAGAGCCCTGCTGGGTGCTGCCAGCTGCACTGCAGGCTGTTGCTAAACCCTGCACTGCCCTTGGGTAAGGAGTTTACTCAATCTGTAGTTGATTAGGACACCTCCAGGGCACATTCAAAGGGATATATGTGTTAGGGCACAACAACAAACACAGTTTTTAATCTTAGGCTGGGCTGGGCAGGAAGCACTTAGAATCATAAGATTGTTAAGGTTGCAAAAGACCTCTAAGATGATCACACAACACTGCCAAGTCCACCAGTAAACCATGTCACTGAGTGCCACATCTACACATCACTGAAATGCCTCCAGGGATGGTAACTCAACTATTTCCCCTGGACAGCCTCTTCCTGTGCCTGACCAACCTTTCAGTAAAGAAATTTTTCCTGGCATCCAATGCATGCACGACTTAAGGCTGTTTCCCCTTGTCCATCACTTTTCACCCTGGAGAAGAGGTGACTCCTTGCTACAACCTCAGGGAGTTGTAGAGAGGGATAAGGTGCCCCCTGAACCTCCTTTTCTCCAGGCCAAACACCCCCAGCTTCCACAGCTGTTTCTCATGGGCCTTGTGCTTCCCCAGCTTTGTCACCCTGCTCTGGACATGCACACCTGGATCTCAGCAGAACAGAAAAACTCATACCCAGAGAGCACCATTACCTGACTCCTTTTTGGGAGTTGTCTTGTAGGACATTGCAGACCTCTTCTCCTGCCCAGCTGCCAAGAAATTCCTGCCCTGGCACTGCCCCATGGCCAGGTGCCATTGCCCTGGGGCTGTGTACACCAATATTTGCTGGCTTGGCTAATCCATGCAGTGGAAGAAATGCATGTGCTGGTGGTGTGCCTCATGTACTGCTGGATGTTTCCAGCCTGACTTTGGTCTGCTCTCTGCTTGTGTACAGACACCTGGGGATTTTCCAGCAAAAAACATGTGCCCTTTCTCTGCTTTTTGCTCTTTTTCATCACATTTAAATGATGCCAGGTAAAGTTTAAGGGTTTTAACCAAGCAAAACAAAAATGAAGATGAAATGAAGCCATGACTCCACAAGGTAAGGCTGATTGCATGTTTGCTACAGATACCTGAGGGCAAAGTTTTGGGTTTTGTTCATCTTGGCTGCTCCAGGATGCCACTCATTTCACACACAATTTCAGCAGTTCTGAATGATGACTTCTGATCACTAGTGACATTTTCTGCATCTCCCAGTAGGCTTGGGTTTCACCCTCCAGTTCCAGCCACTATTTCCTGGACTATTTTCCACTTGGAAGCAATTCTCCACCTCACCCAGCCGTGCCTTCCTGCTCCTTCCAGCCCCTCCATCTTGAAGCCTCAGCCCTTTCTGCCACATCTCACAAAGCTGTCTGTAGGGACAAGCTCCTTTCCCAGCCCTCTGCTCCACACCAGCAGTGCTTTCCAAGCCTCTTCCTTCCGTGCTCTTTTCTTAGGCTGGGCTCCCTTCTGCAGCTCCCCCCCCGCTCCCCTGCTCTCCAGCAAACCCAGCACTCCATTTCCTCCTGCTCCAGCAGCACAGCAGCTTCCTCTGGCCACGGCTGTCCCAGACACTCTGGCTCCACGGCACACCCTCCCCATGCACAAAAACACCAAACCAGGGCTTTGCTTTCCTAGTCAGAAATGCAGCTCAGCTCAGGCAGCTGTGCCACTGAGGAAACCTGCACTGCCAGCATGGACACCCCAGTCATGACCCTTCACTGCCAGGCTTCTGCTTGTGTCCCTATCATCCCTGTGCCTTGTAGAACACAGGATGATATTTTTTCAAACCAGATCTGATGTTTTGTTACAATGCAGATGCCCAGTGGTTTGCAGAGGGCACCAAAATTTTAATTGAGTCCATAGGAAAGCACTCTGCTTGGGTAGGAGACAAGAGACAAGGAAAATTCTTCCAGAGTTAGTGCCCCTGGGCAAGCTTGGCCCATTCCTGTAGGGAATGTGCTGGACAAACAGAGGCACATCTGTCCCAGGGAGCCCTGCTCACTCAGCTGCCCCCCAGGTGCCATGAGTCACCCTCCTGCACAGTCAGCTTGTGTGAGGAAGGGCAAATCCCTGCCTGAGAGCAGATCCTGTTGGAGCTTGATTGGATACAGGCCCCTGGGCAGAGCTGTCAGGGATGGGGACAGGACCTGGCCACCTCTGAGCCACCTTGCTGTGGCCAGTGTGGGGCTGCTCTTGCCAGTGAATCTGGGCCATCCCTGGCAGCCTGTGCCCAATCTGTGCCCAGGTGATTGCTGGCAAAGGGACAGCCAAGCTCTCAGTGCAGTTCTCTCCTCTGACACTGCCAGCTCCCAGGCAGATGTGTGTTTTTAGCTCTCATGAACTCAGGCTGGGAACAAGCTGCAACTTGGCAGAGACATGCAAAGGACATCCAGATGTTGCAGGAAGTTCTGTCAGGTGGGGTCAACCTAGGACTAATTCAGTGCTGGTAGGGGCCCTGGTGTTGCTGGCCTCCAGTCTCCCAAAAAGAAAGCTACTTTTAATTTCCAGGTGGCTTGTGGCCACCAAAACCACCAGGACCTTCCGTTCCCTGCTGTTGGAGTCTGAATGTCATTGGCCGAGGCCACTTTTAATACATTTAATTTTCTGCTGTGATTTAAACTAGAGAAGTTTTCTTGATTTCCTCCTTTCTAGGCAATGGTTGTGTAACAGTCCTGTCTTGAGAGACCTGCTGTGTTCCAGTCCAAAGCAGCTGTGCTGCAGTGGTGGATTTTGGTGATCCACATTGCTTAGGTGGAGTGTTTGTCATCTGTCTGGACACCCTTCAGTCTGGTGGGGGAACTCTATGATGATGATGAGTTAAATGCCTTGACCTCATTTGGAAATGTTACTGGGGAACATGTGCAGAACTTGGCTGGTGAGGGGGAGGGATAGTCAGCCTTTCTTTACATTTCTGTTCCCTTAAACTACATCTGCTCTGGCACATGCTACCTGGGAAGCCTGGCGTGGCTGCATGCTCTCCATCTCAAACAAACCCTGGGTCTGCCCACAGGAGGGAAGACTGCCTGGGGACGTGGTGCCAACAATGTCTAGAGATGCTTTCTGTGCAGAGGTGTGACAAGAAATGTCTGGCTCTTTCACAGAGGGGTGAAGGTGGAGCAACATGCAATCAGGAAAGCAATCTCACATCTCCTACCAGAGTGGCTTGTGCCAGGGCAGTGAGGGGACATGAAGACACCAGAGGGTGCAAAGGAGGATCAGTGAAGTGAGGCTGCAGATGGAAAATGAGCTTTGGGAGGCAGGATGCTCTTTGCTTGTCAGACAGGAGGCTGAGAAGTGATTTAATCATGGTGGGTGGGTGATTCCACTTGGAAGAGAACTGAACAAGGGGAACTGGAGGCACTTCTGAGTCTTGCTAGTGAGGATGCAACAAGAGCAAACAACATGGAGCAAGCCTGGCAAACCCAACCTTGCAGTAAGGGGTCCACCAACACCTCACCTTCCCACTTTGTTGTAACAAGGAAGGATAATTGTCTACATGATGTGCTTTGATCCAGCCACTGGCACTACTCCTCAGTGAAGTGAGTCTGTGCAACAGGGCAAACCTGTGTGGTGTGGGGAATACTCTGCCCTCTGATCCAACTCCTGCTCTCCCCCTTCCTGGACATTATGGAGAGGAAGGTCAGCTGCAATTTTCCTCAATGTGGTTATCACACACGTGGCTGAGTCTTCAGAATATGACAGGAATACAAGCTCATGGCTCCTGCAGGAGTAGGTGCATTCTCAGGGTATATTTTTTGCTCATTTACCACTTCCCTCTGAAGGTTCAGGACACTTCCAGTTTCCAATATGACAGTACAAAGTGACAGACTTTTACTTTGAAAGTTTTGAAAAATTTGCAAATTTGAAAACTGAAATGTTCCTGAAAACACACTTCTGCCTGTGTGATACCTGGCTGACTGGCCTTGCTGTCAGACCTCACATGCTCTCAGAGGGTGCACACAGATTGGTTTCTCCAGAAGGAAACAGAAGGAAATGCGTGTATGTCTGCAGAGGGTTGGATGATTCAGTGGGGAGTTCCCAGCAGCAGCCAGTGAAAAGATGCTGGGCTTACTGGAAATGCCCAGGTGTCATTTCCCCTGGAAAGAGTACGAGTGTAGGCGGCTGAGCTGGCAGGCTGGACTCACCAAAGCACAATCACCAAGCTGCTCTTTCTTTTGGACTCAGTTTGAACAACCCAGCAAAGCCAGACTTTGTGGCCTGTGTGGAAGACAAGCAGGGGCCTTTGCCAGCAGCTCAGTACTAAGCCAAAGGGAATAGAATAGAATAGAATAGAATAGAATAGAATAGAATAGAATAGAATAGAATAGAATAGAATAGAATAGAATAGAATAGAATAGAATAGAATAGAATAGAATAGAATAGAACTGTTCCATTGGAATGGACCAATGATGATCATCCAGCCCCAATGCCTGACCACTGCAGGGCTGATCAGAAGTTACAGCATGTTGTTAAGGGCATTGTCCAAATGTCTCTTTAAACACTGATAGCCTAGGGGCATGAAATACCTCTCAAGGAATCCTGTTCCAGTGTTTGACCACCCTCCTAGTAAAGAAATCTTTTTTAATGTCGAGTGAAATTCTTCTGGAGCAGCTTTGAACCATTCCCATGCACCCTATATCTTTGGATCCCAGGGAGAAGGGATCAGCACCTCCTTCTCCACCTCCCCTCCTCAGGGAGCTGCAGAGAGCAATGAGTTCACTCCTCAGTCACCTATTTTCCAAACTGGAAAAGCCCAAAATCCCCAGATGTTCTTCAAGGGACATTGTTTCCAGCCCTTTGACCAGCTTTGTTGCCCTGCTCTAGGTGCATTCAAGTACCTTAACAACTTTCTTAAATTTTGGAGCCCACAACAGCACATGGTTCTCAAAGTGAGGCTGCACCAATGCTAAATACAGAAGGATAATCCTCTCTGTTGATTCATGGATTACTTGTTGGGGAGAGGCTGAGGTGCTGCCATTACCTCCCTGTTCCAAGACAAGGACATTAGAGAAGAACATAATCTCTGAAAAATCGGGTGGGAGTGTGTGTTTGCATGCAACTGTGACAGCAAACACCCTTCTGACACTTCATAGCAGCAAGAGAAGGCCACAGAAATGAGGAACACAAAAGAATTTATTGCTGGGACTCCTAGATTTACTGCCTCATAACTGATTTTCTTATAAGCTGTTAATAGTATTCAAATGTCATGCACAAGCCTTTGTGCTTCAAGTCTTTAAGAAACTACTTATGTTCATTTTACACATTGTCTGGGAAATATTAAAAGTTACTAGTAAGAGTGTTAGCCACAATCATGCTAAACTTCTAGTCACAAACACTGCCAAGTCCTGGCCAAAAGGGTCGTGGACTGTTTTTGAGCAATAAGTGGAAGTGCAACAAGAAAAGTGGTGCAACAGTTGTACATGGCAGTGTTTCCACATCCCCTTTTGACACTAGACTGTAACTTGCTAAGAGTCAAAGTGAATACTCTGTTTGAGGTTCAAAACTGTTTTTATCCTCAGACCAGAGAACAAGAACCTTGATTTGTTTTGCCTTCCTCTATGGTAGTGAGTTGCAGGTTGCTGGTGGTGTCACAGAGGCACAACTCACCCAAGCCTTTTTCTGCCACTGCTGAGGATCAGTCCATTCCATTCCCAGATTCTGACTGAGACATTATATTCTGGAGAGGATTAAGGTATTTTGTGTGACCAAGTCACTGGATGCAGTACTCATGTGAAATCCAATGGTCTGTGATTGCCAAGCCAGGTAAGACAAACTAATGGCCCTTTCTGGTTTCCAGCTTCATCATGTGTTGTGTTCGTGCTGTTTTGTGGTTGGTGCCTGGAGCATGGTCACCTTTGGGGTGTGTGGAGGGGAAACCAGGGTGGGTCACTCTGAGGTGTCACAGCCAAGGAGATGTCCCCACAGGGAGGCTGTGGGAAAGCTCACCTCAAGGGGAAGGTGATGGGTGCAGCAAAAGGCAATGCCCTGATATTCTTCCAGGAGGGATCCTGACAGCCTGAGGGTGCTGTGCTTTGAAATCCCACTTGAGATTTCCCCTGGGTGAGCAGGATGGGTTTTCAGAGCTGTTCTCAAACTGCTCAAGAGCTCATGTATCTGCAGAGCATGTGATGGATTGTCTCTGCATGGAATTCCTACCAACACCTGCGATGTTTTCCAGGCATTTCTTTTTCCCAGGGCTGTCTCTCCTATCTCCTCTCCCATGCTGCAGCCATGGACCCATCCCCAGCTCCAAGTGAGCTGCTTTGGGAGGGGAAGCAGATCCCTGGGGCAGGATGTTGGGTAGCTCCCATCTCAGACAGCACCGTGACTGCTGATGTGCATCACTCACAGAGCACTGCTCACAAGGGAAACTTCCCACGTGTTCCTCTTGGCTCCTCTGTTCCCACTCACAGCAATTATGTGTCTGCTTTTTGGCCATCATTTGTGCTAAGCTGTTGTGCCTCAAGTGAGTGCTTATTAGCACTTCCTTCTCTGAAAAGGAGTGACTGCAAAATAAGCCAAGGGTCATTTCCCTTCCCTTGAGACCAGGAGACATCCTGGCTTTTAAATCAGGCTCCATAAATTTTAAGCTTTAGCATCTCATGTGTTTTGCCTAGAGAGGGGTGGAGGTTCCCCTGGAGAATGCAAGGAAAAAAACTCCTCCTGATGTGACAGTACATTGCTTGAGCAAGTCTTTTAAAGGCATCTGAGACAGCACAGACCAGTGAAAAAAGCAATCATTAATATACCAAGTGTGTGAAATGAATCAGAAGAAGTGGAAAAAGGAAGTGACCATTTTCTATTTCTTGCATCATCTTTACTTGCATATCATCCTGCAGGGTTGGGCATCAGCAGGTGGAGCTGCTAAATATCAGCCAACAAAAAATGCTGCCAGTAAATAAAATGCTGTTGTTGAAAGTCAACACAAATAGGCCATGCTATGTGTGGGGAATATAAATTTGTAGACTAAAAATGCTCTTAATATCTGTAGTGTTCACTATAAGTTCAGGGGGAAAAAAAAAAATTAAGACTAATATCAGAAGCTTGAAACATGTTCAAGTCCATAAAAATCCTAAATTTCCCAGCACATAAACTGCCTTCTCAATACTACCTATGGGTTTCTCTAACCCATGCTGATTCTTTCTGCAAGAGATTCCAGTAGGAATAGCTGTCAGAGAACAAGTGATATCAGGGGTACATGTTAGTGGGACGATGTGGCAAGGAGGTCAGGAGCTGGCTGGTTTCAGTGGTGAGGATGGTATCAGGACCTCAACATGTTCTGCTCCTCTGATGGAGAGTCCCTCTAGTGCCTGTGTTTACATCCTGAGAGCAGAAACAAGGGCTGCACCAAGGAGTTCCTCCCTGCCCCTTCCCTGGGGCTAGCTTTGCTTTTCCCTAACAGTTCCTTGCCTTCACTGAGGTCTCTATTATAATTTCTTCTCTACAGGCACAGCAGTGATGTTGGAGTTGCCATATTCATGAGGAGTCATGGCTTGAAGAAGTCAAACTTTCTAAACCCATGATGTGCTCAGTGAGATTTCCACCCAGTCCAGAGCTACAGCCCAGCCAAAATCTGCCAGAAGGGTCCATGGAAGCAGTTCATGGGTAGGAGACAAATGCATGCCCAGGGTTCTTTCCCTCCATTCCAGCAGTGAATGGCATGACCATGGCAAGACAGCAGTGTGATGGTTTCATCCTGGCAGGAGATTGGATCCCCAGCACCCTATCCAGCAGCAGAACCCACAAGGTGGGTATGTGGGATGATCCTGATGCAGCAGCCACACCCGAACACAAGCTGTGTGTGGCAATACAAGACTCACTTCTGCCTGAAAATCTCAGCATGGCTCAGGTGTGGAACAAGCTCCGGACAGAGGAAACCTGCTCTCATCTTCTCTGGTGACAGACAAGGCCATGGGTGAGGTTGAGCCACAGACACAGAGGGCAAAGGAAAGGATTCAGCAGATTATTTCTTGATTCCCCTCCTGCAATTAAGAAAGGGTTGTGTTTTTCACTTTCACGTGCCTCAACTCCCACCAGCTGCATGCACCCACCCACAGCATGTGTGCTGTGTTTTCATTACAGCTGTAGCCTCAGGTAGTGTGGAATTGGGGCCAAGCATACATTAGTAAAATTAGAAGAAATATCATCTGACGGGTCTGGACGGTGCTGTGGGCAGAGCAGATTTGGCAAGACTGCTTCCTTCACAATCCAGCCCAGAGACATTCCCTGATCCTATCTGAACAGGGACTGAACTTGCAAAACGAGTCCCAGCTTGTGAGCTGTGAGTCAGGGATGTCTTAAACACTGCCTCAGCATCCAACACCAACAAGCCCTATTTATCTTGTTCATCCTGCTTAAATAACCTCAGCAAGGCCTGGTGTTAACAGAGCAGCCTTGAGGGCCATAAGGCTGGGGGTTTTTCACACCCTCCAGCACTTGCCCCTTGGATATCTGGCTGGTTTTGACCCATTATTGTCCTTTTCTCTGGCTCAGCTAATGGGACTCAGCTGCCCTGCTCACAGACAGAGGTTTGAAACCTGCATCTGCTCCATATGGCCACATTCATGTCCCCCACTGGTGAGCCATAAGGATTCATCCAGTGGGTTTGTCTCTCCATCAGCCTTTGAAGGATGTGTGTGTTTAAAACCAAGTATGCTTTCCAACTTCTTTCGAGTACTTTCCTAGTAAATAAAACCTCCTTCATGACTCAGGGGATTTCATAAATTGCCTGTCAGGACAGGCCAGGACAGTCAGGCATCTGTGGAATAGCCTGTGTTTACATCCCAAGGTGATATACCTTCATCATATTTGAGAAAACCTAGTTGGAAATGTTGGATTTGGGAATCATTTGCTGGAAAATGGTGGGGAAGAACATCAGGGTAAAGGAAGACAGGACTTACACTGATCTATTCCAGAAAACCCCACCTGGCATTGGTGTCACAGTGGCTCAAACTGTCCTGGCCCAAGTTTCAGTGACAGACTGAAAGATGTGCAGATGTGAAGGCAGTATGGGTTAATGACTGCAAAGGTGCATTCACCTTGTTACTAGAAGATGGAAAGAGAAAATATTACTTACTTGTGAAGCAAAGGAACTTAGGACAGAAGTTTGCAGTAACAGAGAATAAAAGCATAGTGCTTAATTCAAATGCAGAGCAATGGAGAAAAAAGGCTGATTCAAAAAGACTACATGAGATATGCCTGATGCCTTCATAGCCTTGATTTATCTTACTTCAAAAACAGGAACATCCCAGGGAATAAATGAGTTCTGGATGGTTATAAACAAATTGCAGTATTTTGTGGGAGAGAGAGGGTCATACCCTCATGCACCAAGGATGTACCAAGATTTACCATTCTCTCATGTACCAAGAAAGACATATTTAATTCTAAATTTCTCAGAAGGGAGGAGAAGCATCAGGTTGGAAAGAAAATAAAGGCAGTTTGAAACTGGCTTTTATCTTAAATAGATTTTGCTCTTCTTCCACAATACAGTGCAATGCAGTCTTCATGCCCCTTTTCCCACCTTCCTTTTGTTTTGCAGTATCACACATTGCTCTTCACATGTCAGTACTGCCCACTATCAGCACCAAGCACAACAAACACCACCATTCCCCTCTCATGGGCTTAGGATGACTTATATCATTCTAGGGCCTTAAATATATTGGCCTTAGAGCTATTTTTACTTGCAAGTGCTTGAGCCAGACCTTTGATGTTTCATTTGGGTTCAGGGTAAAATAGAGAACACATTAAAATAAGCAAGAGCTGGTGGTTTTGTTCTAAGTGTTACCAGAAGCCAGGGTGAGACACAGAAGAGGAAGGGAAGGGGATTGCCAAAGATTTCCGTTGGATACTCTCTCCAGGGCTTGTAAATCTGTTCTGTAACCCTCTTAATCCCTCCTCCTGCAGGGGAGTTTGGTATCACTGAAATCTTCATGATCTCCTGCAAACAAAGGCTCTAATGCAGCCTTTTGTTTATTGTCTCTGCAAAGAAAAAGGGGGTCATTTTTTTTTCTCTGTAGCCTGAAGGCTCAGGGAAGTTATTGAGTGTCCTATCCTGCTCTGCTTCCCATCCAGCATTTTGACAGGCATGGACTAGTCTGTATCCAGACACCACCATGCTGGATGTGCCAAAGGAATGGAGCACTGGGATTTATGTGTAATGGTTTTGAAATCAAAACCAGTGAGAAACTCCAAGTCAGAAGTACAATTTAATAGGAAAAAAAAAAAAAAAAAAAAAAGAAAGAAAAATAAAATACATGCAATAGTACAAAAGAAAAATACTGACAGAGTCAGAACACAACCTGACACCCTGCTAGTTAGTTTGGTGGTAGCAATCCAGATGAGGTGGTCTTGTTGAAGAAGTGATCCTGTAGAAAGGTCTAGTAGCTCTTATCCTCTGGAAACCAGTGGGTAAGGGCTGCTTTGGTGTTCCAAATCTCAGTTTTTGTCTAGGTAGGAAATGTTTGGCTTCTCCCCCTGGCTGGAGCATCTCACAATGGGATGGTGTAATTTTATCAGTCATGCAATGAGACTCAATGACCCATTAACAGAAGATATTTTCCTGGAGGAAGGATGGGTGGTGGAAAAGACAAAGAGCATTGCCTCATCTGGTTTAACAGCTGGCCCATTAGCAGAGGATATCTCCCACAGAGATGAGAATCACTGCCCCACCTGGTTTCAGCAGATGGTGGTAGAATACATACTTTTGGGCACATCTTTACATTGTAACCTAGGACACCATGTCATGAAACCTTCCAAAGTCAGGGTGGAGGGAACAACTTCCCTCATCTGATGCCACCTAAATGCAAGAGAGGAGACTGTCCTCTTCCAACCTCAGTGGATTGTACAGGGAACGATTCACATTCAAATCAAAACCACCCTGTGACCATGCCCTGGTCATTGTGCTGCTTCATGTAATGAATTTTACTTACCTTTTACTCCATCTTTCAGCATGTGGGTAGACCCATTGTCTGCACCTATTTCATGAACATTATGTATTAGAGGTAGACAGCTATAAACCTGTCATGTCTATACAGAAAGAGTAAAAAACCTTTTGTTTGTTTTTAAAAAAGGAAAAGGAAATCCTATAGAAGCCATTTTAAATGGAAAATATTCTGGGAAGAATATTGGGTAACAGAAAGAAAAGTTTGGAGAAAAATGAAAGCAAGTCACAGGCAAGTAAGCAGGAGAAATTCACAATGTAGCAAGATGGTGTTGATGCTAAAATGGGAGGAGATTTAAGTGTGGTTGAACAGAGAATTTACCCTGTGGCACCTACAGAGATTAGCAATGTGGCCAGGAAATAACATCATGAAAGAGGAATAAATAGACTACCATCACTCAGTGAAAAATATCCCCAAACCACACTAAGAAACAGCCATGTTAAGGAAAGCTGGGAAGTGACATAGGAGGAGAATCTAGGTGTAACTTCTGGCAGCCAGCTGGCATTGTGAAATCCCTCCCATCCTCAGTGGGCATCACCCTCATCTGCCTTAGATACAACTGGAATTAATTGCTGTTAATTTCTTGCAATCTCTGTGCCATACACTGCAAAGTCAGAGGCCTCAAAGGAGAGTAGAGACATGATCAGATCATTTGGAGTGGGTTTGATTCATGGAGATGAAGTCATGCTTAGATATTTGCTGGCAAAGAGATAAGAAAATAGCAGACTTGAGTCTACAAGCATCTGAAGGATCTAAGCAGGGTCACCCGAATGCACTTGAAGAGAGAGAAAATAAAACATAATAGAAAGAAGAAATAATTCCCTACCAGTATTGAGAAGATAAAACTTGGATATAGGGTGTTACAGAAAATTCTCTTGAATGCTTTTCTCTTTCAAATACAGGAAATCTCCTGTAGATGCAGTCTTGCTTGGATAGGATAAAAGCTAATGATCTCAGCTCAAACTTTTGAGACACAATGCTTCTTGATGAAAGGTTAATTTAAAAAGCAAGTTAATTTCTGCCATGGATACAGTGAGCTGAAAAAAGATCACCTATCCCAGTTTTCTAAAATTCCTTTAAAAACATTGTGTGCAATGAGCAATCAAAGGAAAGACAAGAAACTGAGAGCCAGGAATTAGCAAAATCATTAAAGAAATAGCAAAGAAATATAAAGAGCACAATGCATTCAAATGGGCACAGAGGGCCAGATGGTACATACCCAAGGGTATTAAAGGAATTAGCTGAAAAACTCTTAGGCCCATTATCCATTATATTCAAGTGCTCCTGGAGAACTGAGGAAGCCCTGGTGACTGGCAGAGGGAAAACATCACACTCCTTTTCCAAAAGGGGAATTACAGATCAATTAACTTGGCATCCTTTGCAGGTGAAACTTGGTCTCTAACAATCAAAAAGCACTATTAGCTGTTCTGCAGGAGGAACAATACAGAAATGTGTCACACACACACAGAGGTCAAGTTAGGAGGAGCAGTGGCACCCAAGTGATAGACTCCACAGACAGATTATGCTCACAGTGTTGATGGGAGGAGGAAAACCACGGGGAGTGGGAAGTGTTGGGTGGGGAGAGTGAAGGATAAGCAGCTGATTATCCATCATGTGGGATGAGTATGCAGTGGGACATGCTGGTGGGAGGAAGAAGGGATATGGTCCCTTGAGTCACTCGGTAAATTTACCCTTAAGGGTTTCACTGGTTGACAAGACAACTGGTTTTACAGAGAACTCTTCTGCAGAAAGGTTCTTGATTTCAGTAAGTAATTTTCATCAGTTTCTTAGACATAATAATCCTTTAGAACCTGATCCATCCCTAAAGGCTTCCATGCAGACACAGTTGACTTTAACAGTGGCTGGACTGGGCCCAAAGCATTACAAGAAACATGCAGGGTGGATACAGAGAATAACAATGAAAGAGATTAAAATCAGCCCCTACAATAGAAAGTGGAGTATGCTTATAAATATTGCCATGTTGGGCTCCTCAGGGACTCCTGCTGAGTTGGACATTATATTCATCTGCAGTAGCACTGAGGAAGGAGAAGAAAAATACATCAATCAAATTCAAAGATAACACTCAGCTGGAGTGTGAATTGCAAATCATTTATTAGAAGCACCATTCTAAAGGGATTTCAATAAATGAAAAGTGGGACATAGTGGGAATAGCAAGAAATTGAACAAATATAAGTGCAGAAACATCCACAGGGTAACATTGCTCACTAAGGAGAGGTCAAAGTAGTAACCCCAGAAGCTGTGGAGAGGAGTAATCCAGAAGAGCTCCTTGGATGTTAATTTGATAGAAAGCTACAGCTGATAATTCATTTAAAACACCAAGATCAATCCTCTTTTGAAGTGCTAATAGGAATACCACTTGGGGCAGGGCCTTCTGAAAAGAGAGCAGGCAAACAGGTAATGGTATAGATTAACTGGTATAGACAAGGGGGTGGAAGGAATGACCTATTTACTAGAAACATCAAAGGAAATAAACACATAGCCTGGGAAAAAAAAAAAATAAAGGAAGGCAGGAGGGTATAGTCAGATACAGAGACAAACCTTGCCATGAAAGAATGCTGCTGAGAGGGAGAGAGAACCAAGGCTCATCAGTGAGCAATGATGAGGGCTACACACATGGCCACTTTCAGACTGGGAAGGGAATAATGACCTGACGATTTGACTCTCCAGCAGGATTGGCTTGGAAATGTCTCCATTGTAGGGAAGGGTTTAAAACCACCATACATTCAGGTCCTTTGGTTCTCCACTTCCATAGAGGTTCTCCATCTCACCATCTTGCTGCCTCTGGGATCACAGGTGTTTACATTTTTGGCAATGTTTCTTAAGCCAGTAGACGTGAAAATGAAAGCAAAATCATCAGGGCTTGAATACCAGGGGGAAGGTATAGTGGAAGGAATGTCACTGCAGATGAGGTAGAAAATCCCAGTGGCACAGGGTTAAATACTCCAGATGTGTACAGACAGAGACTGGCAAGGCAAACATCAGGCAGGTAAAGGACATGAATTATCACATGGAGAAGCCCAGTCCCAGCACAAGGATTGCAGATGTCTTCTACAGTGGTGCTATTTGTTCTTTTTAATAGGAGACTAATTAATGTAGGCCAGAGGAGAGATGAATCTCACCTTCTTTTTGATATCCATGGGATAGTATCATGGATCTCCAGAGTGGGAACAGTGAGAAAGATATGCCAGTCTGCCATATCTCAAGGACTTAACTCCTGTTAGCTCACAGCCTCAAGAAGACTTTTACCACAGACAGGAGATTAATGCTACACTTGAAAATACCAAGCAATCTGGAAAATACAGAAGACTTACTGGGAATTTCACTGATTTCCTTATGAAACTGCTGGACTGCTTGTTCCACCAATGTTCCCATTTCTCTGTGTTGTCTGCCCACTGACATCCAGCTGGGATTCAAAGTGCAAATCCAGAAATCATAAAATGTGCATGGCCAACTAGGAGATTCTTTGTTTTCACACACATCACCTCTAAGCCCTTATTAACAGGGGTTTTTTGGGACCCCACATCAGGATGTGTCTGCAGCAAACCCTCCATCCTTGAATTTGCACCCAGCAGAGACTCCTCATTCCTATCTGATCTCCACAGGTGGCAGCTCTTCACCCTGCAGCTCTGCTCACAGCAGGCCAAGGAATTCCTGGCAATTCTTCTCAGTGGAGAGGCTTTCACCACACATAAGCAATGTGCAACCACGTGTTTGGGAGGGTGACACATATCAGAACCACCCAGCATCACTCGAGTGCCCGTGACAGCAACTGGAGCAACAGCAGCGGAAGCTCTGAGGAAGGGGATGAGAAACTCCCTCCCACCACTTGACTCGTGTGGGATGATGCTTGGATACAGGTTGAGGCAGCCACTGAAGTCATGGCTCTCTGTGGGCTGCTGAGTTTCTAACTTGATGTGTTATGGGGCTCTGTCTATCAAAATATTTGGAATCTGCCCATCTGTGGTTACTGTGCCGGTTTCAGAAGGGTGTATTGTCTGCACAGAAGCCACAGTAAGGCACCATCTTCCTCAAATGCTGGCTGAATTATCTGCTTTTGAGCCTGGTTCTCAGGGAAAAGCCATACCTGTGCAACAGCTGTTGAAAATAGTTTTTAAGGGGTGTTCCAAGACTCCAGTACTCCTACTCTGACTGGGCAATGTAGTGCTTGCCTAACTATTGTTTGAGAGGGACAGTCACAATGGGAGTGTGCAGACATGTGAACAATTGTTGGAGTTGAGACTTGCAGTCAGGGACCCAAAATTAATTTTAAAGGAAAATAAAATTTTCAAAGGAATTTTTTAAAAGAAAAGATTTTATTGTCTAACCTTCAAATTGCACTCCATTTTGGTGCCTTCCACTAAATTGGAGGAACAGCAGGCTCCTGGTTGAGATGATGGGAAAGTAGTCCAGGGTCAGCTCCTGGTCCTAGCCCAGCTTTCCAGAACCCAAGTTACTCAATTCTCCTGTGTATTACAGTTCACTATCAGCAGATAAGGATATTACTTTTCTCCACACTTCATCTATTTTATCTATTAAATAATGGGGAGAGACAGAGAAGATTTAATATAAAGATGCACAACCTCTTGCACAGTGGAGTACCTCATCTTGATTAAGGACTTGCACATTGTTGTTGTTCATAATCATTTCAGCAGTCCCAACATATTCCTTAAACCAAAGGAAGACTATCACAGAAAACTGCAGTTATGGAGCACAGTTAACTAGATATTACATGTGTCTGTCTCCCTGGTTTAAAGAGCCATATTTATCTGCCTAGGTGTGGGCAATGTGTTAGAGACTGAGTGGTTTAGTAAGCAACCAAGTCTTGTGATGGAGAATTTATTGTGGCTGAAAGGCTGAAGACTAACTCCTCATTTTCACATGATGGTTCCCAAGACTAGCTATTATTCACTGCACATCTACACCATGAAAGGCTAACACATATAATAAAAAATAACATGAGTATTTTAACTGTTTTGGCACAGATTACCATAAGTCTATTTTAATTCATAAGTATCATAACTATTCTGTGTTCTGTAAGCAAAAGTGTAAGCTATACTGTTTCCAAATTGTGATGAGTCAATGGTAGACTATTTAAAGCTTCCTATTCAGGTGAGTGGTGATCCCCATGTCTCCTTTCAAATTTATGATTTTCCTTCCTGCCTTTAATTGTCCTAGTTTTCCTGAGGAAATCAAAGTATAATGGTATAAACCAGTCATTTTGTTGTACATAATGTATATGATTTGCCTTTAAACTTCATTGGGTTTTAGCCATTTAAGGCTAAAAATATAGAGTCTGTGTGCTGTGGGCCTGAGTCAGTGCTGTGGTGATGGTGAGCAGGTTCTGCTGCCTGGAGGATGCTCAGGGCCACATTCAGGCCTGCAGAAATCTCATACAATTTCAGATGCTGATAACTCAGGAGCTTAATCTATGTTCACCACCACAGTCATTGGAGAAACAACTCTGCAGAGCAATTCTTCATGTGCTCTTATGTGGCTGTTAGAACCTGAAAAATCACCAGTGCTGCCAACCAGGCAATTAACCCTTCCTGCTGGAGGGCCTACCACAGTGTGACAATCTGGTTTTGAACAAGAGGCTCTGCAGAGTGCAAAGGGCTTCACACACAGCTGTCCCTGCACCCACCAGGGTCAGTGTGAGCAGCTGCCCTGGAATGTTTGCACTTACCAGGGAGCAGTGTGGGAGTGATCCACGTGCTGCCACACAAGCCATTCCCACCAGGTCACACTCAGATTTAAGATTCATATAGAACTAAAGCCTACAGTCTTGCTTGGGTATCTACTGTGCCCTTGTATTCAGCCTTCTGCAGGGGCAGAGTTGCAGACATCTCTCAGGCAAATTTTCCATATTTTAATATTTCAATTTTAGTGTTTCTTATCCATGCCTGCATGAATTTATTTTAATCAGTGGGATGGAGAGGGAGGTGTCAGCACTTGTAAACCAGAAGTTCTTGCCACTTTTGATTTATGTTTGATACATGTCCCTTTCTGTTTCTCTTCTCAAGTTGTTAAGTGACCTAACACAGAGCACTCTGAAATCTCTGGGTTTCAGAGCAGGTCTGTGATGGGTTTAAGGTATAGACCAAAGTATATTGATAAAGCATGAGATCTTCAGCCAAGCTGAAAATTTATCCCAAACATTGATCTACATCAACATTACTTCCATTGACAAAATACCCTTCAATATCATGTCCCATCTGAATTTTTCATGGGAACTATTTAATTCTCCTTTGTAAACCCTGTAGAAATAGCAAGCTTGTATTTTATGATAACAATCAGTTGTACTTTTCATTTACAGATGACACTAATCTTTACAATAAAGCTTTCACCACTGCATCTTCTTTAAAGGATTAAAAAGACATAAGGGAAACAACACTGGAAATACAGATTTATTTTTTTCTTTAGGTACTCTAATGCTGAATCACTACAAAATATGCACAGTGCTCTTCAACCTGCTGTCAAGGAGAGTGAGAAAGCAGGCTCCTTTCCCATGTTTGTCTGTGCCATCCTGTCATGGTGTCTGCTCTACAAACAGCATCGACAGGCTTGCAGGTGGAACTCCTGTGTAAACCAAAGGTGAGACAGGTCCTGGCTCAGCAGAGTAGTCCAGCTTATATTGATATCCTCTTGAGGTTACTTTGCTGAATTTGGGTGTGATGAAGATGTTGAGGTAGATAGAACTAATCACAGTGACTATTCTGTTTGCCAAGCACAGCCTCTGTTCCCACTGAACAGTGATTTATTCAAATTTGGTGGCTATCTAAGTCTCTTCCTTTAGAATCCTAGAATCCTAGAATCACAGAATCGTAGAACTGCCAGGGTTGGAAGGGGGTTAAAGATCACCCAGTTTCAATCCTTTTGCCATGGGCAGGGGCACCTTCCTCCAGACCAGGTTGCTCCAAGCTCCATCCAACCTGGCCTTGAACACTGCCAGGGATGGGGCACCCACAGTTTCTCTGGACAACCTGTGCCAGGGCCTCACCACCCTCACAGGGAAGAATTCCTTCCTAATATCTAATTTAAACTTATTCTCTTTCAGGTTGAGTCCATTCCCCCTTGTCCTGTAGCTACATGCCCTTGTAAATACTCTCTCTCCAATGTATGTATTTTGCAGAAGCAGGTCCTGCCAGGGTCAGCATTTCTGTTCGTTCATTTGAAATTTGTTTTTCCTGAACACATGTGACAATGCATCATTCACTTTCTACTCATGTACCCCAGAAGGCCAGGAAAAATACTGTTAAGTAAGATGTGGAACAATATTAATAAGATTTAAATTTTAATTACAGCCCACGGGACACAGATACAAGTTAATACATCTCCTTCCACACTACTGTAGGACATATTCTGTTTTCAAAATATCCTAAATGAAGTATCTTCCTGAAGTCTCTGCTGCTCCCATATGTTGCTTTTAAATATCAGATGAGTTTTCCAGTTGGTTTTAACATCTTATGCTGTGGCCAGCTGATGTAATTTGGCATAGATCCATTATACCATCGGAAATATGTCAGTCTATACCAGCTGAGATTACAGCACAGTTCTAATTTTAAATATACTTAACATCTTTTTAATGCTTTCTCGAACAATGCTAGTAAAACCTGTTTTATCTCCATTTCTGTCCTCACTGAACATATGTGCAAAAGTTAACATCTTGGAAGAGATGAAAGACAACAGGACCTGTCCCTGCCCAAACTTTAAGGCAAATATCCCTTATGAAGTCATGACAGGGGGATAAGACCATAAGACCAATGGGATAAAAGAACATAATTTACCATTTAAAGTGGTTCTGAAAACAGAGCTAAATTCAAAGCATTGAAGAAAATCTTCTTGGTTTCAATTCTGGAGTTGCTTAAATTATTCACTGTAAATATATGACCATACTGATTTAGCACTTTTGCTGTTCTTTGTGGTTTTGTTGACTGAGATGACCTTGATTTGCTGACTGTTCAAAGCACAGTTTGGCCCATAAAATAACTTTCAAATGCCCACCTTGGATTGCATAAAGCTATTACTGACATGCTCACATTATTCTTCCCCTTGAAGTGCCAGTTTATTATACCAAAAATGCACCTTCTGGAAGTTTAGTCCTTGTGGGAAGACTAACATTTAGGTTGTCAGCAACTCTTATTCCCAGGTGGTGTGGTCCCTTAGGTGTAGGTATAGGTGTAGGTGGTGTGGGACCCTTCAGGTGTGCCCCAGAATGGGGTTATCACAGCTGTGTCCTCCCAGGGTCAGTGCTGGATCCTTTCCTGAGGAAAAAGTGATCCTTTTGGATTCTTTCAGAGTGCTTCAGGAAACTGTGTCTGCCACAAAAACCTCCTTGTGCACTCAGGCATCACACCTGCTCCGTTCTTCCTTCTGTCACCTTACAAAGCACCTGACACTTTGGGGCTTTCTCTGATTTCAGAAAGGAAAAAAGAATTTTCCTTTTTAAAAGCATTTTTTTAAAGTCAGAAACATTTAAATGTTTTTCTCATTCCTAATATGTCTAAGAGCCTGTTTAGGAACATTCAGCTCAAATCTGGTTTAGTGAGAGTTAAGTGTGTGATACTCTCAAGCACATGGTGTGATTCTTGGGAATGGTGCTGAGCAGGGCTAAGAGTTGGACTCAGTGATCCTTGTGGGTCCTTTCCAACTCACCATATTCTGTGATTCTGTGATATCTGAAATCTGCTCAAGTGTGATTGGGAAAGCAAGACAGATGCCATTTGGGAAATGGGGATTTCAACATGAGGACCTTATTGTGCTACTTTTACACAGCAACAAAATAAAGTTTAAAGGTCTCTCCTGTGCATGCTATTTTCAGTATGTCGGGGAAAATATATTTTTACATATATAAAGCAAAGCAAGCTCTGAGAGGCTGCCAGCTCCCTTCAGATGACATATGAAAGCAGTACCTAGGAAGAATAAGTTAAAAACACAGAGCTGTGAGAAATAGTAAAATGCAGAGCACAGACTAGAGTAGTAAAACTCTTCTCTAAAGCAGTTTGGGGACATCTATGTGCAAGGTCATGCTGCCTATAGCTGTCCTATTTAATATCTGTCTGGTCAGAGATTACAACATAAAAAGCTTTTGGTAAGTTTTGGGCTGATCATCGTGTCCAAAGGGTGTTTAAAAATGCCCCTTTTGACCTGAAGGAAGCACTGCTTGCCAAGGGAAGTTAAATGTCAATACAAACACAAATGTGAGTGGTAGCACTGGTATCCTTAACCCTTACCAACAATGAAATTTCCAGCACTCCCTACAACTCATTGAGTTCTGAGTTGAGCTCATGACACATTTGAACTTTATTCTCTGGTAGTTTAAGATAGTTTGGTTGTTCTGAAGCCCTTGGCAATGCTTCCAGTCTAGAGCAGTTGGACATATCTCCCTGGCCATCAGTCTTCACAGTGTGTTGCACCCAGCAACTGGCAAATATTCAGTGGTTTTTCTGTTGCTTGTATTTCTGCTAATGGAACTCCTAAGTAACCTAATTGGCAATTCCCATTTTAATGAGCTCCTTATTATGGGGTTAATAACCTGCATTATTTCGTGTGGTTCTAGCCATTAGCAGCTTGATGTTAAATGGTTTTAATTTGTTTTGATGCACATCTGTTGACTTAGCATCTCAAAAAGTAAATAGTTCAGCGCAGATCGGATCAGGAACGAATTTGGCATATGCCCCTGAGGTCCTAAATGCAGGCAACAACCCTCCCACTGTCTGCCCTCTTTCAATTCTCCTTATTAAGACTTTCTCAAGGCCCAGCAGGGTGTGTTTTTCCAATATGATGCTCCCCAAAGTTGTCCTGCCCCTGCAGTAATTGGTGGTGTGCTATTGTAACCTGGCTTTCAAAGCATCTCCCTAGGTGTTCAGCACAAGGAATGAATTGGCACTAGCACCTTGGGAAAAAAAAGAGGAAAGAAACCTGAAAAGGGCCCTGAATGGGTGGGGGAAGAGGAGGAGGCAGAGGGCTGGTTCCCAGGGATTTCACACACAACTTCTGTTGCTATGGCAATCGCTCTGTCTGTCTGTACTTGCTCAGAGCAGCAGCTTCATCCGGAGCCACAAAGTCAGGCAATTTTGGTAGGGCCCTTTTGGAGTGTGGGGAGCAAGCAGTGGGGATGCTTACTCCAAAAATAGGTGATGTGTGGGGAGGTGTGATAGAGAGAGAAGATGAGTTTGCAAATATGCTTTAGCCTGGTGCCTGCTCTCGCCAGGGGGATGCCAGGGGCACGTTTGTGTGCAGCACCCAGCACAGCCACCACCTGAGCTTCAGCTGGAGCGCCCAGGCAGAGCCACAGCACTGATAAAGCAAGAAGGTTTGGGTCAGGGAAGTGAGAATTCAGCCTCCAGCTGAATGTGGAGGAACTATGAAACGTGTCTCCTACCCAAGCATCTCTTTTACGTGCTCTGAAAAGGAGTGGGATGGGAGAAAGTGTTGAATCACAGATATTGTCCTTGGTGAAACACTGTCTCACCCACAAATTGCTTCTAACACTAATAGCAACATGGCACAGACAAGAACCTGTGGGAAGACTGAATCACTGGAAATGACATATTTATATAGCACCTCTCAGCACTGGATTATGGCATCCCTGCTCTCATGGGATGCTGTCCTAGAGGTCCTGCTGCACTCCAGACCTTGAGGATGTACTCAAGTCTTCAAGCTCTGCTTAATCTTGGCCTTTCCAAATATAGCAGCTGGTCAAAGTGTTCCTTACTACAGAATCCCTGGTGGCTCATTTCCACTGACCTCCAAACAGGCCAGACTTCAGCTGTGGTTTGTGATGCTCTGTGACCACAGAACAAGAGAGCTGCAGCATTAAGTCTAACCTGCCTGTGAGTAATCTTGCTTCTGCAGAAGGTGTTTCCACCAGGGCAGAATGGAAAAAAGACTCCATACCTTCCCACACCCCTTTCACCATGTGATTTCAGGAAACTGCTCCCTCATGATAAAAGGTTCCTGCAATAATGCACCCTGAGGTGTTGGATTTTAAGCTTTTCCAGAGGACAAGACGTGTCCTGCTTCAAGAAGAACTCACCAGTGTGCAGCTTGCCAAGTGCTGGGATTCAGATTCAGAGAACTGATTTTTTTTTTTTTTCTTTTTCTTTTTTTTTTTTTTTTTTTTTCCTAAATTGGGCTGGATCAAATCTTCATAAGAAAAGAGTATCTTGACACAGCCTGGAGAGAAAAAGGATAATGCCAGTTGTGTGTTAACTTTTCAACTGGCATGTATTTTGTTGTTCAGAGCTGGTATTAGAGGGATGTGATCTCTCTGGTGCCAGAGAGGTTCATGTAACTGTCACTGCAATCATTTGAGTTAGGCAACACATATCTCGGTTTAAATCATGCTTCACATGTGGACTTAGAGTATTGAAAGCATTTTGGATTTCAATCCACACTTCCTCTTTCAAGTCAAGGCTTCTTTCACCTTCACCAAATACTTTTGAGTGACTTTTTAAAGAAACTGCACCAAGTGGATGCATTTTCCAGCATGCAGAACAGTACAAACGCTGCACCCTGATCCTCACCCCCCACGAGTCTTGCTCAGAGCATGGCAGTGCCTGCATCCTTCCCTGAGCCCTCACAGCACCAGAAATGCTCTGGAGGAGCATCTGCTCTGCTTCCCTGCATCCTCCCGAAATGTTTCCTGGCTTCACATGCCCTAGAGTCTACTTTTATCAGGAGAGAAATGTGAGCTGCCCCTCCCATGTCCCGGCTGCTGGTGAATGCAGCACCGTGAGGAAGGGAGCTTCTGACTGGAGAAAACTCCTGACAAAAAGAGCTGCTCCAAACAAATACCAGGCAATGCCCCCATTCTGCCAGGCCACACAGCTTCCCTGGTTTCTGCTGGCTGGAGCCATCTGAATCTCTCTCAGCAGCAGGATGGGGTTTTTCTCAGCTGCTGAAATATTCCACTTAAATACATGGACTCCTAGTGGGGTTGCCTCTCCACTACAAAAGTGAGAAGTAGTAGAGTCTATCTGAAGTCAACTGCCTTCAATCATGTTTCTCTTTGAGAAAAATCTCACTTTTTCCAGAGGGCTCCCCTAGCCTGGAAGCCTGGAGATAAGGAGGGGAAGATAAAAGCTGTGCTGCAGGGCTGTTTGCATTGGAAGAGACAATAAAGTTGATGATAGTAAATGCTGAGTGTATGAGACTGAATGGATGGATGGAAAATTACTGAGATATTATATGCTGTTTTATCTTGGGAACTGAAGTGAATGTGATTTCTAGCCCAGCATGATGTGATACTGGCTGAGCTGCATCCTAAGATACACAGGAGAAGCCATGGCCTCTCCTGCCTGCCAGCCCCCTGCTCTTCTCAGGGCTCTTTTCCAAGAGCTTCAGGGCTGGTCAGAGGGTAGCCTGAGGAGTGGCAAATCTACCAGGAACCACCCAGCTGTCAGGAATCCTGTCCTACCTGTGCCACCCCTGGGAAAATCACACAGCCCTCTTCCTCACTATCCTTTGATTTTTATCTGAGTCCTTTTGGGGTTCTGAGCCTTCATCTGCCTGTCAGTCACTCCATGTTAATTTATTTTTTTTTCAGGGCTAACAGCACTTCCCTTCCCACAGCCTGTTGTGTAGATAAATAGGGGATGCCTGAGGGTGTGCACTCCAGGCCTTTCTGGCAGAGTAAACCTCAGGCCAGCACTGGGAGTTGGCCACTGGGGCAGCAGAACAAGAGGCTGTACTGCTCCTAAAACAACATCCAAACCAACAAATGAGTGAGACACTTCCCTGCCATCTGAAGCCTTCCTAACCCTTCCCCAGTGCTCACAGCTGCCAGAAAAAGTCTTCATGGAGCACTGAGCCACTGAATGGAGGCAGGATGAATTCTTAAATGCAGAATCTACAAAAATGGAAGGTTGCTGATATACCTGACCTTAGGGTGGAGCCTCTATCATTATTTTCTATTTTTCCCTTCCTATCTTCTTCTCCCTCTCCATTTCAGTGAGAAGGGCAGGACTGGGATGAGGCTGCATGTGGGGAAGCACACACAAAGCCCAAAGGATGCACCTGGGTCCCTTCCAGGGAGCTGAGAGCAGCCTGTGGGTCACCTGTACCCAACATCCAGGTGTGCTCCCCGTTAGCCCCCATGCAGGGCTCATTCATCCAAATCCAAAATAAAGGAATGGTCTGTGATGAGCTCAACAGCAACCTGCACCCTTCTTTCCAAAATTGCTGCAGAAACACAGTGGGCATGTAGGGATTACAGCTTGGGTTTGTTTTACATGTGGTGTTTCCAAAGGAAAGCCCTTGAAACATTAGGAAAATGGAAAGGTAGAAATAAATGTATGGACTACATTCCTCTGAGATACCAAACAATCGGGACCACCAGGAAATAACTGAGGAAATAACTTGCCCCATTGCCTTCTAATCTAAATCAATTTTTTTTTTTTTTTTTTTTTTTCCCCAGAAAGGCACATCCTTTCTAGAGGTAGGTGCAGAGTTTTTCAGATGTCAACTTCAGAGCTCTGGATGGAGTTCCTAGGTTACCCTCTGGAGTCTGAGAAAACAGCTCCTGTTTCCAGGATGGACTGGAAAATGGAGACAAGTCAGCCTGTCCCAGCAGGAATACTGATCCCCTCTGTGCTTTGGTCAATGGTGCAGAGTCTTCTTGCTCAGTTTGCTGTTTCCTCACGAGCTAGGAATCTGTCTTTAAAAAAGACAAAAATTATACAGATGTGCATTCCAGGCATCATTCCCACAAGAAAGGACGGTGGCCAAATTAGTCTGGATTTACACCAGCTCTGCAGGTCAGCCCAGATGAGAATTGAGCTCAGCAGCCATCCAGGAGCCCAGCCCCACTGTCCCAATGTCACTGCTGCTTTTGGACCCACTCAGTATGAACGGGGTGGGGAAGGGTCCTGGAGACACCATGAGCCCACATTCTCCTCTGCAGCAGCTACTGCCTCAGTGTCCCCATTTCCAGAGGTCTGGAAGGAGGCTTTAGCAGGGCTTGGTTAGTCCTCAGTCCATGGGAAGAAGGTTACCCTATATTTGCACATTTCACACATAACTGAAAGGCTGGGAAAAGGTTCCAAAGCCTCAGTTAGCATCCAAGGGGCAGCACTTGTACTCCAAGGTCTCACACTACAGTTCCATGACCCATGTGATGGTGTTTCTCACTACAGGCTGCCCTGCATATTGACCCTGCAAAGTGGAAATTATATATACATGTACATGTGTGTGTCTGTGTATATATGTGTGTGTGTGTGTGTGTGTGTATATATATATATATATATATATATATATATATGTAAACCCATATCTTACAGAGATTGCTGGGTCAGAGCCTTCACTGGCATAAACACGTGCAGGTCCAATAGGGCCAGATGGTGTATGCCAGAAAACAAGGCTCTGTGTGACTGTGGAAAAATCTCACTGGGATGGAATTGTCTGTGACATTTTACTGCATGTCACATTGTTAGTGAAACTGAGCATAACTCCTCCTAAATTATCCAGACACATCACTGCTCAGAAAGCCAACATGGCACTGGTAAATATCCTTCTCCTGAGCCCCAAATCTGTGCCAGGGAATGCTGGCCATGCATGATTCCCAGTCCTGTCTCTCCAGTTCACCAGGGAAGGATGCCCTCCACAAGGCTGGAGAGGAGATGAGCTCTGCCTTGGAGTTCACCTCTCCCTGGTCTGGGCATGGCCAAATTACCCAGGAGCAATGTCCAGCAGTCACTAATTGATTTCCCATGACTCACAATATCATAATTCCTGCTGTAATTCGTGGTATGACTCCCAGTATTGTGCTTCTAGGATTCACCACCTGAAATTTGAGGAGAATTGCAAGGGCTTGATTGGATGTGTGGATTGCAGGGCGTCTCCCAGGGATCTCCATAGAGCAGAAAGTACCCACTTTTCAGCTACAAATATACCAGCCCAGAAGTGTGGTGGGTTTCCTGTTTGCAGAGATCCCAGATGTTTGCTTTAAGATTCACTCCAGCCCAAATGTTCAGGCTGGTGAACTTGTTCACTGAACCGTTTCCAGAAAATGAATGCAAAAATGGGGCTGGGACAGGAGTGACAGGCAATGGTTTATTAGCTCACCCTGAGTGAGTCAAATGCATACAGACACTGTCTGGGATTTGACCAGCCATGATTGGAAAACTTGTAGGAACCAAGTAATGGAGATGGTAGAGGAAATCCTGTCATTCATTGTTTTAGTCTTACTGATGTCACTTTTATGTCCCTTTTATCCCTTGTCTCATCCAAGGCTTCCAGAGAGAAAGTTGTGACTGACAGCTTTGGTCAGACAACCAGACATGACGTGCAAGAGGTCAATTCATCCTCTGTTTGTCAGAGAGGAAGAGATTTATTTGCTGTAGGTACATCCGGCTTTGAGTTCTTTGCGATGCTCTTTGTTTATGCAAACCAGTCAGCCGGGGGCACAGGGGTCAAGATCTACATCCCAAGTAGGAAATTGGTGCTCAGAAATAGCAGCCCTGGGAGTTCATGAGATGAAGGTCCCTCCAGGCTCCTTTTCCACTGTGCCCCATGGAAAGGAAAAAAAAACCCTGTCTTTCTAAGGGAGGGTGTATTTATGGCTTTAACTTGCAAAGTCAAGCTTTATCAATTTCAACAAAATTATTTCGGGGCAAATACACAGAGGAGGTAATGGAGAACTATTAGCTACCCACTTTCTTCAAATGGAAATTCCAAGCACTTTAGAACATGTTGTGTTTTGATAAATTTTGCCATACCAGCCCCTTTTGCAAAAACATTTGGGGATTGAGACAATGAGTCCCCTATTTGCTATTTAAACACAGAATAAAGGTCAGGTTTGTGCCCCAAAGAACAGAGACTCTTAATAAGCCTAATCAGGTGGCTTTCTTCCCTTGAGCTGCAGTTATGTGGTAACCATCAGAGGGTTTTATGAGCTGAAGGCTATCTCCACATGACATGAGACCTCTCTTTCTTTACAAGTTACTTTTACTACTTCTTTGCAGCCGTGGCTTCTTTCTTGTTTTCTTAACCCATTGCTGTTAAAAATTGAAAGTGGTTCAAGTCTCAGGTGAAATAACTCCCTCCACTGACCCTGTTAATGACAGACCTCTGTACTTGCCTTGAAACTGGTTGGTTTCCTTGTGCTGCCATCTACAGAGCAAGCAACAGGTAGTGCCTGGGGATTATTAACAGCCAGTTAATTGCAAATCCTCCTCTTTAAATCTTCATGATCAGTGCCTTCCCCAGCTCTGGTAAGGACTGATGGCAACTGGGACTGCTGGTTTTCTCTTCCAAGACTGTCCTTGAAGTTATCACCATAAGACAAACTTATGGAGATTCAAGTCTCCAACCCTCAGAGCAGAGATCAAGAGCCAAGCAAGATCAGCTCTAAGAGTTTCTGGATCATCCAGCAAGTTATCTCTTCCTGCCTCATTCTTACGTCATGCTTTGATTCTTTATTCTTGTCTGCACAAGACTTCTTTCTCTCCTTCAGCCATGTCAGGTTCTGAAACGCTCCTGTGGCAAGAATCCCCCTGTCTGGGGATGTTTTTCAGTGTGATCCAAAGGAACTGGAGCCTTGCCACTGCTGCATGATCTCAGTCACCTTGCTTCACCTTGGTGGCTCTCTGCACAGGATAGAGCTGTGACATCCTCCTGTAAACAAGGAAAATGTTGCCTGGAGTCATCCTAAGTCTTTTTATTGATTTCAGTGAGTTCAGAGCTGAGAATTGTTCATGCCAGGGCCCAAGTAGTGGACAAAAAAAAACTCATCCTTGGAAGTGTTCAAAAAAGGTCTAGATGTGGTGCTCAGGGACATGGTTCAGTGGTGGGCTTGGCAGAGCTGAGTTAATGGTTGCAGTCAATGATCTCCGAGGTCTTTTCCAGCTTTAACGATTCTATCAAACAGTGAGGTTAACAGGCGCCAGCCCTTCTTGGGGTCTGCTTGAATCTGGAGAGGGAAACATTGCGGTGCTGCAGATTCGTGACTGTGTCCTGTGCTAGCAGCAGGCAGCTCCCTCCTGCAGCTCGGCCCAGCCAGAGCCAAGGAGGGCAGGGCGAGCTGCAGCGGCTGGAACTGCCCCGGAGAGCAGCGCTGTAGTGAACACATGCAATGAGCGCGCAGCAATGAACGCGCTGTGGTGAACACACTGTAATGAACAGGCTGTAAAGAACGGGCTGTAATTAACGCACTGTAATTAACGCGCTGCAATGAACACACTGTAATGAATGCGCTGTAAGGAACACGCTGTAATGAATGCACTGCAATGAACGCGCTGCAATGAACGCACTGCAATGAACACGCTGCGATGAACGCACTGTAATAAACACACTGTAAGAAACGCGCTGCAATGAACGCACTGTAATGAACGCATTGTAATGAACGGGCTGTAACTAACACACTGTAATTAACGCGCTGCAATGAACGCGCTGTAATGAACGGGCTGTAAGGAACGCGCTGTAATGAACGCGCTGCAATGAACGCACTGCAATGAACACACTGTAAGGAATGGACTGTAATGAACATGCTGCAGTGAACGCTCTGTAATGAACACACTGCGATGAACGCGCTGTAAGGAACGCGCTGTGATGAATGCACTGCAATGATCACACTGCAATGAGCACGCTGCAATGAACGCGCTGTAAGGAATGCACTGTAATGAACACGCTGCAGTGAACGCTCTGTAATGAACACACTGCGATGAACGCGCTGTAAGGAACGCGCTGTGATGAATGCACTGCAATGATCACACTGCAATGAACACGCTGCAATGATCACACTGCAATGAACGCGCTGCAATGAACACGCTGTAAGGAACGCGCTGTAAGGAAGGCACTGTAATGAACATGCTGCAGTGAACGCTCTGTAATGAACACGCTGCAATGAACACGCTGTAAGGAACGCACTGTAATGAACACGCTGCAGTGAATGCTCTGTAATGAACACGCTGCAATGAACACACTGTAAGGAATGCACTGTAATGAATGCGCTGCGATGAACGGGCTGTAATGAACGCGCTGTGATGAATGCACTGCAATGATCACACTGCAATGATCACACTGCGATGAACGCGCTGTAAGGAATGCACTGTAATGAACATGCTGCAGTGAACGCTCTGTAATGAACACGCTGCAATGAACGCACTGTAAGGAATGCACTGTAATGAACACGCTGCAGTGAACGCTCTGCAATGAGCACGCTGCAATGAACGCGCTGTAATGAACGCGCTGTAAGGAACGCACTGTAAGGAATGCACTGTAATGAACACGCTGCAGTGAATGCTCTGTAATGAACATGCTGCAATGAACGCACTGTAAGGAATGCACTGTAATGAACACGCTGCAGTGAATGCTCTGTAATGAACATGCTGCAATGAACGCACTGTAAGGAATGCACTGTAATGATTGCGCTGCGATGAACGGGCTGTAATGAACATGCTGTGATGAATGCACTGCAATGATCACACTGCGATGAACGCGCTGTAAGGAATGCACTGTAATGAACACGCTGCAGTGAACGCTCTGCAATGAACACGCTGCAATGAACGCGCTGTAAGGAACGCGCTGTAAGGAACGCGCCTGCACAGCAGCTCCGCAACCCACAGAGAGGCACGGCTGCGCTTGGCTCACAGCTGGGCTGAGCTTGCCAAAGCAGCTAAAGACACAACCTGCAGCTCCCCGAGCATGTTCATGCAGCTCCTGGGCTGCGTCCCGGCCGGGCAGGAGGGCACCAGGCAATAACTCGCATACCTGCGCTGAATTGTGCAAAACGCGGTTCCGAGCACCCTCCTGCCGTGTTGCTGCTTGTGCACTGCTTTTATTGCTCCCTGCCCCAGCCGTGTGTGCACTGGTATGTTCAGGGTGGGGTTCATCACAGGTTTCCATGATTTATTTCCCTTGTCTTTGCTGGGGTTCCTGGAGCTTCTAGAGAGGCTTTTGAGGCTGTTGGAGGGAATCGTATTTTTGTGCCTCTGCCTGTTTTCTGTCTCTTTGGCTTCAGGGTCACTCTGTCATATCCACAAGCAAGAAAACTGCAAATAGGAATGTTTTTTATGTAGCTGAGGCAAGGTCTGGGTGCTCAGTACTAGATCAGAAACCACCATAGGATAGAAATTGTTTTCATTCCCAAAGACTGATGTCCAGAGCATCAGCCTGCACTGACCAAACACTCAGGCACAGGTATTGCTGAAAGCCTTATATGCACTGTACGAGAGACTGCTGGCCTCTCCTGTGGGACCCAAATCCATTGCAGAGGAGAGCCTAATGAGCGACAGCAGCCAGCCTGGCTCTACAGTCTCAGCTCCACCTCCGCATCCCACACAGTGCCTTAATTCCTCACTGCCACCTGCGCCTCCCGGGCTGCTGGAGGCTCCGAGGCAGTGATGACTCAGCTGCAGGCACTGTGGGTGTCTTGCAGGAGGCTGGGGGTACAGGCAAGCCCTCCTCCTTCCCTGCAGAGGACTCCCAGCTTTATTTTAAAAGGCGTGATTGATGGTAATAGCATACGCAGCTACCCGAAGGCTGCAAAACCCTGTAGGAAAAGATGCCGTGGGATGAAGGGAAGCCGTCTGCAGTGCAGGAAGCATCACGTTGAGCTACTGCCCTCTGCTGCTGTGCAGCCCCGGACAAGGAGGTGGCCACATGGATGCATCCATTTCCATCTAAACTTCTCACTGGAGGCTCCCAGAGGTTGCAGTGCCAAAGCCAACACAGCCTTCCATCCTGCCTTGCCTTAGGAGTGGGAAGCTTCTCCCTGGTTTTTATTCAGGATCAAAGCAAACAGATTTGTTCGGCTTGTCCTGAACGCTCACTGTCAACCTAGGCAGCCTACGAGGAAGTGCCTGTCATTTATGGAGATAAAAGGTTGCAATTTAATCACCAATTATCTCTTATCGTGCTTTGCTGGCCGAACACGAGCCAAAATGAACACAGGGCTGCCAAGAGCTGCTGCACTGGTGCCCAGGAGGAGGGAGCCTCTAGGCACAGAGTCCTCAGAGCTTCTTGTCATGTGCCTGGTGCCACTGCACACCATTCACCATCCCCATTGGCCATGCATTAATGAAACACCACTCTCTAAACAGATCTTTGATCCCTTCTGCTGTTCTGATCACTGTCTGAAGGCTAAAAAGAGCCCGGAGCAGGAGGGGAGCTGGCAAGGGTAATAGCAGGAGGAATGAAGTGCTCAATGAGCACCCAAGCCAGGCAGAGGAGCTCCTGCTGGGATATCTCCAGGCCAAACTACGGAGGAATGCCAAGGGACAGAGGATACAGGGAATCCATTTATGCTAGAACACCAGTATTAAAAGCACAATCTGAAGCACAACCTGGCTTCTAATTTGGCTCCTGATGATGTCAGGAAGTAGCAATTGCTGGATGTGGATGCAGGTTATCCCCAATTCCAGCTGAGATGATTGGCACACAAAAAGCAATGTCATGAAGTAGGTGGCAAATAGATAGCACTTCCCTGCTGTCATAGCTTGTCCTGATGCTGCCCATACCAAGAGGTGTGATGACACTTTATACTCTTCCCTCCCTTCCTAAGTGAGTGAGTAAACAACATGAGAGCAGCTCAGGGAAATAAAGTTAGCAAAGTCTCTCCTATTTGCCAAAGTGTGTTAACAGAAATGGTCTCTGCTCTGCCCTGGGCTAAACCCCACATCCACCTCTACAGATTTTAGATAAAGTTTATAACTCTAGGCTCAGCTTTTCTTCTCTTTCTTGAAAGAAATAAGGATTTTAAAAGCCATCTGGGAAGATGTGTCATCTTCTATGACAATAACCCATTGAATCAGCAAATTGCTTTTGTGGAATAGAAGAGTTTAGTTGAAGGGGCCTACAGAGATCATCTAATCCAAATGCATGTAAATTACCAAAATTAGACAAAAAAATTAATGGGGGATGGTTCTCTAGCAATAGTGGGTGAAATGTCTGTCATTTCATGTTAAGCAGAGTGTACAACTACAATCAGCACCCAAAACAAGGATCACAGACTCTATTCCTCATGCTGCTGTTCTTTTCACTCCAAAAACATTATGCCCTAGATATACCATAATATTTTTTCAGCAGATTAGCAAAAAAAGTCTGTTTTAGTTAGCATATGAAATGCATTCTGCACACTACTACTGTCAAAATTGTAACTGCATAATGAAATATAATTTGGAATGTAAAAATGGCATTTTAATATGCTCTACTCAGGGAGCTGAATTTGATATGTCATGCTAGCTTACTGGCAATTTACATTTCCCATTGGGCAAACTAAGAGACAAGTAGTCATGCTTTCCAGAAAGGTGTCAAGTCATACTCTTTTTTTTTTCTGAGCTGTACAGAAAAAATGTTAGATTTTGCAATGCATGTCTTAATTCAAAGGAGATAACTGGAGTCACATGCTATAGAACAAAATTACAAGAGTCAGGTGACTGCTAGAGGAGGCTGTCACTGTCACACCAAACTGGCAAAAAGTAGGAGTGATGTGCAAACCTTGCTCTGCTGCTCAAGGTGCCTCAGCTTGGGATCAGGCTTGGCCAGGGCTGGTGTTGGAGCAACAATTACTGGAGTTGCCCAGGATGCAAAGCCTTTGGAGCTACCATTCCTAGTAGGATGGATAGCATGTGGATAGCTTTAACCAGCCTTTCCTTTCTGCTGAAAGCTGGGGAAATGGTTTTCAGATGTGTGACTTAAAACCAGGGTTTCTGTTGACTGTCACACAGAGGAATAAGCCAGTTACATCTGAGTAGCTGCCAGAATAGATCCAGACAGCTGAGCTAATGACTAAACTTATTTCCATGAAATATAGCCTGGCTTCTGAATCAGGACCCTGCTGCTTTAGAGAAGAGATGCTGTGCACAGCAGCAGACGTGCAAATGAGTCCAGCCACTGCCACATGATCCATAAGAACAGGTTGCAGGTACAGGGGTCTATCCCTGGGCTGTAGGAATCTCATAAACTAGGGCTGTTCTGCACTCAAAAGTGCCCCTTCAACTCTTGCAGTGACCCCAAGCCATTCCTGAACCTCCCTTCTACTGCAAAGCACACTCAGGAAGGTGAAGTCAGGATTCATCCACCCCAGCAGCAAACGCCACACCCTGGGCATGGGGTGATGCCCCTCCCTGCAGCAACAGCCACCTTCACTGATGGCATTTCCAGCATCAAAATCCACCCACAGCACCTCATCCTGATTGCTCCACGGCCAATTAACGACCTTCCTACCAGGATGTCATGTAATTTTATCTTTATTTGCGTGCTGTTCCAGACTCCAGTGTGCTGGCTGGGCAGCCCTGCAGTGCCAGATGCTCACCTAAAGGAACCTTTATCATCTGTTAACACCATTTCTGAGTGTTTCACAAAAATCCTCTGGCCTCCCTCCTTGGGCTTGGAGCCTGGACTGACAAGTAACCTCTCTACACCTTCAATTTTTTTGTTCTGCCTCATTTCTGTTTTATTTTCAGCAAGGGATAAGAAAAGCCTGATCCCTCCCACAGATTTGTGCCAAGCCAGGCTCATCTTGAAGGTCCAAGTGGAATCATTTCTCAGGCCCTGGGACCACCCTTCAGGAGCCACAGTGACAGGGGATATTTCTGCCAAGAGAAAGGAGATTTCAAATTCCACCAGAGTATCTCACCTGGGAAAAGGGGAGCCTCTGATCACCACAGCTCCTGCAGTCCCTTTCTGCAATACCCCACCAAGAATGCTGGATCTCAACACTTGCACCAGGCTGGGCTGGAGCAGGGGGTGGTGAAGGTGTAGGAGGCACAAGTACTGCAGTGATGGCTCCCACCATCCACCAGGGTAAATCTCCTGCCTGGCAAGTGGGGCTTCTCCATGGAGAGCCCAGTGAGACCCAGCTCTGCATGGCCAGCACACCTCCCCAGGAGGAGCCCACAAACAGACACTTCCAATGGCTCAGCAGTGTGTACCACCCTCCTTTTGGAATAAGTGGTGTGTTAGCAGGCACTCATTACCCTGATTGGTTTAGCATTGCACCTTGGCTGATGCACAAAAGGCTCACAGTGACATATAGGCTGTGCAGGTAGAGGAGGGCATGGATCCCCTTGGAGGCTGGGACTGTCTGCCAATGCTGCAGCTTCCCTCCAGCACCCTGAAGGATTTAGGATCACTCCTTTGGCCCAAGAGCCTCCACAAGCTGGAGTGCCTGCTGCAGGGTGACCACGTGTCTGGGGTGGGTGACAAGCATGGGGAAATGACATGAACACTGGTGAAATGTGTGTACACACTCACTGAACAGCAGTGGGCATTAGACTCAGAGCTGAGGCCAAAATGGAGGGGACACTCTTGAAATAGGTAACTCCTGGCCACCTATTTCTGTGCTGCTGTGGGGCACAGAGGCTGGAACAGCCATCAGCAACTCCATCAGCATCTGGATTAGTTGGGATACCCTGGTTTACCATGTCCAATAGAGCCCTTCCTTATCTTCCCTGTTCCCACTGGCTGTCCCTTTTCCAGTCTAACTTAACTGACCATTTGTTGAATTTCATCTTCTCCAACTAGACCATAAACATTGTGTGTAGGTGCAGGAAACACAGAGATGCAGTTCAAATTATGTTCTTCAATTCTGTTAGAGAAAGGGACTTGGCTGGGGATTACATGGGGCAAAACCATGCAGGTGAGGCTTTCTAATACTGTCTCAAGGAGTATAATTCCAGGGAAACTAACACTGGCCCTGAGTTGTTGTCCAGAGGTGGGGGAAGCAGAGAGGCAGATTGCATGCAGCCTGTGTTCCTCTTCCAGGTACTTGCAGAGGGTGAGGCTCACTGTTCCTGTGCAGTTTTCTTGGATGAAAGGTTGGAGCCAATGCATCCTTGCTCAGTGGAAGAATTTCTTCTTGAGCTTCTGTGTCTGTTCTGCAGTTCCTGGGATCTGACAGCAAATTATGAAACAACTGCATATAAAACCTCTGGGAAGAGGAGAGGAAATGAATTGTCACCAAATATATGTGAGAAAAGGAAGTAATTTTTCTCAGAAAATGGGGTATGTTTTCCCTCTGCAAGCCCAAGTGTACCTTTTCCAGTTAAGGAACTTTAATAGCAATGGGGAATTGTCCTATCCCATCTGCAGAGCAGCACCTTTGGACTTCTCCTTTGTTAATGGAACTGAGATTTCCCAGCCCCCAGTGATGACTGGAGTATGTGGCCTGAGGAAAAATTCTTTATTCATGTGAAGACAACCCATCAGGTTCATTAAACTGAAGATTACATTGGCTGATGACAGAAAGAAATTAAATAAGGTTTTGTCTCTTTACTTCCTTATTTTTAATTGAATAATAGACAATTAATTTGATTGAAGCTAGTCACGTTAAACAGTTTCCTGGATATCATATTGAGAAATGCCTCATCCTGCAGGTTTTCCTGTCACTTCTTTGTGGCAGTGATTTTGTGGCAGTCATTTTGAGAGGCCCACTAAAGTGTTGCTCCAAGTTTGCCATGCCTTTACTTTTCTGGAGGGAGTGGTGGAAGATAGGGTTATTGTTTTTATCCCATATTTAAACCAGGCCTATGCACAGTGGAAAAAACAGTGTGGAAATGGCACAGCTCTGGTCCCAAGTAGGAGGGAAGAGGGCACAAGACCCAGACTGCTCAGATGGAGAAGGTCCAGGATGAACATTGGCTGCACAGACACCACTCTCCTGGTTTTGTGCCCATGTTTGCCTGGGAAGTTTGCCTGGACACATGAAAGGCTTCTTGGAGGAAAACAAGCTGAGCACTTTCCAGTCCCCATCTGCAGAGCCACAGTGGAGGGAAGATGCTCAGGGAAGGCTGTGTGATGAGTTATGGATGGGCAAGCCACTTCCTGGGCTCAGTGCCTCTGGCAGCCCCGTGCTGGTGCCCAGGCTGACCCAGCCTGGCGTGGAAATGCCCAGGAGCTCCCTGCAGGGAGGGTGTGAGGCAGCTGCCCCTGCCCCTGCAGCAGGCAGAACCTGGAATACTGTTTTGCTCCGAGCACACATAGTTTGTGTGGGTGTAGATTTACATTTCGTTAAGAAAAATGATATAAGGGGGCTGGTTTCAACTAGCCTGCAGTTTTATTATTTGCAAGGGCCCTCGCCTTCTTGTGATGCTTTACATAACAGCCTTGCACATCTGCAAAGTATGTAAAGAATTTCCACTGTTGGGAAAAAGAAAAAAGGGAACAATATTTCTGAAAGGTACTGTATCTCCTGGGAGGACTCAACAAGGAATTTTTGGCTCCCAGCAGGCAAGAAAACAGCAAGGACCATGGGTCTGTCCTCTAGGGCCAACTTTCCCTTGGTGTATGGATGGGATAGTAGATCACATTTACAGGGATGACCACATGCTCAAGAACACATGCTCTGTTATCATGGATGATAACAGATTGGGTTCAGAAAAAAAATGCTAAATGAGATGGGCTCAGTAGGAATAAAGACAGTAGGAAAGTGGGGCATGCATCTGGTCTAAGGAAAAAACAATGGTGCAAGGAAGAAGATGAAATTAAGAAATAGAGCTCAGGGAGCAGGAGAGATGTTGCCATGAGCAGTCTCTGAGTGGCCACAGAACTACAGAGAGCTGAGCTGAAGGCTGCATTTTTGTCTGACATCTCTTAGAAGAGGTGAACAAGCACACTCCTTTAATGCTTGTTATTACCCTATCTGATAGTGCAGTGTATGTACATGTAAGGCTGTGGGAAAAAAAAAAAAAAAAAAAAAAAAAAAAAAGCAAAAATATTATGAATGCCTCCAAGAAGGATTGGAATGAATGAAAAATGTCTGAAGCTGTTCATGTGCAAAGTCTAGTGAATCAGACCATCCACTTTTCTTTGGCTTCTGAGTCTGGGTAGACCCAAACCACAAAGAAAAGAGGAAACAAAGGTGGAGTAGACATCGAGAAAGATCTTTCTGAAACTTGGCATTAAAGTGTAAGAGCTCCCAATCACTGCTCAGCCTACGCATTGTGAAGCAACTGGAAAGGACTGGAAAATCACTGCATGGTGCCTTGAGATGCATGGGGTGTTTTGCTTGTTTATTTTCTTCAGGAGCTGCTCAAGAGTTGTATGACTTCTGAGAAATTGTCACCAAGTTCCCCTTTTACTGCAGTCTCCCTTAAAACAACCTGCAAAAAACTACAGGAAACGTGAATGCTCAGTGCAATGCTGTAGCTCTGCTTCTGCTTTGTATTCAGTTGTTCTCTTTTGGAGGTATAGCACCAGTTCTAACAGTCTTCCCCATTTTTATAGTCAGGAATAGTTCAGGAATAGAAACTTTAAACTTTTGTAGACAGCGTTTCTAAGTTTCCATCTTTTGGACATAATATCTCAGGTAGTTCCTAAAATCAGGTGCTTTGACCTTTCTCTTGTTTGATCCTCCCCTCTTTCCTTCTGAAGCCTTTACCACTCAGTAGGAATATTTGCATCAACAGCCTGTCTCAGGTCTTTTACAGCTGCCCATCTCCATTGCATCTGCTCCTTATCACTCCTCATTATTTATTCATATTTTTATACTCTATAGGAGTCAGAGATTGCTACCACAAACTTGCCCAGACAGAGGAACACTCCATCATCTGAGGCCCTTCTAATTGAAGTGGTCAAGACAGATGGACACCTGGGGTGCAGAAAGACTGACCACAGTGCTTACACCCCTCAACTCAAACACAGCTTCCTCTTGTCCCTGACTGAGGTTTCTCCTCAATGTGACATAAGCACCATCTCTTGCTCCTGGCCAGGAGCTCTGTCAGGCTCCTCTGCATGGGAGCTCCATCCCAGAATGAGTGTGGTGTAAATTATTTACCTTTCAAAAATGATTTGCAGGGCACAGTTTTTACTGTTTGACCCCCGTGTCACACAGCCTTGCCCCATTGTACACGTATTCTATTCTTTTGCCAAGAAAATGACAATTTTTCCTCACTGAAGGGATAAAAGCAAAAATTTGCTCCCAAAGACAAAGGTGAACTTTTTTTGTCCTTTTTTTTTTGCCCCTTTTTGTAATGCTGGCACCAAGACAATTCACTGTGTTTTACTTTCTTTCCTCTGTATGTGTGAATTTTTTTTTAAAATTTTTTTTTTCACTGCTCCAAAGGAAAAGGATTTCTCAACTTTAACATCCTGTCTGCTTCTGCATACTTTTGAATGCTCTTTATTAAAAGCCAGCTATTTATACACAGGAACAAAGTACATTCCACTAACCCCTTGTGGCATAACTCCACATGCTGACTGCTAAGCCCTGGAAAGGTGTATTGAATGTATGACAGAGAGCTTTTTATAGGGACTGAATACCCACTGTACATCAGCTCAGGAATACCCTTTCAAAATTCTCTTTGCTATCATGTCTTTGGAAATATGAAAGGCAGACCTTTCAACAACCTCATTCCCTCTGAGTCTAATCTTGATTGTGTTGAGAGGGATAGGTGCCAGATAACTGTATCTGTGGAAATGAAGATAAGAAAGCTGTGCATATCATAAGCAGTTGTACTGCTTGAATTATGGCCTTGGACAGATGCAGTGACAATAACAGGACAGCACTAATAGGTGAGTGGTTCATTTACCTACCTGGTATCTTTCAAAGACATCAAATTGCACTTCATTACTGGAAAATTCCTCAGGACATAAAATGAGTCAAGAACAAGTGTGTTATCTCAAAATCACCCCTCTGACAATGCAGCACAGTGGGCATCTCACGAGGGGAGGTTAACCTAAGTGATGCCTCTGTGCAGCTCACAAAAGGGACTGGGGCTGAAAACAAGAGTCAAAGCAACCTTTCAGATGAAGAATAGAAGGATCCTTCAGAGAATATTTGGATGTTTTGGGTCTGTCTGCTGCTGGAATACCTTTAAGACAAAGGTTGGTGCCCAATTCAACATTTTTGCTTTGATTGTCACCTTTTTCATATTCCCATCAAAGGATATATGATGCCCCCTCCAGTTCACAGCTGGTACATTGGTTTCAAAACCCACTGAACTGCACTTTTAATCTTGCTGGAAGCTTCTTCCACCTGCCTGCCCCAAAAGTGTTTTACTGTATGCACAGCTGTGACTGCCATCTGGCATTCACCCACCTGGGTGTTTTCTCTGAGACTTCAGGGAAAGAAATCTGCCCACACAACTGTGTCTTCACAGAGCATCAAGGCCCTGATCTCCAGGAGGGCATTCTGGTGAGACTGCATCATGGTTTTCACTGTCATGAGGAACAGAGAGGTACAGCAGTGTCATCTGAAGTCCCATCCTCTAAGGACAGAGGCTGTGATGCCATCCCACCTCATTTGTAGAGACTGATCAATGCATTGCCCAGCTTTTGTAGTTCCTCCTCACACTGTGCTGGCACAGACTGTTTCAGAAAGCCTTGGCAAAAGAGAGCAGGAAAAGTAGCCCTTCTTAACCCAGTTTACTTGACAGTTTCCATAACAACTTGACACAGCTATTTATAACACAGGAGAATATCATTTGCGCCTCATCATTTTTAGAACCTTTGTTGCCATATCAACCTCAGCACCACATAGCAGAGCACAGCCCCATTCAATTCTCTCAGTTGCTCAGAAAGAAACTTTCAATGAATTGAGATTCAGTTGGTCTCAGAAAAACCCTTGAGAGCCCTGCATGCCATTTAAAGCACGATTCAAGCCTAATTTAAATTATTTTTTTTCCCGTGTGACCTATCTGCACCAGGTGGGTGGGACCAACTGCAGTGGGAAGCAAAGATGAGGACAGGGTGAAGAAGCAGACCAGCATCCCCAATGTCTGGGGAAACAAAACATGAGAAGGATATGGCAGCTTCTTACTCTCTCTGTGATAGGTGAGGAAGAAAAAATGATTTTGAAATGTCATTTTCAAAGGCTCAGTGTTAGCATTCCTCAGTCTGCTTTTTGGGAGGGAGATTGGGTGTCAAGGATTTCCAGCACAGAGCAAGGTCAGGATGCAGAGAAAGTCAAGATAGGTAGAGAAGTGGCAGAAGACAAGAGCTCCCAGAGGAGGAGAGGAACCTTCCCTGTGTGGTCTCACTCCTGGATTAATTCTCCACAATGCCAAGCACCAGGAAGCAACCTTGAAGGAGACAGACACCCCTAAAGCATAACTGAGGTGGGGATTAAGTGTCCCCCACTGTCTCTCTTTGAAGGATGCAGTGGGGCTCAGGCACAGAGTTACATCCTTGCAGCCAAGAGAAATGAAGCTGGCCCTCAGTTTCCCCCCAGGGCTGTTTTCCTGGCTGCTGCTGGCACATCCAGCTCATCACTTGCACAGCCACAGTCAGTCTGGGTGAGTTCAGCTTTGCCAACCCACAACACCCAATCTGCCCTTCCAGGTCAGGATAGAATTAATTTTAAAATACTCATGCACTGTGCAATCAGGAGTACCTCTAACCCACCTGACACCTCCAGCTGACTACACAGCACTCACACATCCCTTTGACTGCACTGCTCTGTGTCACTCACGCTTCCCCCTCCTGTGTGAGGTGGCAGCTCTGCTGCCCGTGCCCTGACACCTCCCTGTCTCAGCCTGCTGTGCTTGCACCTTCCCAGGATGCTTCTCTTCAAAATAGGTGTCCCCCATCTCCCCTCCTGAGATCTGAGAATGTCTATGGATTCCCTAGAATAAGCATTCATTTGGCAGAGCAAATTCCATACAAATAAGACAACCACTTGATGCAGTTCCAGTGACTTGGCCTGCCTTCCACCAGCAGAAATACACACAGCAGCATTTTTAAGAAGCAGCATGGGTTCCTGGTTTGCATTAGTCATATGGTTCTGTCATGTTTTAATCATCTCAGTATTTCTAGAGGGTCTCCAGTGAGGTTGAGAAGCATGTTAGCAGCTCCAGCACAGCTGGATTTAGCTGCCTGTGTCAGCAGGAGGGAACCTCAGCCTCAGGGATGTGTTTTGTCATGTAACAGTGCTGAACACAGACTCTCCAGCTTTATTAATAGCAGCCCTATTATTTAACATGATGTTCCACCAGCCCCTTGGACTGAGGACAATAGGAAATGGCACTCATATTTAAATCTGTGGCATGCTGGACTGTTTGAATGTGTGTGATTCATTGTCAGACAGTGTTATGTCAGGCACTGCAGACAAAATAAAACAGACTGGATATGCATCATCTGTATGTGTTCTACACATAAGCTGTTTGAAATGCATCCTGCCCAGCCTCTGCTTGCAGGAGCCATAAATGAGCTCCATAAATGTATCTTTTAAAGCATTCTTGGTAGGATCTTGGGAAGTTCCAGCCTGGTGCTTTTAACCATAACCCCAGAGGCTGCAAGGAGCTCTCTCCTGTCCTGCCTGTGGGCACTTGAAGGTTGTCTGGTTGGCTACTGGAAGGAAACAGCTCTAGGTATGCACTGAAAGAGGTCATTTGATTCCTAAACCCAGCATTATCATCAAAAAAATGAAGTTTCTGAGTTTTGGGATGGGTTTGGTTTTTTTCCATACTGACAAGTATTAGTTTAGCCTTAAGAAATACTGGAAGCCCTGAAAGTTTGAAACTTTCTCTGCTGACATTCCTCCAGCATCTGTCTTGGCTAATAGGTACTCCTGGATTTAATTTCTCTCCCTCTCCTCTAACCCCTGCTCAATTTGCAGTAGAATTGATATTACCTAAATGAATTCAAGGGGGAAATTCCCATTTGAAAAGCTGTATCCTGAACATGTGAGTGTTTGCATTGAAACTGTAATTCTGAAAGCTGTGACATATGCTGAAAACCTGTGGCTCATTCTATAAATGGACCAAGAGCTTCCTAAGAATTTTGTAAGACTTTCCTAACTTGACTTGCCTTATTTCTCCAGTCCTGGAAGAGAAAAGGTCCTAAGCAACATGTGTGCAGTTATTCCTTTAGCATTCTCAGCCCAAATACATGTGCCTCTTTCTTGAGGAAAACCTGTCCTGGGAGGAGACTGAGGCAGAGGCAAACTACTCTGCTGCTAACATCACTTTGAAAGGTTGAAATCCTCTGATCCACATCAGGATTTCTTCAAAAACTGAACAGTGTCTGCAAACTAAGCAAAGAGTTGTAATAAAACTTTTAAGAGTGTTTCCTGGTAATTCCCAGCCCAGCAACATGCTCAATCTCTATTTTTGTTAAAACAGTGTCTTGTTCTCTGCTACTTGCTTTCAGTGTGAAATCAGACCTTCCACACACTACCTCTTTTTGTTCTTGTCTGCAGAAAATGATTCTCAATTTGCATTCACATGACAATGACAATAACCATTTTGAAGAGAAGTCCATTTTTACACCTAAAACAAAGAAAATGCTCCAAATGCCAGGCCAGGGCCTGGTACACTGTAACATGCTCCATCCCATTTATTTTACAGCACTTTAATGCCTCTCTCAGTTGTCTCACTACAAAGACCACAGGCAGAGTGGAGCCATGTTCCTTAGCAACTTACAGTACACATGACAAAATTAACCCAAACACTTTTGTTTATTAACTCTTCATAAGGAGCAAACAAAACAGCAACCTGAGAGTTTCACAACAAGAATGCTTTCCATTTTGGGTGCATTACTAAGATTACAGACGACAATGTTATCTTGGGTGTTCTGTGAGGATTTTTTTAGCCCTTTTGTGAGGACCTATTTGAAGCACAAAAGTCACCCCCTCCCTCCCCAGTGCTGGGTGTTTCTATAATGGAAACACTCTATGTAATAATAGAAAAATTAAAAGACTACTGGAGCTAATGAGCTCTATCTGATGCCTGCTTGGCACTGCACAATCCAAGTTTGGAGGATGGAGATGTGAATGTTATCCCCAGACACTGGACAAATTGCAGGGGAAGGGTTTTCAGTCTGCTGGGATTTACTCCAGGCTCTTCAGAAAATGTGACCTTACGTTACTCTGCCCTTCTACCCCAACCCTTGAAATACAGCCCTGCTTTGGAGAGATTTTATGAGAATAAATGTATTAACACATGCAAAGCAGCACAGGCTTAATTTGAAGAGATATTTAAGCAGTAACTAAATATTTCAGCAGCCATCAGGTGTCTGCAGATCTGGTGTTCAGGTGCTCTGGGGCCAAACGTGTTCCTAAGGAGACATGTGGAATATGTTGGTATATGTCATTAAAAGTGACTAGATGTATTATTTTTATGGTTCCTGTCATGGGGAGTTTAAAAAAAAATTTTGCTTTTCAAAAATATGTAAAACTTGCCAGGCTTTACCAAAGGATGAAAGACCCTTGTTGTCTCAGGAGATTTGGATCAGGAGATTTTTGCTGCCAAGAATTTCAGACCTAGGAGAGACTTCTACAAGATTATTTCCAGATATGAAACCCTTTTCCTGCTGTGCTGCTGAGCCCTCCCTGTCCAACACTTCGTGGCAAGTGCTGATAATGCAAGTGCCCAGGCTCCCTCCCAGGAATGACCCACACCAGCTGAGCCAGGCAGCCCTTCCGGCTTTTATGGAGAAGAATAAGTGACTTGGGCATTCTTGTGAGAAACTACTGGGACACCAGCAACAGCATCTACAGGTTGTTATGGCAGCAGAATGCAGATTCTTATCACACCCCATTTATTTAGTAAGCAATGACAAATGAATTCCTTGCTGCTGGTAATCCCAGAGCAGGGAGTGCAGGGTGGCCAGAGGCACGTACTCCAAAGGGCAGCTCTTCAAAGGACAGCTGGTGGAAGGGGGACAGGGAGGTGAGAGAGGGAGAGGGACTAGAAGGGGAGGGGAGGATGAGGGAGAAAGGTGCACTTGCCCTCTCAGCTCTGCAGCTGGGCTCTGTCTCTGCAGGCTGGAGGATGCTGCCAATATTCCCTCACTTGATGCAATGTGGTGTATAAACAAACAGGCTCTGAGAGTCTGACAAGATTGTTTATCTTGTCTTATCCAGGCCATCCTCTGTCCTACATGAGAATTTTTCCTTTTTGTACATTTTCAAGTCTGCTAAACCTCAGTGGATGCAAGCATTTCCTTTAGGAAGCTTTCACAAGTGGCTTGCTTTCCCTGCCAGGAGGTTTGCACAGACTACAGTGACAGGCCCATGGCAGAAAAAGAAGAGGGATGGGTTCAACTGTACAGAGGATTCCAGCTAAAACTAATCTGCAGCCTTGCTCACCTCCTCACCCAAAATTTCCACTAACATCTTCCAAGGATCTCTGAGCAAAGAATACTTCCTCTTTCATCAGCAAAGTGGGAACAATCACTCTGGGAAGGCACAGAAGCAGAAATTCAAGCTATTCCTGCATATGTGAGTGTAAGGAACATCCCTCTCCTCAGTGCTGCTCAGGTTTGTTGGCTGCACATCCGTGGACTCTTCACACTCTGCCCAGCCCTTTCTCTACATCCCATTATAAACTTATTACTGGTGGCTATCATATCCTGGAGGGTATCACAAAAATTTCTCCTATCCAGGCTGCATGGAATGGGCAAGGGACTCACTGTTTTCCGCTGGAACTTGCTATCTCTGAGCCACTGTGGCCTTGGCACAGTCCTGCTGTGATTTTTCCTCCATGGAAAGCCAGGCCAGCTTTGCTCCTATATCCCAGATAAGAACACATCCCTCCTCCCACTTATCCCCTCTCTGAGCTCCACATCTCTGGTGGTTCTTGACATTTGAATGAAGACATCTCTGGGGCACATCAGGCTCAGGTCTGATGCCTGTCAGTAACAAAAACTTGGCAAACTGAACCTGAAAATCAAAACTGAGGGAACTTGCAGCTTCTTCTCTCCAGGACTGACACGTCTGTGTTGGCACAACACAGCTCTGCCCACAGCTGATGGCTGACTTAGCACATCTACTGCAGCATCAAAAGCTTGAGGCTTTGCCTCTCTTCTGAGGACAGAAAGAAATAATGACCATTTCTCCCTGACACAGGCTGGGCTGCAGCTTTCTGAACTCAGCTGGAGGTTCATCTCAACTGGTAGCTGCTTGTTGTTGACTATTGATGCTCTATGACATAGCAGGAGAATCAAACTCTGCAGCTTATGAACCAAACTTGGTGTTGATTTTCAAACTCTCCGGGCCTCCACAACATGAAATGAGACCATTTAGATGTGGAGCCATCCATCCATCCATCCATCCATCCATCCATCCATCCATCCATCCATCCATCCATATATTCCTCCATCCATCCACCCATCCATCTGTGTTGGGTTGATGTGGCCAGAAATGTGTATTCTCTCACCATCTGTTGAAGCTGGGTGGGGCAGTGACCCTTATCTCTGTGGCACACATTATCTGCTAATGGGCCAGCTTTAAAACCAGGTGGGGCAATCATCTTTATCTTTTCCACAACCCATCCTCCCTCCAGGAAGATATCATCTGCTTCATGGTCATTGAGTCCCAGTGCATGGCTGATAAAATTACATCATCCCACTGGGAGATGCTCCAGCCAGGGGGAGGAGCCAAGCCTTTCCTACCTAGATAAAAACTGAGATTTTGGACACAAGGGACCTTCTTTCCACTGGATTCCAGAGGAAGGAAAGCTGGACCTTTCCACATCATCCCTGGACCTTCAGAGGAAAACTGCACCTTCTCCAGGAGCACTGCTCCAGCTGAACCACATCTGCCACTGCAGGAGGATGCAGCCACCATTGAATGGGACTGTGCCAACACCCTGACTAACTGATGGGTGTCAGCTTGGATTCTGACTCTGGCAGTGTTTTGGGATTGTTCTTTGTAATACTGCATTTCTATTTTAATTTTCCTAGTAAAGAGCTGTTATTCCTAATTCCCATATCTTTGCCTGAGAGCCCCTTAATTTCAAAATTATAATAATAATTTGGAGGAAGGGGGTTTACATTCTCCATTTCAGAAAAAATTCTGCCTTTATTGGCAGACACTCATCCTTCAAACCAGGACACCATCCATCCATCCATCCATCCATCCATCCATCCATCCATCCATCCATCCTGCTGTTAAGTGTGGCTTTGGCAACAAGGAAGGGGCAGACAGGGCTCAGGACCTCAACCTTGAGATCTGGTCCTGCTGATGTGCTCTGAGAAGAGAGAGCTGAGAAGGTAATTTATAAGCTGTCCAATGTGTTTTCTTGCTCAGCCCCCTCACCATCACCAGCAGAGGAGAGGAGAAGCAAAATATCCAGGCACTTTTCTGTCCCCAGATCAGCATTAAAGAGGAAAGGAGAGCTTTCTTTGAAGTGTTGTAGAAGAAAAGGTCAGGATAACCTGGAGAATTCCCCCAGAATCAAAAACACTGTGCCCACATCCACTCATCAAGGTTTTTTTTCTTTCTATTTTTCATTTTTCCCCCATTTTTTTTCCTGTGCACTTTCTCCAAGAGGAAATCTGGAGGCTGGCATTGCCTCACTATCTCCTTTTCAGCCCTCCCCACCCCCAATTTATACTGTTTTTTCTCCACAGCTCCCTCAGCCCCACCCATCTAACTCCATGCCTTGCAGCAAGAAGACTTGGACACACATGAAGGCAGATTTGAACTATTGCCTTTGATAGTTACAGGGTCTGTTTATGCAAACTAGGTTTAATACAAAGGTTCCTAATAAAAATTTATATAATCCAGGTCCCTCCTGGCACAGACAGCAGCTACAGATGTCCCTCTTGGCCCAGCTCAGAGGGACATTTACGAGTTTGGTTCACACTCTCCTGCCAAACCCTTGTCTTGTAGAGTTTGAGGATGTTCAAGCCATCCCAAGCACATTTATGGTGTGTTCATCACCAAAACTGTTCTGGTGGAAATGCTCTAAACCAGTGGAAAATGTCCCCTGAAGCTGGGTAGATTATTCTCCTCCACCCTTTCACCTTCTTTTCCTTTCTGTGTCCCAGGGCACTGGTCAGCTCTGGCTCACCACCCCCAGACACGTGTGCACACAGCTGGGCCAAGGGGGAAATGAATCATTTGCAGTGGAAGATCTGGATTGCAGGATTCTTATCTTGAAAAAAACAACATCCACATCTCCAGGAGCCTGGTGGAGGGATAAAATCTTGGCCAACTCAAGTACTTCCAGACCAGATTTCTTTGGGGTCAGGAGCAGGACTAGTTTCCAATTCATAATGATCTTCCTCAAAAAAAAAAAAAAAAAAAAAAAAATTAAATTAAAAAAAAAAAAAATAAAATAAACCTAATCAACCTGTATACCAATATACCAACCTTTTCAACTGTAAAATAGGCACGCTGGGAATAGGGAGTTGGGAAAATCCCTACAATACCAGTAGCTCTGGGCAGGATATCCTCTGTGCTGTGAACTTCAGGCATCCTTCAGGTTCCTAAAAGCTGGCAGGCTGCAGACATTGTACCAAATTGGATTAAATGGGTGAGGATTCCTGGTTTGAATGTCATTGTGGCTGCTGTGTACAAGCAAACACTGTGTAGACAACACTCTAAAAACCCAACAGGTCCTCTGAGAACTTAGAGCTTCTCAAGGCAAAATTAATTAAGAAGTAATGAACTGAGCTTTTGATACCACAGTGGAAGTGTTGCTGCAGGCACAAACACTAAGAGAAGGGTGTTTTTGACTGATTTTTAATTAGAATTTAATAGTGCCTTGAAGTTACATCTCTCATTTAAAAAAAAAAAAAAAAAAAAAAGCTTACCTAGTTCTATGAGATGAACAATTCAAAATTAGATTTTAACATATGCAAATAACTGGTCTGAAAGATCAGCATGGGAGTCATAGAGATAGTGCAGGTTAAATCCTTGACCCTTTACAGTAGATTTTTGTTTAACTGATCCATCATACAGTTTGTTTGCAATTAAACATTAGAATTAATAGAGTTTAAAGGAAGTTCTGAAAATCCATGTGAAATGCATGCTTCAGCTGAGGTAAATTAGCACAGCCCATTGATTTTAACCACATTAACTATCTTACTGGAGTGTGCAGATCTTAACTATACACAATATTTCCAAGTCACGGCTGGTCCCAAGTCCCCAGTCAGACCGAGTGGCCTCTCAGTCCCCAGGATGTCCCATTAAATATTGCTCAGCACACATAAGCCTGAGGGAATCTGCCCACAAAGTCACCCAGATTGCCCAAAAAAAGCTGGAGCTGGAAAACAGAGTGTGTCAGGATAACTGCACAGCTCCTGGGGGGGCTTGGCCAAGGTTTGTACCCCTGAGACATTTGCAGGTATGCTGCTGCTACTGATAGCATCAAGAAACCCATCTGAGCAAGAGCCCACAGGGTATGGCCTGAGATGAGTTGCTGTGAGAGGAGGCCAACAAAATACTTTCATTCATCCTGAGCAAACAGCTCCTGTCACTGCACTGTATGTAGGAGAACATTTATATCATGGCAATCTAACTTACTCCTCTGTCTGGAATGCTGCACTTCTCTCAATAACTGTCCCCCCTGCCCCAAGATGAAAAATGTCATGCAATACTAAGCAGCAAAATTAAATAATAATCGTGATTGCCCTCAAGTGCAGAGATTACCATTTAGCTGCTTTCCAGATGCATCTCAAACTCATTCAGAGGCACAACACAGCTGATTAGATGGTTAAAAACAAAGGCAAAACTCCATCCTCATCTTACAGCATCTGGTTGTGACAGCCTTTCACATGGGTAAGCAGAAAGGAGAGGAGCTGTCAGGACACAAAATCACACTGCCCAGGGCAAAGGCCATTTGGGTACCTAAGGTAAGTGCCACAGTTGTTTCTCTGCCCTCCCTGTCCTGGATAATAAGTGACCTGAATCACTGAGGGATCCTTGCAGCCACACAGGCTGAGTGCAGTGCCAGCAGCAGGCTGGGTACAGCCCTCAGGCTCTGCTCTGCCATGCTCAGGTGTCTTGTCTGCACATTCCTCTAATCTTTAACACTTCATTAAGCATAGGGGGAGCAATCAAAAGTGGTGCTTGTTGTGGTTTGGGGTTTTTTTCCTTGCTTCTTTTTAATTACACAGGAATTTAAAGGTAGCATAGAAAGGCCATGCCAAGAAACTCTCTCTCCTCAGCAGCTCCACATTAGTTAAGCACTGACTCTGCAGTCAGTGAAAGGCAAGTTTGCACCTTCTCTTTGATGGGACCATGGTCCATCAGGAAGGTTTCTGTTTACACATGGGAGGAAACATCCTGTTGCCATCCTGCCTTTAGGACACAGCACAGGGACAGGTGTTGATGTAGCTTAAATGTCTAGGCTGTAATCTCTTCATGTGACCCTGGCAGGTTGCATTCCCAAAGACAGAGGCTGTGCAGGGATGAGGGAATGGGCAGGATGAGAGTTTCAGGTCATGGGGAGGTAATCCATGGGCAGATAATCCAGGCAGCCCTGGGCAGGAAGCTGAAGTTTGCTCTGTTTGATGGGATGCTGTGCACTGGGCTTGTCTCTGAAGCAGTGGTGTGCCAGGGGATCATGCTTCACCTGGTTGTGTGGTATATGGAGCCTTTCCCCACTTTCAATCCTGTTATATCAGTACCCATCCCCATTTGTGGTCAACTCCCTACAAACACATTTCTAGACACAATTTTTCTTTTACAGCCATGGGACTTTTCCACTCTCAAGGGACTTCTCCACATTCAGGTTTGATACTGAAACAGAGGCACTGATTTTCATTCAGACAAACTCTGCCATCTCAGAGCTTAAAGAGACCCACACCAGTCCCAAACTTTGGTTGGCTGTTTCTTTTCATCTTCAAGATCCCATATCACTCCTCTGACCCTTCTCCCAGCAGTCCTTGGCTGTTTTGCTCCTTATTCATGGAATCACAGAATACCCTGAGTTGGAAGACACCCACTTCAGCACCAACATCATCCAGTCTGTTTGTGCCAGCCTCACAAACCTTACTATATACCAAGGAAATACAGGGCACCCCAGCAAGCAGCACTGAGAGCAGCAGCATCTAAAACCCTGGGTAGCTGAACTATCAAAGTGAGTCCTTTGGGAACAGAGAAGGACACAGGTATAAATCTGACCTTGGGATGCTTCTGGGTAGCAAGAAGTTGGGAAAGCTCATGGGTAAGCCAGTCTTTTTTGGTGTCCATTGCAACCTCTCATAACTGGTTTGTAATTTCTGCTTAGCTCAGACAAGGAAGAATGTATGGGGGCTTGACAGGCAGATAATGATAAGAGCTCCTTGGCAATTACTCTGCATCACCCCAGCATGGTGTTTAGAGAGTGCCTGAAGTGGGTGTTGTTTCAAAGGGGCAAAGCAGCTCCTCAAGCAGTTTTATGGCTTTGTAATTTATTTACCAAGGCAAGCTCAGGTCAGTCACACTATCTATTTCTTTTTTAATGAGGTGCTGTTTATTTTTCACTCTCATGTTCTGGATGGATTGAGACACAAGGAGGTCAAACAATTTCTCCACCAAGTCTCCAGGGCTTCCAAAGCAAAGTCATTCTGCCTTTTAATGTGTTAAGTAAGGAGTTTGACTTGAAATCAGGGGAATTGCAAACATGTTTAAAGGTGCTTAAAAACCTTCCTAACAAGGAGCCTACATGAGAGCCTTGGTTTTCTGTGTACTGTTGAGTTTTAACACCTGTGCAGCTCCACTCATTTCTGCCAAGTGTCACAGCCAGCTGAGGTGATGTAAGGATATCCTTTGGGGAAGATCTGCAAAGAAACACTTTTCATTAGCTCCACTACTGATCTGGATAAATTCAGATACTCCTGCAGTTTTCCAAATCTGAAATGGAAGCCTCTAAACTTAGCCTGGACTGTTCTTCTTCAGACCTGGGCACTTGCTTTCTGTCCAAATACATCACATGGAAAATACTGACACTCTTTCCACACCTTGCCTCCTCTTTAAAATTGTTGCAAAAGACTGGGTAATTGAGAGAACATTTGCTGGAGGCTTATTTCAAGAATAAACACTTTTTCTTTCCCCCTTTTTTTTTAACAAAATTAGCAACCCAAATCTGAGACTAAAATAAAATCACCTCAGATAGTCTTGCACACCCAGGTCATCAAAGAAAAGTATCAGGTGAAAAACAGTAGAGACTGGTGCCACTTGTGGTGACAAATCACAGACCCACACTTAGGTCAGTGCTGGGGTGGTGCCTCAGATGGGCAGGATGTTCTGTGCTGCACAGCAGCAAACCAAACCTGCAGACAAGTTGCTGTGCTCACCCTGAGGCACAGGGCCACCCCAGGGATTTCTCAGTTCAGATTTGGCTGTCCAACCCTCTGCCACATGTACTATAAAAACAAAGGGCTAAAGTTTGTAGGAAATGAGCTAACTGGGTAAGGCACAAGAATAAACCATGGAGAACATGGTGATCAGGTGTTTTTATCCACTTGGGTCCAGTGTCTCTTGGGGAGGTGTTGTTAAAGATTTACCCTGTGGTTTTGCTCTTCCACCAGAACCTGCCTTCAGCTAAGGCTGGAGACAGACACAGAGCTGGATGGACACTTCTGATCCCACTCATTCTTTGGGCTTCCTGTGAGGTAGCTCAGGTCCTTCCCACAGAGACATCTCAGCTCTTAATCAGTAGTTAAGGGGCTTGAAGATTTTGCAGGTTGCTCTTGGTTTTCTTTCTCTTGTTTCATGGAAATGCCCAAATGAGCAAGTCCTGGATAGTCTGGGAAGGGGGGTCTCAGCCTCTCCTGTTGGAGCTGGTCCAGCTTGTTCTGCTGGTTAGCTGTTCACTGGAGCAGGAACCTGTCACTTGACTTTCCCACATTAAATACTTGAGTGTCCTGACCATGAGGAAGGAGAGTCCATCTTCCACTTCTCTCTGCTCCGGTGAATCTTTAATTATTTATTCCACATGGAACAGCTTCAGTAGGAGACTTTGAGACCAGACTGCAGAGGATCTAACAGTTGGATGCTCCCAGCACGTTTTCAGGACATGGGAGGCTCTACATGGGAAATAGAAGTTCAGTCTGGGTTTCCAACAGCCTGAGAGAAGGCTTAGACCAGTGCCATCTGTTCCCAGTGAACAACACTGGTGTGCTGAGAAAGCTTATGGGATATAGCCACTTACAGAGCTTCTTGTACCCTGTAAACTTAGAGGATGAACTCTTGGTCAAATCAGGAGGGAGGATGGACTTCCCGTGTGTTTCCGTGGGCTGGGAAGTCATCAAGCAGGATTTAGGAGTGATCATTTCAGCCAAGCCAAGGTTTAGGCAGGTTTGCATTTATCAGTGTGCCAGCTCCAGCTAGGTGGGGCAGATACCCCATGTTGGACACTTAGACACCTACCTACCTTCATGGGGTTAATCTACAATAACTCCACAGCATAAAGGTGTAGAAATGCTATTAAGGTGATTGGGAAAATACAGTTAGAGAGGAGGGAAAAGATATAAAGGGACACACACTGCAATGTTCCCACAGCATAGCCTGATGTTGGGTTGTATATCACAGGGAGAGGTTTAATTAGAGCTCATTAAATTTTAAAGCCTTAATGGCACCTTCTGTGCTGTGGTTGGTACAGAAAGGAGAGCTCGGGAAGACACGGATGCAGCAGGACAGGAGGCACGTCCACGGCAGTGGGAGATGAGCTGCGAGCATCCGCGGGGTTAGCGTGACATCGTCTGGCCAGAGCCGGTACCTCAGCCGGGCTGGAGCATCCCTGGGGGCACAGCCCCACTGGAGCATCCCCGGCTGGCACAGCCCCACTGGAGCATCCCTGGGGGGCACAGCCCCTCGGAGCATCCCTGGGGGGCACAGCCCCTCTGGAGCATCCCTGGGGGAGCATCCCTGGGGGCACAGCCCCACTGGAGCAGCCCCACTGGAGGGGGGCACAGCCCCACTGGAGCATCCCTGGGGGCACAGCCCCTCGGAGCATCCCTGAGGGGCACAGCCCCACTGGAGCATCCCTGGCTGGCACAGCCCCTCGGAGCATCCCTGAGGGGCACAGCCCCTCGGAGCATCCCTGGGGGGCACAGCCCCACTGGAGCATCCCTGGGGGGCACAGCCCCTCGGAGCATCCCTGGGGGCACAGCCCCACTGGAGCATCCCTGGGGGGCACAGCCCCACTGGAGCATCCCTGGCTGGCACAGCCCCTCGGAGCAGAGGGGTTGAGGTGAATCAATGCTGGGCAGGACAGCGTGGGAGTGTGACAGCAAATAAAGCTACACAGTACAGCACAGTTGGTGTAACCAAGCTGTAAGCGACCCAAAAATTCAGATTATCACTTTGTACTAATTGCTTCTGCTGGGTCTACTGTTCTACTTTCTCTTCTTTCTTTTCCCTCATTTTCCTTACCCTTGGCTTTTTTTAAACTTCAACATTTTAGCATTCAGTTGACACATTTTCTGTTTCCACTTATCTTCCACCTCCAGCCACACTTTACAGAAGAGGTAAGACACACAGCCTTGAGGCTGTAGCATCATGGCCAGGAGCAGCAGGAGTCAATAAAGGCCAACAGGCCAATAAAGGTAGATGTCCTGTGCATAACTTGAACTTTTGCATTTAGAAACCAATCATCCATCTCTAAGGTGTTTTTTTAATTACCATTATTAAGTTTTTTTTTTTATGGTCACCACGGCAAAAATTTTCAAAACCTATTTAATAGTGTTGCACATCTGACACTTGGACTCCTTGGATGTCAAAGGCCTAAATGCACTTGGGTCCCTCCTCTCTGAGCCACACACACAGAGCTGTAATCTGAAACTGTGTATGCCTGTATCCAGGTCAGGGAGACAGCATGAGAGCTCATTGGCCTGACTCACTAACTTCCTTGCCAAGAGAGCATGAAATTTTCATGACACTGCAAAGTAGCTGATCCACAGCCTCTTGAATGTTGCTGCTCCAGAGATTTTATATCCAGGAAGAACCCTGAATAATTGATCTGCTTTTGGGATGCAGGATTATTTATTTATTTATTTATTTATTTATTTATTTATTTATTTATTTATTGGTGGTGGTAGTGGTGGTTTAGGAAAAATATAGACTGAGTTGGGGAAAACAAAGTCTCTGTAAAATCCTGGGTGGGATGAGACCACGTACCAGGTCTACTAATTTAGGACAAAGGATGGGAAGGTAATGCATACTTGTGATTTTAAGCTCATCTCTGGGCCAAGGCAGTTTTTAATATGACAGGTGTCAATCACTCAAATGAAGCTACTTCTCCCCAGTAATGCTCTGTCCAAAAACTTTGAAATGACAGCTGAAAGTGACCTCTTACAATTATTCACATCTTGGTAGGCTTTGGGGTATTCTTTTAAATTTGTGACGTTAATGGTTTTTTTTCTCCAAAACACTAATGAAAAAAGGTGAACGATCCAGGAGTGTTATCCATGTTTTTCAAAGCACCTGGGCAGAACAAAGGCCTCAAAGTCTCCATGCTGGCACTGCTCTTCACCATTTTTTCTCATTGTTGGCTCAAGCCACAGCCACAGAGGCACATGAGCTCTTTCTCTGTACCCCACTTTTGCAGTCTATATAATAAAGGGCCTCCCTGACTTTGCTGATTGTACCCACAGCCTCAGACCTTTCTCTGGCCAAGATGGAACATTTCCCAAGACCAAGGTCATCCAGCCAGGCATAGCCAAGAGGAGCTGTGGCTGTGAGGAGTTGATCAAGGGGACAGACATGGTTCAGGAGAACAGAGTCATGCCCATTCCAAGCTGATGGGGCTTTCAGCAAGCTGGTCTAGGGGGAGGTGTCCCTGCCCGTGGCAGGGGGTTAAAACAAAGTGGTCTTTGAGGTCACTTCCAACATAACCATTCTGTGATTCTATGCCTGGAAGATGACATCCATTCTGCAGGAACAGCATTTGTAGAGTTGGCCTGGGCCATTCCTGAATTCCTATGGTTTGAGAGGTTCAGACAAAACATCACTAATCAGTCAGAGGCTTCGAAGCCACATGTTACAAGCTGAGTCTTGCTTTCACATTCAGTGGGGCCCAGACTGGGTTGCTTTATTATTCAAACACACTACATCTTAGTCATGTTATTTTTTCAACATGGAAACAGCTACATTCCATCTACAAGCAAAAAGGTTGGATGTGCAGCCTGAACAGCCAAGACATGTCTGAATTTGCCTCTTTGAAACTCCTTGATAACTTTCTCTATCCCTGAGTAGCTTGAATAGTTTTATAATGAGTGAATCAAAGAAAAAACAAGAAGCTATCCCTGCCTGCATAAACTGTGAAAGGTTCTCTTTGGATGAATACATTGTGATGGCTTTTCTGTGCCACCTCTGAGTCCTCTGCATGGAAGTGAGTGAGATCCCTTGAGTAATGCAAGAACAAGAGAGTCCCAAGCATTTGAGGGTATTTATTGAGGCAGCCAGCCTGGCACAAACAGGGAACATGTAAATGAGCCCCAGCTTGGTGCTCACACACCAAGAGCGTGCATGGGCTCCTCACCACCACTCAGCATCTCTGTAATAAATAGCCAAGGAAAAATTAAAAGCAGCTTGATAGCAGCTAAAGGTAGCTCTGTTGAGCTGCTCCTGGCCCATTGTGAGGTTTCCTCCCCAGTGGCTTCCTGGGCAGAGCTTTGCTTCTCTATCTGTAGGAATCTTTTGGACATGTGGAAACAAATACATGTCCATAAGAAGAGAAGAGCTGTGGTGGTTATCCATGAGCAGTAATGAAGTAAACTAGCAAAGCACTGAAGAGGCAAAACTTCTATCTTTAAGAAGAAAAAAAAAAAAAAAATCTGAATTTTTACTTTTAAGTATTAGAAGTTATCTTTCCCACCAAAAGCAGGGCTGCATTCACACCATGTCTCATGTAGCCTTTCAGACCTGGAGTTGTGACCCTGGCACGGTGGCAAGGTGGTGACAGCCCTGGCTGTAGGTGTTAGGATCCAACCACCCAGGAGGTCCTGCCTGGGGACACACAAGCTGGCAGACAGACAGACAGACAACCCAGTTCCCATCTGACATGTGCTTTCCCAGTGACTACTCCATTTCCCAGACAGAGAGGAGCTAGAAAATTTAGAACATTTCTTTTGTAGTTTTGATGCCCAAAAGAAATCAACCACAAAGCAATTTTGATGCATGCAGAGAGAGCTCTGAGCAGGGCCTTGGGAAATTCTCTGAGTCATTGGGAAGACACCATGAGGCCACTAGTCACAGGGATGGAAGGAAACCCCAGAAAACTCCAGGCCACCACTAGATGTTCTCATAACCTCTTAGGTTCATTTCCTTAAAACTCTGGAGTAGGTCTCCCAGCCCTTTCCCCATCTGAGGAAGGTGTTCTCAGCTCTCTTGTAGCCACATCTCATTTCCAAAAGCCACTGGCTTCATGCTTCACCTCCCAGGACAACTGATATTGCCTGTCCACTTGCACAGTGTCTATTTCCAAGCTCCTCCTTACCACTGAGGAGAAGCTGCCAAATCCAGAGGTGACTCCATCCAGATCCTCCCTGGTGAACCTTCAGCCCAGTCTGCTCCAGGAGCTGGATTTGGTGTCTGTCCCTCACACCAGCTCTGCAGGCCTTGCCAGTGGAGGTGCCATCCCCATTTGCCAGCCCCTCCTCTGGCAGTCTGATCCCTATTTCCCATCACAGCAACCACTTTACTGAGAGGGGTATTTTCATCTGCACTGTTATTCTGACCTCACTGTGAGCTCTTGCATGTCTCTTGCGCATTCTTGCAGGAAAAACAGCTCAAAGACTGCTCTTCCTACACAAACCTTTCTTTTAGACCCATTCCTGTTAATGCCTTCTTTCACTTTCATGACAAATTCACTTTCCTTTCTTCTCCTGTCTCCTTAACTTCCCCTTGCAGTCAGATTCAATAACTCCTAGCTTTGCCCATAAGCATCACCACTCTGGGGCTTTTCTCATCTTGCCCACACTAATGCATCCTGCCTGCACCTCCTTCACCATCCCTGCCTTCAGCAGCACAAAATTCTTCTCCCCTAACTTCCCATCCCAAATGCCATGGCTGTAGAAACCCCCTTTACCTCCCTGCACCATCCCACTCTTCCTGCCTTTTCTTTTTGTGCCTACTCTGGCTGTAACACCTATAAGTTTTGTCCTGACTTTCCAGACATGGCACAATGATGACTCTTCTCCATCCTTTTGTTCCTTTCTGTTCTCCAGGCTCCCTCTGACCCTCTCCACACCCCCTAATGCAGCATCCATGGGTTCCTGGTCTCTCTCTGCCTCAGCAGCCCTCTGCCTGGACACAGAAGATGCTTTCACCTGGCTCAAGATTTCATTATGTTCTTCCAGCCTGTTCCAGGCTCTGCAGCCAGAAGCAAGGACATCACCTGGGTGAGTCCTGGGTGGACCTGGCTGCCCTGCAGTGGGATGGGAGTTCCTGCAGGAGCTGGGGCTGTGCTGCTGGACACTGCCCTGCCCTGCTCTGCCTCTCCCACAGTGGGAGGGAGGCTCTCTGGCCCGTGGTGTTTCTCACTTTCCCCCATACACACCCCCTGTTGCTGTCTCATAATCCACTCCTTTCCTCCTTATGCAAAGACATTCCCACCACAACAGCTTGTTTCACAACCACCTTCCCTCAGCCCAGATTCTACAGATGATGTTTTGGTTTTCATTACTATAACAGCAATGTGACTCACCAGGAGTTTCACTTGTCAATATTCACCTGTTTTGCATCAACAGATCAGCAAAACTCTTCTTGAAACATCCCTAAACTAAAGATCTTATCATGAGCATTCAAGTCTTTCTTGTTTTCGTCCTTCTAGAGCTGACACAAAATAATAGCCTGAACACAAAAAAACATTTAAAAACAAAAATTTTATTTGACTGAATTTTGGTGTATCAAAGCAAAGCAAGACAACTAGTGAATAAGCTGTAGATGGCCAGCATAAAGGGTATGAGGCAAACAGGAAGAGGGATAACATCAGAAACAGAAAAAAAGAAAATACTGTCACGTGTGGTTTGCCTAAATTTTCAGAGAGGCTAGTTAGAGCAGCCACAATAAACACTGCCAAGAGAGTTTGTGTCATGCAACTGCACACACAAACAGCAGCTTGCTGGCTGAATGATGAAAGCACTGAATGACAGAAAAAGAGAACTTGTGGTCAATGATATCGGTGCTAAAAGGGCTGGTAAGAAACGAGAGGAAATGAGAAAGTTACTTGTGATGGAATTTGATGAAGCTGATGTCACATATGCCTGGAGACATGATTGTCCTGATACTGAAATAAAACTTGATTAGGAAGGGCAGACTGGGGCTGGTTCTGTTCAGCACCACTGTGGATTTGTGAGCTGCTAGGTCACGTTTACAAAATGCTCAGCAGAACAGGGAGAGTATCTGCAGAACAATCTGCTGCAGACCACCAGACAAAGTCATTGAGTCAAAATGCAGGGGCATTTTCTTTAAACACTTCATTTAACCCTCATCTAATTTGTGGACAGAAAAGTTCTGTATGCACAGTGTTTCATGTGGGAAACACATGCTAGAAATGTAAGTAGCCAATAGAAAAATAGCATTTAGGGGTACAGGTGAATTCTGTAACCCATGAGGGTCACACCCATGGTGAGAGTGCTCATTGCAACATACTGTGGTGAACCAAATTCTGGGTAGAAAGTTTGTTGACTTCTGAATGCCAGGCATCATTGTGACTTGATTGTGACCTGATTATTTGCCTGCCCTAAACACTCAGCATTAAAAAGGTACATTCTCTAGCTCAAAGGAAAATTACTATCCAGGTTCATTGCTAGAGAAAATGTGGGTAGAAAAACCCAAATGAGAGTTCAGGCCTTTTATGAAGGGTTTATCAGATGGCCAAAAAGTCAGGATTTTCAAGCCAAGAGTGCAAATAGATCACGCTAAAAGTCCCATCCTGGTTCAGCAGCAAAGTGAAGGAATCTATGTAAAACTGAAAAGCAAGCATAGCTGTGGAAGGGAGAAAGAGCTGCCAGTTAACATAAAATAGAAATAACTAAGTGAAAGAAATTAGTAAGTTAAATTAGAACTGTATAGAAACACCTCAGAACAGAGCAAAGAAAGTATTTTTTCTTCTACTAAGAACATATGGAGCTTAAAAATAGTGCAGGAATATCACTAGAGAGGGGTAGTAAAATGAATGGTAATGCAAAAAAGAAAAGTACTAAATAGATATTTGTATGGAGAAAGAAGTGAGACCATGTATATGTATAACACAGGGTTGCTGATGGACATTTTTGCTCAGTTTTGATCAGTTTGCTCAGATCAAGAGTCTCATAAGCAAGATCTACTAGGGAAAAAATATTTAAAATAAGCACTATGGCTTAATTAGCATTCCCAAAAGAGATGACATGATCTCTCTCCCACTTCCATTTGAAGAAGTGCTCATCCTGTATCAATTCTCCAAATGGGTAAAAAGGATGAACTGAGTAAGTACAGTCAAATAGAAATTAATAGTAAATGGTAATTGGCATCTTTCAAAGAACAAGAATTACTTGTCAGACTGAGTTACAGTTTGATAAGTTTGGCCCAGACATGACAGATCCAGGGTTTTCCAAGGCTGTACCAGGGAACAATGTTGTGTCCTGTAAAACACTAAAAGTTATCCCATAATTGGAGAAGTGAGAGATTACAAATCCTAATGAATGGCCACAGCACAGGATCCCAGCACAGCACTATGAGAAAAGGAAATAAAGGAGCCATGAGTGTGTACACAGTGTTAGATGTAGGCTGAGATGTGGGGAAATTATTTCCTTGCTCATGCAGCAGAAATATCCCTGCTGAAACAGTGCCTGATGTGCAGACTGGTGGAGTGAGGGAGCAGCTTTGGGGAGGGGACCCGGGGAGCTGCCCCCATTGCACTGTTTCTCTCCAGGAGCTGCTCTGAGCCACCACTGGAGGCTGGATTACAAACCAGGCAAACCTTTGGTTCTCCAAGAAAGCCACTCTTGCTGCCTTCTGTTGTCTGCACACTTCCCATGTGTGCACTCCTCAAAGCAATCTGAAGAGAGGAAACCATGAACTACCTGCAACAGCAACCTGCAAAGACCAGAGCAAACACGACCCGTGTGAGGTTCAGGACTCACTCTGCTCTTTGGTCTTTTATTTGCTTTATCCATCACATTAAATGTCTTTTCAGTCTACTGTGACTGTGTGTAGGCTAACTGTACAAACATTTTCACAAAACACCACTTGCACCTTGAGTTCCTAACTATCACTGAGGCTTCTAACTGTGCCAGCACTGGTCTGGCCTTGAGCATGAGCTTTGGCAGGGTGCATGGGCATGTTTCAGACCCAGCTGTCAGAGCTGTTTTTCCATTTGATCCACTACAGTTGTCTGTTAAAGGACAAAAATAGCCTCAGCACCAGGGCCTGGGACTTCCTTCTGAGAGCCAAGTTCCCCAGCCACAGTCATTTCTCCAGCTGCTTCCCTCTGAAACACAGAGGTATTTTCCACACATTTGGCCTGCTTTCAGTGGGAGAGGTACAGTCCTCACCCTCTTCCACCCCTCCTCTCTTCATCATGGCCTTTCTCCAGAACAGCCCAGATCCTTGTAGGAACCCACAGGAGCCTGACACAGGCTGGGGACTCATGGAATCATAGATATGTATTTATCCATTTGCTGCACATTTTGTCCAGAAGGATCCTATGAGAGACAGTGTCAAAAGCTTTACTGGAATCCAAAATTATTACATCAACTGGCTTTCCTTGATGAAGGATTATTATTATGACTGGCTAACTTGCCATAAAAGGAAATAAAGTTTGTCAAGCAGGACTTTCCCTCATGAACCTGTGCTGTCTGTGACCAGTGTCTGCCTTGTCTTCCAAGTGTTTTTCAGTAAGTCCCAGATTAGTCTCCATAATTTTACCAGGCACTAAAGTGAAACTGCTGAGGTGCTTTACTACTCAGCACTGGCACGTAGGAAGACTCATCTGTAGGTATCTAGGGACCACAGATGACAAATTTGTGACAGCTAACGAGAGGAAACAGACTGTGGGTTAAATGTGGTCTAGAAAAGGGGAGGGTTCATGATAAGCATTCTGCTAAGAACAGCTTCTGGGAGTTATGCCTTTTTTGTACCTTGAATTTACATGGAAGAAAACACCAGGAACTAAAGACTGCTTTGCTTTAGGTGAGAAAGTTGAAATGAGTGTGTTCCTTATGTATTAAGCAGGTGTATTCCTTTTATCTCAACATCACACTGTCTTCTGCTGGATGCAGACTGGAAGAAAGGAGAGATTTCACCAGTGCTCTTTGATAACCTGGACAAAACACCAAACACATCAGGGGACTGGAGGGGTCTCCATCCTTTTGCATGTCCAGAGCAAGGCTGCCCATCTCTGCAGGAGATGCTTTAACCCAGCAGGAGCCCTGCAGGCTCAGCACAGAGCCCAGACTCAGCAGCCACTCTCTGGCAGAGATCTCCCAGTCACAGACCTGCTGCACACGCTGGAGACCCAGGGCAGGGTTGCTGAGAAGGGGATTGTTTGGGCTGGTTTGTCTGTTGAACCCCATAATAACACTGCTCACGTCTAGCTGTGCACACTCTTTAAAGAGCTGGGATTCCCCCTTCTGATAGCAGCTACACAGCAGCCAGGCTTTTCTTTAATCTCCACCAAACTATTATTTCAACATACCACCCACACAGACAGATGAAAAAGCACTGGTAAAAGGGTGTTGTTGTTTTCTTCTTTCCTTCTCAGAAAAAAACCCAGGGCTTAGAAGAAAAGCTCAGAGTCTGTCTCTGTGTGTACTAACTCCTCCTTTCCGTCTGGAATTTCCCATCAGATACCATAAACAAACTCCCTTCAAATATGCTAAAATAAAGTGAACAGAAATTCAGTAGTAGACATAGAATTAGGGACTACTTGTAATCTGGTGGTTACCAAAGAAAGATCAAGAGCTGATAGAATCTAATTTTTTCATTTCAGACTATTTAAATTTCTTATTCAATAAAGTAAAAATTCACTTTATAAATTAGGTTGCATTTGAATACAGCTTTTCATTTGATTTTGTGATTGAGCTTGATAAGGTTTTTAACTACAAGAGTTTGTTCCTTCATTCCCAAATAATGGATAATACTTTGAAGAGCAAATACCAGCATGTTAATGCCATTTTTCAAAAGGATTTATACATCATTACAGATTATTTATTGTTTTGTTGTCCTATCACATACTAAGAGCCCCTCTGGCAGGAGACACAAGATGGTGCCCTAACAGAAAATGTCATTGTTAGAAAAAAGGGCACAAATCTTAGATTACCATGACAGGTTAATAATTTTTTTACCATAAACCACTATAAGGGAACTATACAATGCTCACAGAGAACACCAGAAGATGTCATTTTTATAAACAGTACAGAAGCTTTCATTCTCTCCTCCTGTTTTTCTGCCTTAAGGTTCCTAAGAAGCTTTTTAGAGAAAGAGACCTGGTAATCCATTTTAAAAATATTTTTTTAAAGTAAAATTTCAAAGCAAAAAGATTAGCTGGCATATCCCTGGCTGCCATTCCACCAGCCAGCAGGCAGAAGCAGGATAAATTGAGAGCAGACCTGCTGAGAAGGACTTTGGGATGCTGAAAGCCAACCATGTCCTCAGCAGCAGGTCAAGGTAGGGATTCTGTCCCTCTGCTCCACCTGCAGTGCTGCTGGACATCTAACTCTGGGTGTCCCAGCATCAGAGGGATGTGGAGCAGTTGGAGCAAGCCCAGAGGAGGCCATGAAGCTGCTCAGGGTGCTGGAGCATGTCTGCTATGAAGACAGACTTGAGAAAGTTGTAGATGTTCAGCCTGGAGTAAAGAAGGTTCCAGGGAGACCTTCCAGTGCCTGAAGGGGCTACAGGAGAGCTGGAGAGAGACTTTTTACAAGGGCATGGAGTGACAGGACAAGGGATAATGCATTCAAACTGTCAGAGGGCAGGTTTGGATACTGAGAAGAAATTCTTTACTGTGAGGTTGGTGAGGCCCTGCATAGATTGCCCAGAGAAGTTGTGGCTGCCCCATCCCTGGGAGTGTTCAAGGCCAGGTGGGATGGGACTTGGAGCAACCAGTTTTCCTGGTCTTTAAAGAAGTCCTGAGCAAAGGCACTGCCTGGCTGTCAATGTCAGGTTTCTCCAGGGCACCCAAAAGCAGGTGTAGGATACCAGTGGCTGCTCCTGCAGCTACCACAGACATTCACATCCATCTCTCTGCAGAAGACATGAGCTTGTTTATCATTGCCCAGAGCCCTCACTGACAGCTGGGCATGTATCAAACATCTTGAAACCATGCAAAGACATTGCATTCTTTCTGGACCATCAATTCTTTCTTCTTCTGTCCTCACAGCCCTTTCCTCCTGTTCCTGAAAGTGTCAGGATGTCACCAAGCTGATCAGACAGGAAGGTGCCTCTGCAGAGGAATGGCAGACATATTTTATGGGTGTGTTTGCATTCTTGTGTTCTTTGGTGCTTGGTAGCATAACAAGACACCCTTTATTTCCACCCAGGTATGTGCTGTGTGTATTCCATAAGCTGCAGATCCAGAATACAGCTGGCCTGCAGCCTGCCTTTCTCCTGCCAGTGATCCTGTTTGCCTGGGACCTGAGCAGTGATGCTGGCACAGCACACCTTGGCATTTTCATTCATTTAGGTCAGTGGGAGCATTGGCATTTGGTTCTGGAAAAATCTGGGATTTCCATGCCTCATTATATGTAGACATCTATATTTGGTTATTTGGGTTTTTCTTTAATTTATGATAATAACTGTGTCTCTTACAGCATCTTTTTACGACTTCATCTCAAAATAACTGCAAAGCAAGTCTTTAAAAGAGTTCACAGATATCTTCTAAACAGAGAAATCTAAAATTGAGACTGAGATTAGATTAATGAAAAGAGACCACAAGATGAGCCCAGAACTGAGCTGTATCTATTTTCTTGCCATTATTTGACAGCACAAGCTACCAAAGCTGGCAGAGAATTATAAAATATTTGCATTTCTTAAAATCTTGAAACCTGCAGGTTTGGCTGAGCATAGGTTTAATGCAAAAACATCTCACAGTTGGGTAGCCTGAAATGTACAAAGAGTTGTGGTGTCAAGGTCTGTAAACTCACTCCAGAAAAGCTACCACAGGTATCACTCTCATGCACCGCAGACAGACAGACAGACAGATAGACAGACAGATTTTCCATCCCCAATGTCATGTGTTAAAATGTGCCTGCACCACCCCAGCACCAGGTGAAGCTTTACCACCTGTCTTTCCATGAGTAATTTTCTTCGCAAAATTTTTGAAGCTGCTAGAGTCAGGAGAAAAGATGATGGAATGAATGATTTTTAATGTCAAAGAATCTTTCCAATGTATATGGTTGCTTCACAAATGAATCTTCAAAAAGTACATTCCCAGAACAGAAAGGAGGGCATGAAAATCATGCTTGGAAAATGAGGCTGTAAACGCACTGTTTAAGTGAAAGCAAACTGCTGAATACAGAACAGAATCCCAAGTGTCTACAGGAAGACCAATTTATAGCAAGATATATTTATACTGAAAAAAATGCTCAAAAGTCAGTGTTTTCAAGGGTGATTTCCAGTTGAATTTTTGTTGTCTGTTCCGTTATTATGATGGAGCAAGAGGATCTGAAAAACTGCTGGGAAAGAAGGGGGAAAAGCTTGGATTTTCTTTCTCCTTGTGGGTATACATACATAGAAATCCCAAGGAAGACCATACTTACTTTTTCAGACTGTATCAGGGAATGTATCTGAGAAAAAGTGAAGCAAGTATCTCCAAATATGTGCCCCACTAAATCTATCACTTTAGTTGAAGGCTTAATATCATAACTTCATCAGGTAACTTCCTTGCTTCAAAGCATTAAGTTGCTTATAACAATATAGTTTTTGAGTTCTTCACTAAAGCGTTCAAAAGATGTGTGGTTGTGGAACATAGGGACATGGTTTGGTGGTGAACTTGGCAGTGCTATGTTAACAGTTGGACTGGATGACTTTAGAGGTCTTTTCCAACCTAAATGACTCTATTCTATGACTCCAGCAGAGACTGGAAGGAGTCTTTCACACCCACCAGCATCCCCCAAGACTCAGAGGTGGCCAAAAAGGACATCAAAGGTGACCACCCAACTGCAGGAGATGGTTCCATGGCCTGGCCACTGCAGAGTGGAATCATCACCCAGCTCACCACCCCATATGAGCCTCAGCTTCTGGAGCTCAGTGACACAAAGGAAGAGGACTGAATTAACAAGTAATTGTAAAGTGGAGCCTGCCCAGGTCTGTGAGCTCCCCCACAATCAGGTGGACCACAAAAAGTCTGGCAAAGGCTCACAAAGATGACTTTGCACAGAGGTTCTGCAGAGAGACCTGCTGCTGGCAGGAGTGTGCATCCCACTGCTTGCTGAGGCTCATGTTAAAGGAGGGTTCACCCCAAAGGAAGTCACAAAGACCTCTAAAGTTTTCTTCTTTTTGTGAAAATCTGAGCAACAGAGCACAGGGCTCACAACTCTACCTCTGTGACTCCTGAATCACACAGCTGAAGCTCAGATCAGTGGCTCAGAAACTGATTTGCTCTTGACAAGGTCTGGGGTGCCCAGGGTGGCTCCAGCTGTATACATCAGGGAATTCTCAGTGCAGAAGGACCCCAAGATGATGCAAGTTGCCCATTTTGATAAAGAGAGACATCCTTTTGAACCAAAGGGTGCACAATGCTGGGTGTCCATGTGTGACTACAGACCTCCAAAGCATGCCATGCTCAGGCCAAAACCCAGCACATGAAGCCCTGTTCCCAATGAAACCTGTCAGCCTGTTTTTTGTCCTCTTGCCTTTTTCCTCCCCCTCCTCCTCCATTTGATTTCCTTTTCCTGTGTGCTTACATGGCAGCCCCTGTGTGTGTAAATCAGCAAATCAAACCATCTACAGAGCATTATTTTCTGTGTTATCTCTGTTCTGCAAGACGTTTCCTGCTTTCCTGTCTGCAGCTTTTCTCTAAGGTGCGCCTCGGCGCTGAGCCCCAGCCGGGGTCACCCACAGGCTCCTGCCAGCTCTGTGACATCCTCCCCTGGCAGGTACCAGCCTCCTAAAGCCACTCTACAAGCTGGACTGCTGGGGTTTTTGCCATGGAGAGCTGGCAGCGAGGGTCCCTGACCACAGCATGAGGAGCTGATGCAATGCAAACACCAAATCCCTTTGAATCCCTGCTGCATCAGCTGGGTCCAGCCTGGGCAAACTGAAGGAGGCTAAGGGGTAAACAATGGTAGCAAGAAAATTTTTGGACTTACAGCAGAGTGTTTGAGTGAGATTTGGTTTATCTGAACCCCAGGCACTTCTGTGTATGTCAATTCCTTGTTCTTCAGCCACTCTGCTCCCTTGGGATTTGGAATGGGAGGATGAATTTTATGATTTTGTTTCCATGGTTGACACAGTTTCTGTATTAACCCGAGATTTCATATCCAAAAATACAAGAGCCCTGCAGTAGCAAAGAGCTCTGGGTAGCCATATTAGCTGTTTGCACAAGATGCAAAACCAGCTTGAACTTCTCTCTGACTTGTGAGGTTTGCAGCAATTTCAGGTCTTGGCCCAGCACTGCTGCTGCTTTGAGTTTGTGAAAAAGTTCTAAATGGGTATTCTTTGAACCACACCCTTTTCCTCCTCATGCACTAACTGTCAACATTCTACTCCTGTGGGTGTTAAGAGTTTCTTAGTATAAGGAGGGGGTTTCATAAGAAAAGAAAGCCAGACATATCTGTCACAAGGCTGCACGTGCAGTGTGAGCAGCAGAGCTGAGCCTGTGGTGCAGCGTGGCAGATAGTGATGGGTGCCTGCTAATTCATTATGTTTTCAGTTTCCTTCTATTCCAACAGCTGGAGCTGAATGAAAGGACAAAGTGGATGGGCTGGGATACTTGGGAACATACATGTTCAGAGACTGAATTCAAAGTTTGGAGCCAAATTCCCTGAGCTGCAGCAGCACACTCACTGTCAGCTTTGGCCACGCCACCGGCAGCAGGCTGTCCCAAAGCAACTGTTAGATATAACCCACCTCATCCCCAGGACACTGAGGTACAGACTGGCACCTCTCCACTCTTACACACAGAGGATAAAGCTGGTTTTGCTCCAGAGAAGTCAGTGGTCTCTCAGAAGGTCTGTGTGACATCCAGCTCCTGACAGGGACCGCATTAATCCCAGTATGTGACAGGGTAGGACTGTCAAACATAGATAGAGTTTCTCTCTTCAGAGTGAGAGACCTTTCCTTGAGGAGAGCATGATCAGTCACATTCAAATGAGTGGATTTCCACCCCTGAGGCACACAGTACATCACTGCACCAGTGAAAAAGGAGAACAGCTGAATTTCAATACACCGCTCACAAAAACAGGCAAACTTAAAGCAGGAGGGCTTCCCAGCACAGATGTGAGATGCAAGCATTTATGTAGCCTGACTAAGCAGCAGAAATCTGACTGTCATCCTGCCATCAGGTGTAGGAAAGCCACTGAATCAAGAATCTTAGCAACTGACAGCCCCATGTTTTTAATTTCCAGCAGCAGGACTAGAAGGCTTCTGCATTCCCTGCAGACTGCCTGCTATGGACTGGGGGTGCATGGTCAGACAGAAATTGTGTGAGCTCTGTGCTGGGCTCAGCTCAGTGGTTTGTCACTGAGCTGGCCTGGCACATGTATGCACCACGTGTGAGGGAAAGACTCAGCAGGTAGGAAGTGGTTGGGAGGAAGCTGAGCAGATTCTGGCTGGTTTTAGCAGAGTATAACAAATTCCGGCTTGGGGGATCCGACCTGTCGTTGACCCGAAACATAGACTGAAAAAAGCATTGTGGCCAGCTTCCTGTCCCAGGGCAACTGCATCACAGCCACCAACCAAGTGTGACATCTCAGACACCCAACTTTGAACCAGAGGCTACTGAGATTCTTTGCCAGGCACAGCTGTGGATCATACCAGGGCAGGGACATTCATACAGTGCTTTGGCCACAGAATTTGAGCAGAATTCAGTGCTCAGTACTCCTTAGCTCCTGGACACTGCCCTAGAGAGACTCTTCGACACTTTCTTGCCTTGATTATAATTAAGCACATTAATTATGATTAACTTCCTGCCTTCTTATTAAGAAAGTCCTTTTTACCATCCTGTATACACTGTACTCCCCAGACAGGTCTGCAGCTCTGTCCCCATTCAGGGCACTGCCTGGTAACAGAAGAAGAGACAGACATTTGGCTGTTTCCTACTGACCTCTACTTCAAGACACTGTTTTCATTTCCTCAGTTCCTATGTCACAAATTTAAAGCCATATTCTGTCACTTTCCAAGTAAAATGAACCTTAGTTACCTACAGAAAAAGATGCACAACTGTACAAAATTGTCTTCCTGGGCAATCTTTTGCAATATATGACCACAACACAGTATTCAGTTGCAGGTGGAGGTAGGAGAGGCAGATGATCTGACATTTCCTCCATTTATAGGTTATTGTAGGTCACAACCAGGGGAAGATAAAATTAACACAGAGCATTTTCATACACAGTGGAAGAGAGAAATATCCTACCTGCTTTTCTCTTGATAGTTTCTAAATGAAAGAAAAGGGCAGTGAAAAACTCAGGTCTAAAAGTCTTTCAAACACATTGGATCCCATCAGTCTTCCACAGTTATTTCTGTTCACTGATTAGTGGTACATAAGCAATTTCTCTATCATAGTGCTGTGAAAATTAAAAAAAAAAAAAAATCTGTGTTATGTAGAACTGAGCTAAAACAAGGCTCCTTGGATCCAAGGATCCTTTTCTTCCTTATTGTTTGGGCAGTCACTGTATCTCAGTAGGAAAATGATGAAGAGTGCATAGAAGACATCACTTATGTAGTTTACCTTGCTTGAACATGCTACCTTTAAAGGCAACTAGCTAATAGCACCCAGAAATTGAATGGCAGAAAGAAACATTCTCAAAATGTGCAATCTAAACTCATTAAGGTTAAAAGAAACATTTCCATTTACTTCAATTGGAGTTGGCCAGAGAGTTTCTGCACTCTGCTTTAAATGGTTCTTCATCTGATCTTTTTTTTACTGACAAGGTAAGCTATCAGTACAATACAGCTCAGACCAAATCTTTTATTGCTGTGCTGCTTGCATTATTTCTACCAAAACCAGAGTAAAGTTACTTGAAATGTTTGATTTGGTTTTGCCACCCACAGAAAGTCTAGCTTGGTGTTCATCTCCAGTCACAGAAGATCTTGTTCAAAAGTTTTTAAAAACATCTTCCAACATGAAACCTTGGATCAGTCTTCATCTTGAGGGGAATGGTTGTGGGTGATGCCAATTAGAGCTGTATTACTGAGAGAAGCATGAAGAAGATAAATAGATAAATTTTTCAAGTCTGACTGGAAGATTCAAGGGCACAAAGATGTGTAATCTTTCATTTCCCATGGAGGACCATGTAATTTTCAAAGTTTCATCATAAAATCTAGTCAGAAGAAGCAAATGTGTCTCTGACTATCCTAAACCAAATATCAGGGAGAAAACAATCAGGCAGATATTTGACCCGACAGCTGATTGCAGCCAAATGGGAACCCTGAGCTGGTACATCACAAATACCACAGAGGACCCCACTGGCCTCTATGAAAACTTCAGTTCTTCAGGTCTGAGAACACTCTGCTCTTTTCTGTCCCACATGTCTAAATGAAAGACAAATACAGAGACAAATCAGCTGTATTCATTTCAGAAACATTCCTTCATTGTGTTTTCTTTTGGGTTTGATTTCTGCACAGTGAAGGAACAACATGAAATCACGTCTGAGACAGAGCACAGACTGGTTGCAACAATATGTCAGTCAAGCTGAGCTGGTACAGACAGAAATTTTACCTATTCTCCTCCACAAAGAGAAACCAGATTCAGCCTCTTTTTTCCCCAGTTTGTTCTGGTTCTTAATAATAAATTGCTCTTTACAGAAAGACCCACCCTCAGAAACCTTCTCCAGAACAGAACCAAAGTAACCTTTTCATATCAGAATGAAAGTACATACCATGCATTTCTTTAATTTTCAGAAGAAATATTTCACTTTCAATACAGACAGCAAAAGTAAATAAATTCAGTTCTCTGCTTGCCTTATGTTCCACTCTACAGATCCTTCCTGTCCTACCTTAGCCCTCAGCAGTCTGCAAGCACTGACAGACCCTCGTGGGGTCCTGTAAGCACCTCACTGCAAGTGGAACTGGTGGGAGTTCATGGAGAATTTACCTGAAATCTTAATAAATCTGGTCATAACTGACTTTGAGGGACACAGCATCTGCAAAAACACATACAACAGGTCTCATAAACAAGGTCTAGGCTAGCAATGTAACATTGGGATCTTCTTTCTCCTTCACACACAGCCTGAACTAGGGCACTTGGTAAAGATATATGCTCCTTCTTATCAATGCTCTTCGCTATTAAGGAATTCCTACAATTGAATTCTTCTTCGTCTAGAAGGTGCTCAAACCACCATCAAATCTTCTTTAGACTTCTTAGACTTTTCTATCCCATCTGGCACCAGAATAGGCTTTCTCTCCTATCACCACTCCCTTTATTGTTCTCTAATATATTATATAATACATATAATACATATAATACATATAATACATAATATATAATATATAATATATAATATAAAATATATAATATATAATATATAATATAAAATATATAATATATAATATGGAATGAAATCCTGAAATCGCAGGACAAAGTCTGACAAAGCTGCTGGAAAGGAGATATGATGAAATGAAATGGGACGGGAGAAAATCCGGGAAATTTGGAAATGGGGTGACCAAGCTGCAAAGGCCTCAGATGAAAATAAATGCAGGGAAATGGACCAAAAGTTGCTGAAATTACTCTGAAAAGGCTCCTGAAATCTGGGAAGAGATGAAAAAGTGGAGGCTGTGGAGAGGTTGCTACAAAAAAGAAATGGCGAGAGAAATCAGGGTAAAATTCCAAAACTGAGGAAATAAAAAAAAAGTGAGCGGGATGACAAACATGGCAGGGAAATGGACCAAAAGTTGCCGAAATTACTCCTAAAAACATCCTGGAATCTTGGAGGAAAGGAAAAAAAGGAGCCTGTTGAGAGGATGCTCAAAAATTGAAATGGTTAAAATATCATGGGAAATTTCCGAAAGCTGGTGCAAACACTAAAATATTCCGGGATGTCAAGAAGTGCTGGGATATGGCCCAAAGCTTGCCCAAATGATGCTCATTGAATTCGCAGGATTTCATTCCCTTTCCTGAAAGGAAGGATTTCCTTTCAGGAAAGGGAATGAAATCCTGAAATCGCAGGACAAAGTCTGACAAAGCTGCTGGAAAGGAGATATGATGAAATGAAATGGGAGGGAGAAAATCCGGGAAATTTGGAAATGGGGTGACCAAGCTGCAAAGGCCTCAGATGAAAATAAATGCAGGGAAATGGACCAAAAGTTGCTGAAATTACTCTGAAAAGGCTCCTGAAATCTGGGAAGAGATGAAAAAGTGGAGGCTGTGGAGAGGTTGCTACAAAAAAGAAATGGCGAGAGAAATCAGGGTAAAATTCCAAAACTGAGGAAATAAAAAAAAAGTGAGCGGGATGACAAACATGGCAGGGAAATGGACC